>BJBW01001269.1:128737-384740 GCA_004320125.1 Scolopax mira | reverse complement strand
GTCGAAGACTCTGGAGACGACAGACTGGGGGGAGAGGGAACCAGACCTGCATTGGTGGGCAGAAGGACTTTTCGGCCAGAGCTGGCTGCAGTGGGTGATGAGGTGTTTCCCTTTGACACATAAAAATGTGTGATAACACAAACCTGATGGAAATACAGTGTATCATTTGTGTTAACAGTAATTTAAATGTCAAATGCTCAAAGCATTAGTTGATGTAATACTTGGTGATAAGTGGATTTTGAATTATGGATGCACAGATACTTAATCTTACAATAGAACTTCTGTTTTGTCGAAAAATGAAAGATATCTTTACGTTGTTCCGAACATTTAGTCACAAGTGGGTTTTTCTGGTTTTTGTTTTTAATTTGACGCACATATTGCATGAAATTCAGTTTAGTCAGTCCTTTGTGTGTGTGGAGATATGAGTGGATGTGAAGCTTGGTTCAAAACTGCATGAGACTGTAGCCAAAAAATTGTGTTTCTTCTGCAGAATGCCATTTAAAAGGATGCCACACAGATGCTGTTGTTGTGTAGTATATCTGACAAGACCTATGAATTCCATGCAAGAGATGTTTCTCTTGTGTTCACTGTTAAACTTCTACATGAAGCATGTGTGTAATATATAACTGATTTTACTACTTTTTTTTTTCAGTGAGCTACAGAATTTAGACATTGCTAGCCATGATCCTTGCTTTTGATCAGAACTTCCCTTGACTTTCTCAGCCAATCTGTACTGCGAACCACCACGTGCCTTTGCATTTAGTATTCCTTGCTTCTGAAATTTCAGATTGCTGCTACCTGTAGCTTGTATCAGCTACCATAATGTGGAGGCCATGGTCTTCTTTGCATTTTATTTTGCTAAGAATTTCCCATATTTTCCCATATTTCCCAAAATATTGAAAATTTGCCTTGAAAAGGAGTCTCACTTAAGTGTGTGTGTTTTTTTTCATGTACCATGTTTGTTAACAGATTACAAGAAGCAATGCCAGATGTCAAAGGTCTTATAGAATGCATTTCTTTTGAATACTGATTCCTAGTGCTTTGGTTTATGTTCAGAACTCTTTTAGCTATCTTTTCCTATAATAGCTAGTGAGCCATTCATCTCTGCCGTTACATCTTGTCTCTCCTTTATGCCTACTTGCAGAGTGAAGGGTTCAGCAACTGGTATTTTAGACCGTATAATCTTTTCATTACAGCTGCAGCAACACAGTCTAATTGGCAGCCAGAAATGCCACAAAGTTAGTCTTTTTGGCACCTTTCATTCATCTTTGAAAATTTTTCTCTCTTTTAAAGAAGTGCAGTTGAGCTACTCTAACGACAGCACCTCCACATAAATGAGAAGGACAAAGGGCCTTTCTGCAATATGTATGGTCTTCACAGCATTGCCATGTAAAACGTCTTGGCATCTGTGTCCTGGAGACTAAATTCAGCTGAGTTCAAAGTAGGCACCACGCCATCTGAACAGATGGGTGTTAATGTAAGCATTGGCTATAGATGTTACGGACATGATTCTCAGTTCCAAATGTTACAAAATGTTGTCTGTCCTGAACTTCTACCTCTGAGTGTAAAGGATTTATTGTAAATCCAGCTCAGTGAAGAGTTAGCTTTACAGTATTAGAAATTTAAGTCTTGGATCAACTGTTGTCATTTGCAGTGTTGGATAAGGGTGTGAAGTTGCTCAGAGGAACTTGCTTGTGTTTTTGGAGGAGTTCCCATGAGCAGCAGATGAAAAAAAGCACCTGTGATGCTTACCATTTTCATATGAATAAGTTATATTGTGAAGCCACTCTGGAAGAAAAGAATGTGGTTTTTTTCTGTGCTCGCAAGTAGGGATGGCAATTCATTGGAAATCTGATGAACTTCGTTCAGCTCACCAGACTTGTCTTGTTCCCTTATGTAATGTCATGGTTATTTACAGTGAAAGGTTCTTTTCTCTGCTTACCCTTTTTGTGCTGTATTTTTTGGGGGGTATGGTAGAAATGATAGGTGTTTTCCTAGACCTTGCTGACAACAAGGTGTGTTTTTCTTGTCATGGTCTAATCAGTTTCTTGATTCCTCCAAGGCTTCTTCTAGGTCCTACCAAACTAATCTCACATCTCCTGCCAGAGTTTTTATAAGCCCAGCTATGTTCTGAAGGCTTTTTCAAGAGCTACCTGCTGCTTCCACTCAGTGTCCTAACTTGAGGTGTAACAAGACATCCTGAGCAATCTGATTAGAGTTGCCTGGTGATTAGCATTGATCTGAATTCTGAAACGAAAAAGCATCTGTGGGAGAGCAAATGGTGGCATCACTAGTCTTACACTGTGACTCAGAGAAAAGTGTAGAGATGTGAGCTGACTATGGGCCCATTTACAGTCACAGGGAGAAAGGCTGTGTTGGAAGTCAGATGCGGGGCCTATCTCTCGATGTTCTCTGCAGTGTGGAGGATATGACCTAAATCCTATTAGTTTTCTCTTTTTATAACACAAAGAGATTAGAATATATATTTATACTGGAAGTTAGCTCCTTTTCCACATGATCAGATTATTTATCTTTTACATCCTGCCAAAAGTGAACAGAATGCCATTTGTTTGTTTATTTGGCATTTCTAAACTATCTTTTAAAATAATTTCTTTTGGGAAGAAACATCCCCCAAATTGTTAGTTTTCTTACAGCATGTCTAGTCCAGATAATTTCAACAAAAAGTTGATGTTAGTGGGATCGTCCACTGAGGTCTTGGCTCTCATTCAGTCTGTACAGATGTTCTTTTAGACTCTTATCCTGTCTAGATAATAGGAAGCATGCCTAGTAAGCAATTGTGGAGCATGTTAGCATAATTCACGTAATTCACAGTACCTCAGCATTCAGCCTGGGGCTGCAGACTCTAAAAATAGAACAACAGATTCTGCACAGCTTATTCCTACCTGCTTGTTAGTCATTATCTTCTTAATAAGCAACTAGCAGCAACCTTTTGTTTGTAGAGAATCTTTCATTCAAATGGTTTTACGTTGCATTTGGGAATGAGACTGGGGCTTTGACCATCTTTAGTAAAGTGTTGTGCTTGTGTGTGCTGATACTTTAGTTTTTAGTATTTTTTTTTTTTAGTTTATGTGAATTCAGAACAAAGCGGAACAGATGTTCCTTAGTAAGAGAGGAATAAATTAAGTAGGTGTGATGCTGTAATGTTTAAAAAGAATTCAATTCAGTTTTTCTTAGGTCAAGTATATTCAATAAGGTTAAGATTATCTTCTCTCTTTAAGGATATATAGGTTGTAGGGGAAGATGCAGAGACCTTGCCCTTCTGGCAGACATCTCTTCACCCATACGGTGGCTCTCAGAGGCAGCATACCATGGCATTATTATGCCGAGGACTTTTGCAAAGACAAAAGAGATTTACGCATGTTAAATTGAAAATAGTACAGGAGAAAGGCAATCAAAAATATTTATGGCAATAGGTTGGGAAACCAGGAACTTGAGCTTCATTTCTACAGCTTCCAGAGATAACTTTTATAATTTTAACAAGTAATTTAAGCCCATATTCTCAAATGAACCTTGCCTATGCAATTTTATAATTCTTGGTCCCAGTGTTTTATTTTACAATTTTTTTTTGGTCCTAGTTTCTGTGTGCCTTAGTGTTTAACAAAGAGAGGATATGGCTTCCTTTGTCTGTTTCTAAGCTCTGTACAAACATATACACAGCCTAATGAAGCTCTCAAGCTTGGTTTGAGCCCCTAGGTCAAGCAGTAATACTAATAGCCTACTAATGAAAGGATAAGAAATAGAAGGTGGGGGTGGGGGGAGAAATTACATAGCATTTACGGAAACAGCAACAAGGCTGAGAGGACAACAAAACCTTTTAAGAATAATTGTGGGTAAGATCTGCAAGACTAGTTCATCATCTAGGGATATGTATGTCCTGTTCGCTCCAGCTTTTTCTTTTTGAAAATAAGACTTAGATGTCTGAATCACTTAAGCATTATTGAAAATATAATTGGTTTATAAATATAGATCAATATACTGGTAGCATAGCAGCTGGAGTTTCGAAATGCAACAGAAGAAAGTGAAATCAATACTTTTAAATTCCAAGATAAGTTTATTACATGTGATAATTATAAAATTAAAACCTTTATATGTTTAGAAATTGTACTTGATAAAATACATTGGCACTTGATGACTCTAAAGAATTTAACTTTGTTTTCCCTTGTTTACACATCTTGCACTTCATGATGTATTGCTTGAAACAAGGCTAAAGTTGACCAATGGATTAAAAGTTTAGGTGGTTTCTGAAGTTTATGAGACTTAAATTCTAGATTTGGCAAATTTTATGGTTTAATAAATGAGAACTGCACCGAAATGTATCAGTTGTTAATGTTGTTTCTGGACTGTGATTCCCAGTGTAGCTAATGTTACTTCATCTGCTTGTTGAACACTCTTCTGGATATGCATATATAAGACATGTGATTTACAAGGTTGAGAGTGGTTGTGATTACCTAACTGCTCTTTTCCTGAGCTGCAGGAGTTGGTGTCCAGGAGACAAAATTTTGACTGGCAAATTGGGACATCTTTCAGGACATTGTAAGTATTCATATTCTGAAAATAGAGCCCATTTTAGTTCCTCCTGTAGACTCCCAATATATGAGCCATCCAAAACCATTAGCTGCTTTTGAAAAGACTTCCCTACTTGTCTGAGGATAATTTGGTTTTAAATGGCACATAAACCTCTGGACTTGCTGTTACTTGCTTCTAATACACTGAGCTACAACTTAGAATTTGACCATTACGTCCTTGTTCTGTTTTTCTCAGTTCATACATACTGCACTCAGTGCCAGAGCACCAAGGCTTTGACCTGCTTCCAATTGAAGGTTAGAAAATGTCTGGTTATTTATAACCAGCAAGCACCGATTTTGTCTTTTCATGTAGCAGTAGCTGCATGCAAACATACTTGGATGTAATTTTGTTGGTTTTGAATATAGCTATCTGGTCTCTGCATCAGTCATCAAAATTGGAGATGTCAGGTCTAGTCTAAAGCAATTCATCAGCAAAGATTTGATGTTTTAAGGCAAAACTTCTGCAAGATTGATGGATTGCATTTAATTTTGTAGAACTATTATACATAAGTAAAATCAAGTTAAAATTTGTATGAAGACATATGGTTCAATGATAACCACTCAAATGTCAAAAGGATTTCATGCACTGACAAGTTATATTTAATACATATTTTATGATGCATTTAGTTCCTAAATATGTGAAAATGATCACCTGATAAACTTTACGTATTGGTGTTGTACTTGGCACATTTTTGGTTTGAAGCCTGGCTCACGTTCCCATGAAAATTGGAGTTTCTTTTATTTCATTGTTTTGCTTCATGGGATGTTACCAGCTCCTGGAAGTTCTTATACAAATTATGTTTTAAAGCTTTTTAAGTCCTGTACATACCCAGCGTTCATCATGAGATATTCTCATATGCAGAAAGTATTGCTGCTGTTATACAAAGTCAGAAAAAGAATAACATCCTTGGAAGGTTAGTTTTTCATATTGCATTGGTTTTTGTTATCTGGATGCATGTGATTAAAACTGTTTATAAATGAGACATTGTCACCAAGCAGCACAAATCCAAAGATTTGTTGGGTCCCCAAGTAAAATAAAATAAAATTAAGTATTCAAATTGCACAGTATCTATGATGCACTGACCAGCATGGAAGAGCAGCTTCTGGAGCTGAGATGGCCTCTGCTGCGGGTGCTCCCCAGGCACAGTGGAGTTGCTTGGCTGCCCTGAAAAATTCAAGCCTGATGACAGGCAGCATGATGTTTCTGTCAGAAACCGACAGAGCATGTGGTAAAAGAGCTGTGAGAGTTCTGGATTTTGGGATATTTAAGGCTTATCTTCTCATGGACTTGTCTCGAGGGGTGGCTGCACTGATCCCTGTGCTAGTGAGCAGCGTGGTGAAAGTGCATCTGAACTAGGTCAACTGCTGTCCCTGCACTGCTGCTCAGTAGCTTTGATGACATAGATGAAGTTACTGAAAAGGTAGAAGGCTCTTGTGGTTTGATAGTCATTTTGCTCCCTTCTTGGCTCTGATGGGGTTGGTTGGTTGGCTTCTGTGAGTGTGCCTAAGAGCAGCCAGTTTCTGTTCTTCATTGAGGGAACTCAGGACTTGGCAGGCATGGACATGCTGAGCTCTACAAAATGCAGCATTTGCATTTTCTGGATGCTCTCAATGGTTTGAATACCTGAAGCTATAGCATTAATAACAATTACATAGTAACTTGAAGGGTAATTTTTTTTTTACTTTGGAGCTTTGGAAACCTTGTCTTAGCACAGTTGTCCTGTAAATGCATTAACTTGAGATCTTTGAAAACGTGGCAGAATTAGTTTTGCTGTGCTCTGCTGGAAGGCCAGTGTTGCTGCAGAGCAGGTAGGGGGTGAGGCAGGTGCTCACTTTGTTCAATGGCTGAGAAAGGCCTATTTCTGTAATGGTAAAAGAGGACATCTTGGATGTGATCTGACCTTTGAGAACCTTATAAAACCAGGTTGCAAATATTAGTTAGCAATGTGCTCCAGGAAATGAAAACTATTTAAGGAATCCTGTTGTCTTCACTCAGCTTGCATTCCCAGTGGAGTCATTAGTTAGTCTGTCTGAGCTGAAGAAAATCCTCCGGGATTTGATCCATCAAATACTTAGTCATCGTAGTGTTTTTGAAGTATTTATCATGCCACATACTAATGCAAAAAAATCCCAAAATGATCCTGGGACAAAACCTGCTTTGTCAGGCTTTCTGGAATAATCTACTCCTTCATAAAAGTAATGGTATCGTTATTGTGGGGGGCTGTGTTTTTTGGTTCTGTTCAACACTGGAGCTTGGAACAATCACCTCCACCGAATAACAGATTTCCCAAGAGATGATGGGCAGCTTGGGTCAATTGGTAACAAGACTGCAGTGACATGATAGCTCTCAAATCCTCATCTAGGCTGTAGTGAATGGTTCTCTCTGATGGCTGTCTCATCTAGGCATTAATTGGGCAAGTGGTTCTGGTGTTAAAAAGGGAAAAATTCTTGCAATGGTTTATAACTGATAATCCTTTAATTTTCTTGACAGCAGGCAGTTGAATTGTGCCAAGAGCGACAGCACACTGCAACTCTATAAACTACAGGTTCTGTAGAAGTAGTAAAATTGGTGACTGGAACTACTTTTCTTTCCCTGTAAGGGACCATGGCTGGCCAGAGTGGAGGCATATCAATGAGGGGACACACGCATCTCAGCTGTTCTTTGTGCGAGTGGAAAACATGAACCTGCTTTGCACAACCACAAAACTCATGTCTGTAGAGTTTAAAAGCAGCACCAGCAGTGGAGCTGCTGTTTCTGACAGGCAGTCCAGCCCTGCTCTAACTCCATACATAACTTAGAGTGCTCAGGTCCTCTGTTATGTGCTTGCAGTACAACCTTTGTTGCTGCTTGAGCTTTTCTTTCTGTGCTAATATTTTTGATGCATCTTTAGTCCTATAATTGTTCTGCTAAGAAAGCTGACTTATAGGTAATTAAGTAAAATGATGGTTTTTTACATATCTGTAAGTTCTGCTGCCAAAAGCTAGTGAATCCCTTTTTTCATCTTAGTGCGCAAATTGTTTCTAATATGCAACACAATTTTAATTTAGCCCTCATATCTGCATTATTACTATTTAAATGCCATAGCATATCTGTGGCACCATTTGATGTATTCTGGATAGGAAGGGAGTTCTGCTCAAGCAGTATCAGATGTAACTCCATATGGCATTGTTGTGTGAGGCTAAGATGCTTGCCAGTTCCAATTTGGAACATGACATTCAATGCAAATATATCATGATACAACTGCATTGCAAGGATTTGAGCTGATTGCTGTGCTCTGCTGGTTATAGGAATATATGGTTAAAGTGTTGAGGTTATGGAGTATGGCCTTGCATTAAGTGCTTAATGACATAAAGGTGCTCTACATATTCAATCATAACTTTTTTATTTCTCTGTTTCATGAGTGTGCAATGCACTAACCATTGTACAAGTAGGCTAAGGGGAGCTTTCTTTGCAGGATACAATCACAAGAGAACATTTTGCTATGTGTTCTAATGTACATACCTCCTTTGGGGCAAAGAAAAATAAAAATATGCATTGTTTCTAACTTCCCTGAGTCCCTGCTACCAGAGTTAGGTCCTAAAGATCCAAACAAAAACAGAAGTAATTCTGAAAGGGTGGGTGAGAGTAAGGGGACAATCTGTCTGTATGTTTGGGGGTTTGAAATTAAGGCTCCCTTACAAATATTGGCACAAGATGCTTCAGAGGGGGACAGGTGGTTGGTGGGTTGTTATCTTCCTCTTCCTTCCCTTCGATACTAGCTAGTGGGCCACAGTGACGCAGGGGAGATCATGCTGTACTTTTGAAAGGCTAGACATGCCTATGGTGATGTGCACCACACTACCTTTTCCTGCCCCTTCCTTGATGCAGGCCTTGGTCTGCTGTCTTTTTCTGTACTTTTGCAGTGATAGTTGCTTCCAGCAGACCCTTGTAAACACTGTGTAAGATTTGCCTTTTGTGCATCTGTTGGCACCATCTTCTCTGTTCTCTCATAGTGTTTGTCTGAGCTTGTTCCTCCTACATCTTCCATGTCAGCACCTCCATGGCTTCTTGGTAACATTGTCTGTCTTCTGTTTTCTAGTTCAGTGTGCACAGTTCATCCTGAAAATAAAATCCGTATTAAAGATTATGTTAAGCTTTATGGAAAGAAAAATTTCAAGTAATGTGCCATTAATTTTGACCCACTATACTGGGTCATCTATCTGAGCTAGAGATATGAACATGTCCAGAATTGCTTGTAATAGGATGTGTGCTATATATGCAGTAGGGCTTCTCCTACAAGTGAAGGGATGAAAATAAAGGATCAGAAGTAAAACAAGCACTGACGATGTTGTGTGTAGTGATGTGAAGTGTACCACTAATTTAGAAGTCACTGAAACAATGTGAGGATACTGCTTCTGAAAAATCATTATGTTTTTTTCCTGTTAAATTAGAACTTCTTAACATTATTGTACATGTGAAAAAAAATCATGGCAAAAAGAAGTAAATGTCATGGCAGCACATGGGCATGGCAAGAACAGATGCTGATTAGGTCATCTTGTTAGTGACTTAAAAACGTCACTGCAGATGGGTACAGAACTGACAGCCTATGCTGAGGAATGTATCACTGGTAAGTTACACAAGCTGCTAGGGAACAAGAAGTGTGGAGATTGAGAGATAAATCCTGGAAACTCTTATAGCAGGCTGAAAACTGTTCTGTTGTCAATAACAGTCCAGAATGCCTGAAATAAAATCCATTTTTCATAGCGTGTTGGCAAGAGATTTTGAACGAAATGTCTGACATGTTTTCAAGCTGCGTGCAAATCAAAAGGAGTATTACTCTGAAATCCACATGATAAAATGTTCAATTCATGTGATAAAATATTTTAAATCCTTCTTAAGGGGGCTAAACTTGTTAGCAGATGCTGCTTGACACAGTTACGATTGCAGAAACAGAGGTACAAACTCAGTGGTTTGTGTGCTGACAGCTGTGGAGCGGAGTTGAGAGTAAAGCAGTATTGGACATGACTTGCAATATGTTTAACTTCCTAATCATTTGCCATCTACAGGGTACGAGATGGCTCAGTTCTTTTGTGCGTGGTGCTATTTACAGAGATCCTGAGCTGGTATGCAAAACATCATGTGAGAGACTTTTTGTTAGAGGGTGGCAATGACACTGGTTTTGAATGATTCAAAAAAGAGTTTTCCATACAAAGGAGAGAATGGTACCAGAGGCTCGTGCAGCTCAGAGTTTTCAGTAATTTGCAGTGACTACACTGTTATCTCATGGCTTGTTTGCTAGTTTTACTTACAGCAGCTGCCCATTTGCTCAGGTGATATGTAAAGAATGAGGTTTGGCTTTTGTATCTATTGAAGGCCATATGTATGGTTGCTGATCAAATGTTGTGTCATGAAAAATCACACTCAGTTTTCCTTGTGCTGTTTTGCATTGTGTTAATTACTGCTAGTATTATTACTAATGTTAATATTATTTCTAGTCTCTGCTCTCAAATTTTAAATCAAGACTGCAAAGAACATGAAGCCTTGAAGACTTTAAGTTTTAAATAAATGTGAGAGTTTTTATCTGTTTTTTAGTTTGTAAGACTTCCTGGTTTTGCATTTTCAAGCTTTGGTCTTCCTGGAGGGGCTTGAGATGCAGAAAATTAAAAAAAGAATATACATCTGAAAGCTGAAATTTGTATGTAACTGTCTGGATCTCAAGCATTTTAAAAATCCCACAAATAAAACAATGCTGAATTGATCTTCCAACTTTCTCCCAAGTAACTACATTTGATTTGTCTGCATGGTGCTTTTTTTGTGCTTGTGTTACAGCTGCGTCCCTTAATAGGCAGCTGTTTGAGGAACTGCATGGTGCTCTCTTTGCCAGTCCTGTAACATGCTCATGAAAGTTACCAATAGGCCTGACCTCCAACAGTTCTGGAGAAAGAAATGATTCACTGAATACAATCCATCATGGTTCTGCAACCATAGTTTTCTGAACACCTTGTAAGTCTGTTTTGTTATTCATTTGTGTAGATTAATACAATCTGATCCCAGTTTATTTTATTTCTACATAGAATTTTCTTTTTTTCTGCTGCTTCTTTCTTTCTTTGTTTTGCTTCTGTGTGGAGAAAGCTCAGGTTTACATTATGTTAACTGTTCATTCACAAATCTCACCTTTGGGAAGACTTGAGTCTATGCAGTCATTCTGACTAAAATTTCCTGTGCAAAACACAGAATTTGCATTTCAGTTAAAGAGAACAGAATCTGCCTGTTTCGATGTTTTCTGTTTTTCCCATCACCATGGTATCTTAGCACTTGGTAATTTTGCAGGCTGAAAAAGAGCAAGCCAAGTTTATTAAGGAAATAGAGACAGATCAAGCATTTACTTGATGATACAATACAGTTTAAGAATCCCCACGTGGTAGACCACATAAAATACGTGTAAATGCATTAACCCTGAGCATGGAGCTAATATAGGTGTGAGTAAGAGAGACTCACCTACAACATTCTTCTCTAAACAATGCTTTCCTGGCAGAGGTGGTGTGTGGCATTCTACATGTGTAAGCCACCTGCAAGTATTCCCTGTTAAAACTCCTCTCCCACATTTTCATCAAAGAGCAGCTGTGGGTTTGCCAAGAAGTGTGTTTGCCATTGAAATTGCCGTTGAATGAGCTGAACCATTTGCATCAGGGTATCCTGACATCCATACCCTTCTTTCCAGGAAAAGACAGGGGCTACAAAGAGTGGAAATTACAAAAAGATGACAATTTTTTGGGTGATATATTAAGAGTATTTTAAGAAGAAAAAGAAAAAAAAAAAGTATGCATGCTGAATGCAAAATACACGGAGTTTTTTGGCTAAAAAGAAAATTGGTAGGTTGAAAACATATGCCTTAAATCCAAACCTCTACATCACTGTTGGTTCACTCCTTTTCTTTTGCTCTTGTCTAAATAAGCACGATTAGTTCTTTTACTGCACTGCTTCCATGGGTCATTCATAGAGGCTTTAGAGTTTTTAAGTGTTGGAAATAAAATCACATAAGCAGCAAAATGCACAAAATTTAACTAAAATTTTCTGCTCTAAATTTGTCTATGACTAATTTTCTTTTTCAATTGCCTTGTCACTGTTTTAGCTCCTGCTTTGAATTGGGACAGTTACAGCATTGTGACCAGTGGATTAGACAGTTGTATAATAACTTTACTATAATGGTTTATGAAAAAGTGAGGCAGGGTAAGGATGACAGAAAACAAAATCTAGATTGAAGAAGATGGGTTGAAAAAGATGCGTTTTTAGCAGTTAATCTGATTTTTAAGGGCTTGGATAGGGGAAACAGGAGCTGGTGATCATAAAATGATCACTTGAAGAGTTAAAGTTAAATAAACCTTTTAACATCTAGATAAATTATATGATACAATGCTTGGAAACTTACAGAAATACAGATATGCTAAATGGAAAAACCAAATCCTCATTGCTGCATTTACAAGTAGATCAATTTTAGGACTAGTTGACAGACTGCTTTCCTTAATTTATGCCTTTGTATTTCAGGCTGATGAAAGTCCTTGCTTCAGGACTTTTTTCAGTGTTTATAACCATCATCCTTCCACAGATTCACAAATCCTTTAAGTAATGCAGATTGTTATGTAAACAGGGACTGTCTTCAGAGGTGACAGTTTGATCTATTTTACTGTTGATATACTAGAACTATAGAAAATGTGTAGTTTTGACTGACTTCATTATTGTAGGTAAATTTAGATGATACTCTGAACAGTTCATATGGAAAAAATTTCTTTAAAGCAAATTCTAGAAAATGGGTCTTGGTTTCCTCTAGGGACATGCACAAATTCGTGTGACATCTGTAATACTGTTTATGCAAGTCTCATCCCTAGAGCAAAGAGGATTTGTGTTGTAGTTATGACTTGCTACGAGATTTGTAATATCAACAATCTCAGTGAAACTGGATCAGATTTGATGGCTTACAGGGGTTGCTCATTTTCTGTAGGATGATTTCCTTCTGTGGTGAGTCTTTGTTCTGAGAAAAACTGATGCTGGCAAGTGGAAAAATGCTGACTTTTCAGTATTATCTAGGCTTTGGCACTGCCCTAGAAGGCAGAAGGGAAGGGAAGTTGGGAAGCTGACTCTCTGTAGCGGGTGAAAGTAGAGAGGTAGGTGTGATCGCCCATCTAGTATGTGCAATGCTCCTTTTGTGCAGGAGTCCCACTTGATGAAAGATACCCAGGCTGGGATGTGGGATGTTTGTAGCATCCTGCTACAAACTCGAACATGAAAATGAGAACTTAATGAAGTGAGGTGAAACGTACAAGTTAAACATGCAATGTGAGTTCATAAGACACTAAACAAGTCTGTTTAGGGGTTGCTGTAATACAGACAGTAAAACAATAAACATCACTGAGCAAAATAGCTCATAGATATAAGCAGAATATAGCTTTAATTCGGTGGCTTTCCTCGCTAACTCAATTATGGGTTAGCTACACCACAGGGAGCTGCACTATTTATGTCTGTGATTTAATACAACGTTCAGGTACCATGATGTTGAACACACATAAAAGCATATATAGATTAACAAGGGGCATTAAACTTTGTGCGAGGGAAGCAGAATAGGATTGTATAAGCAGTGACCATTCTTTTTAAAATGTACAAGCTTCGTTCTGCATGACCTTTTTTATTGCTAGCCACAAATAAAAGAATGGAGTTTATACTTTATCCTTTGGGCTGATGGAGCTGAAGTGCAGATAACCAAAAAATACTCTGTTATCTTATCAAAGGAACTTGAGCCTTGACTAAATGAAAAGATAAGACCTTTCATGTGAGCCTTTTCTGTAGATTTCTCTTTCTTCACCAATTGCAATAGGTCCTGAATAAAATGAATGGAAAATATTTTACTGATGCTAGGCAAGTAATGCCTCTCTCAGCTCTTGCAGAAGTGGCAGTATACTAGTTAAATGTGAATGACGAAAGAGTCATTGTCAAGTGTGTTCACCGTCTACAGCTTGACTCGCTCTCTGTTGCCAAGGAGAAAGATTTAAACTAAAATTTTAGGACTGCAGGAGGAGGCATGTTCAGCAAGGTACTATAATTCTAAGTATTATTTTCTTCCAGTTTCAGTTGTTAAAAAAAGGTTTAGTGCCTTGTAAACTGCACTAATTTCAAGAGGACTCACTTCAGTATGAAAGGTGGGAATGCAGGTGTTTCTTGGCCTTTTTGAGCTGCTGGCAATAGGGGATAGCAGCAGTAATTTGGATAAAGAAGCTTCATTATTATTAATGGCTGCTCTCTGCTTCTCTTTGTCTTGATGGTGACTAAAGGCAAGCTGGGGAAGGGTGTGAGAAGGGGCATCACCTGCATGCCAGGGCCACTTCTGTAATGCTAGATGTCAGAGTATGCTGGGGATTGGTGTGGAGGGAGCTGTTCCAGATCTCAGAAAAATTACTCTAGTGGTCCTGTTCCTTGTTAAAAGTCAGTTCATAGTTATGCGTTTGAGGCTTCTTACACTAGGTTTCTGACAAAGAAGTTACTCAAATGAAACAGTATTATAGCCAAAGAGAAAAGGGTAACCACCATTAGTGGTCTCTGCAGCAGCCAGAATGTCTACAGCACTTCTGCTTGCCACGGAATTCATTTCAGTGGGTGATTGGGGTATTCAACATGTTGGCTGGGCTGTTAAGTGAGGAGAAATTAATTGATTTAATTTAGATTAAAATGTTGAAATTACCAGAGTGGATCTTCCTAAAAGTCTAAAGGCTTGTGTTTCTGCTGTATGTGTCTCGATAATCAGTCACAGGCTGTAATGTAAATTCAATAGTTCTGACAAACCAGAATGCCAGGCAAGGCAAAAGTCAGCCAGGAAGGAATATTCAGCCTTTCTTCATGATGGACCTGACTTTAGGAGCTAAACTGGAAGAGTAAGTTCCTTTGGAACCAGTAAGTTAAAGAGTGCTTTTGCAGAAGAACTCAGAGCAGAGGTCTGTATCTCTAAATAAGTTTTATAGAGAAAGTATGTGCCTAGCATAAGGACCCAAATTTAGTGGCATAAAACTGTGTGAATACTATCCTAGAGCGTATATCACCATAGTCACAAGAAAGACAGTCTGCATACCATGAAGTATTTCTGACTCATAATAATTTCAATGAGTAACTGTTAACTTTGGCACCTGGTTTGCCCAGGGAGAGGCTGGTGTATTGCTGAACCCGCTGTATGGTCAGATGGGAATCCCACCCCTTCTTTCAGAACTCAGCATTGCTACAGCCTTCAGTGTTTCCTGAATGCAGAGCAACCTTTCTGATGACTTCTTCAAGGCTGTAAATCTTTCTTTGTAAAACTATTGCAAGTGGTGTAAAATTTATCTGGTACTTAGCGAAGTCACTGACCAACCAGATTGCAGGTTGTGATCACGTTGTACTTTCTAAAGGCTTATTGAAAGATATGATTTGTATTTTGTCTTCATTAAATGATTTTGAAACTCAGAATTAAAGCCAAGCAGGGAGGTCTGATTACAGCACTATATATTGCATAACCCCCTAGAGTACAGGCTCTGGAGTTTATGCAGAAATCCTTGGGAAATAGGACATAAACATCACCAACTGACAGTTGTGTTACAGTAACAACACAACTCACATCTACGTAGCAGATCCAACTGAATTCCTTGTCAGCAGGTTTTTTAGTTTTCCAGTTAAGTCAATTACCAGTAAGATTGTTTAGATAGAGATGATGCTAAAGGGTTTTTTAATGTACTGAGTGGTCCCTTGTGGCCCTGTTCAAATATGCATTGTGCTTGGTTGTGGGTAGATAACAGCTGTCTCCAGAAAGGCTGCATACTCTGCTTTTCACAGTGTACAAATAGTGAGCAGGTATGGAAGAAAAGGTGGCAGAAAAGTAACTGAGGATGCAGGTACAATTTATTTCTCCAACTTTTCTGAATTAGGGATTAGAAGAGGGCTTACTAAATTCTTTCTCTGGTGCTGCTCCATATTGCTGAGTATGGAAAAGAAAACAAGTCTTTTTCTTCATATCAAATCAGACCGAGGGTACATTACAGCTGGGTTTGCTAGGGGCAGAAGGCACAACACTCTGCTTTTGTAATTTAATTTTGTATGAACCTCACAATATCAGCATTATGTATAGAGCAGGCAGTTGCACAAGATAAGTAAAGAAATGTTGCACTTTTGAAGTTTCACAAGTTTTAGAATAAAACAATTTTTTAAATACAAGTAAGATGCAAGTCTTACAACTTGACAATTACTTCACTTTAATGGTGGATTTTTTTAAAGAACCTAAACTGTCATGTGGCCGCTGCCAAGGAGCAGTAATTTCATACACAGCCCCAATGTGAAAACTCTTGTTGTTGATTGTATTTTGCTTTTGACCACTAAAAACCTCAGCCACTGTTGTGTTTGCTGTGGCTACACGTGCAGTAACCACAGAAAGTTGTTTCAAACCACTGATCAAAGTTCTGTCTCTGCTGGTCATAGCTTTAACATTATTTTTGTTTGTGGTCTCACATTCACTTTGGTTTTCAGAAAACAATAGGATAAGAGTTATATTTTTAAGAAAAGATTTTTTCAATTTCAAACAGCAATAGGAATTGCTTACTGACTGCCTCCTTCACTCTGAGTTTGGACATTTGGGCTAGAGCAACAGGTACCATTAATAATGGCAGGGTTTGATATTCTGTGGGACTTCAGTTACTGCAGAAGTCTGAAAATGTGAATAATTTGGCTTGTGGTTCATAGTGAGAACTGGGAAAGCCTCCAAACTGAAATTTGCAATGGAAGATATTAACACAGTAAAATTGACTAAAGAAAATTTCTTTTGGAGGCCAAGGATTACCCTCTGTTAAGCCAGATATGTCTCAGCCTGTCTGTATGTCCCTTGAAATCTTGCAGTAGTATTTTCTGTTGTACTAACATTGGCGTATACCCAACCTGTATCTTCTCTGCTACCATCTTCAATCTCTCTACTTTTCCCCTATCAAATTTTTAAAGAAAGTGTCAGATAATGAATTCTCTTGAAAACCAACTATTACCAGCTAAAAGATTATACTGCAAGGTGGAAGAGACCAATAAACATGAAGACACTTCATAATAATCTCTGGTTATGTTCTTATGAGTCTGGGACTTGCGTCTTGCTCAGCATAAAGAACAAGCACCTTTGCAGCCTGAGTCATGACTACAGTAATCTCTGCCTGTTTCTGCCTGAACCATGACTACTCTGAGATGATGCACTTGTAAATTTACCCTCTTTTAAAAACATTTCCCTGTTTATGGCTCTTCTTCATGGGGGAATTTTGAGGAATGCAATTTTTTTTGCCATTTTCCTAACCTTTTGGGGTCCAGAAGAAATATCTCTTAAATTGCCATGGTCTCCTTTGCATTGTGTCTTTGCTTTCTTAACCTTGAACAGTGTTTCATAGTCTCTCTGATGGGATACATGCAGGGTTTATTTGCCATAGCAAGAATCCCATGCCAGAGACTTCAAGTATAATCTCCCAAGCTTTAACAGAGGTTTGTTGGGTTTTTTTCACTGTTAGAAGATTATAATGGTAAAAAATCACCTTTGTTTTTTCATACCCATGAGCTCTGTTTGTCTGGACCCTGAATGTAGAAATTACCTGTCTTCAATGACTAAATATTTGGTAGCTGTTAATGGCTACCAGGTAATGAAGTGGTTAATGTATGGTGTCAGACCATCATTATGCCCTGACTCCATATGATGGGAACCTTGCTCCTCATCCACTCCAGGAATAGCTCTGCCGGGCCCCTGACATCTTCCTCTGGGATCTCTCAACTGTGCTCACTGTGTCCCACTTATAGAGCCAGTGCAAATCAGTCACCTGTGGGTGTGGGATATTCCTGGAGCAAATCCTTGATTTGCCTTGGTCCCAGACCATGGGCGCAGTCTATCCCGGCTCTGGGACCAAGTGAATCAAGCAGCCAGCTTGGCCAAAAAGACTGAGCAACAGAAGTGCAATTTGACCACTGGATGGCAAGTTAAGAACATGTCCTCATAAAGTTCTTAGGACTTTGAGAAAATAGGGGCCTCTAGGTCAGAAAAATGCTGGGGAATTGGAAGGATTGTTTGGGTTTTTTTTCCTATGGGTTTTTTCCTATTGGATGGGAAAATGGATAGCTTGGCTGTGGAGGGGGAGCAGCAGAAGCAAGGGCTCATTTTTGCTTTAAGAAGAGGCATGCAAGATGGAGGTGTTGGCAGAGACATGCACTCTGAATTTATTCATTATTAAATTGACAGTTTTTCTCCTTTCCTTCTTTGTTTGTAGGAATAGAGAAGCAGAGACTGTTTCACATAGACCCAAAGTGAGGCAAACTAAGCTCAAATGGTGGGCCAGCAAGCAGCGGATAGCTGACAGACACAGCCCCATTTTACTCCACAATTGAACAGCATATGCTTTGGCCCCTTTTCTCCTAAAGGTGCTTTCTGATTTTTTCCTGTTTCTTTCTCACTTCAGTGTCCTTTCCTTTCTAACTCCTCCAGATTAAAGAAAAATAGCCTCCATTTATTTTAATGATCCATATTTCTGTCTGAACGTTACATCTGGTTTTGTACAAACTGTTCCAGTTCAAAGGGGAACAGTTCTGAAAGTGGTTGGTCTCCACTTCTAGATGCTGATGTTTTGTCTCCTGAAAAATTGACTTTTCTGGTCACTGGCAGAAAGATATGGAGCATCTCTTCATAACTTGTCAAACAGATGGAGCCAACTAAGTGAAAAAGTGTTTTTGTGCCCATAGCCCCTTTAAAGCACTGCCTCCAGCTGCTTGTTTCTTTAGAAAGGGTATCTTGCAGAAGACATACTGTGTATCTGGAGTTCCTAATGCCTGCACTCAGATGGTGAATTAATTACAATACTAAGTCAATCTTGATGGAGTCATCTGAATATTTTTCTGTAATGCCTAAGCAGATATAACTGTAAGCCAAATCACAATGTTTCGTGCAGAGGAAAACTGAACTTTCCAGTTCAATGGAATTCTTTGGATATGCCCCTAAAATAGTGAGTGAGCAGGATGATACAGTTTAGACACTTATTTTTAACAGTTCCTCACAAAAGGCTATCAAATCACAGGATAAGTACTTACAAGGAAAAAGGCGATGTTGCATCATTATTTGGAAATTGGCCGAAAAATGCAAGTAGGAGTTTCTGTAGTGAATTTTCATAGTGGTTCAAGTGTTGCAGCATTTTCAAATGCTGCAGTCCCTAAGATTTGTTTGAATTTTATGCCTATGTGGCAGAAGCGGAGGTTAACTCCTCCACAAAGGTAAAAGCCATGGACATTATTGTCAGTGATCATTTGTGTAGAGGAGTCTTAAATTAGTTACTTAGGATGTAGAAATATTTATACTCCTGACATTGGAGGTAGCCAGCTAGATTGAAAGGCAGGCATTGAAAAATAAGTAACAAATAGCCCTCTACATAAAATGTGACTACCTGCAATTAGCAAAGCCCTTAAAAGAAGATGAAGTTTCAGTATACAGGCATACTTGCCTTTACTTTCTTTGGTAAAGGGGCTCCTTTAGGTCTGTTAAACTGTTCCTGGTGATGATCCTGCAGCCTTCAGGGCAGGCCTGCCTGCTGACTCTGTGAGCACACTGCAAGGGATGGGGTGGAAGTTGATGTGGTCTGACAGCAACTCTGCCTTCAGTGACAGGTTCTCCTCTCTGCGGATATCTTTCCAGGTGCTCATCTTTTGCAGCTGGGCAGTATATCTTACAGCATTGCTAGCCTGGAGGAGGATCAAAGAGACAGAGTTTCAAATGGAACATTTGATAAAGATTTTGTGGCTGGATCAATTCTGTGCTAACCCTCACTTGCCTGATTTGGGGAGACAACACACCCAAGAGTAGGCTTTTTAAAAGCAGAGGTGCTGCCCAAACGAAGCTGGGAGAAACATTTTTGTCATTCATATTCTTGCAATAAACTGAACCTCTGTACTGACAAAAGCAGAAGTCTCCTCTTCTTTCTTATTTTTTTCTACCACTGCTGCATACAGCAAACACTCTTTCAACCTTGCTAAGTTTGTGGTTGCTCACTTCCTCCCTCTGCCCCTCCGCCAGCAACCTCAGCCTTACACCCAATCTCTAAAGTCTGCATGTACGAAGGAGAATTTTAGTTTTCATCTTGTAAAAATCTCTCTTCTCTATTTACCTACCTTTGAAAATAAAAGTAAAGTATATAAAATGATTGTGGATGGACAACCAGCTATTCTTCTGAACCAGGAAAACAAAGGAATTTAAAGCCTCTGGTGTAAAATTTGGGCTATGTCTCAAAAACGTCTTTCTCTGCCATTCTTCTTTGTCTTCCAAAGTCCCCAGTTTTGCCATCTGCACTCTCACTAGGGGCTGGGATTTGGCTATATGTGAAGTAGGGTAAAACAGCTGAAAAATTGTTTGAGGAAAAATTGCTGCTAAGGGTGACTTTATCACGATTCCTGCTGCTATTTTACTGTGCTTTAAATTTACTTTCAGCTAGATTCTGTTGGTATTAGAGAAATATTTCCACTTCTAACATTCACATTTATAAATCAAATGTCTTTCCTTTTCACACATTCAGAAACTGCTTAATGAACACTGCTGAATAAATTGGTCTCAGCCCTTTAAACATTCTCTGTCCTGCCTTTTTAGCCTGGGTTTGAAGAAGAGTGTACATGGATGTTTTCTTCCCCATGAGGACATAGTGAGCCAAACCATTCTGTAGCCCAGTTCCTCTCTCTCTCTTTTGGCCACTGCATAGAATGGCTTATGGTATGTGGAGTTTGGTGCAATTCCATTGGAATTCGCTAGAGTTGCACTGATTTATACCTGGTGTGAATCTCTTCTTTCCAAACTATTATTGATGCAACAGAAATGTGGAGCTGAAAAATCCTTACTAAGAAGAAATAGTGGTCTTTCTTTTGTTTTACAGTAAGTTAAAGGATCATTGTTATCACTGAATCATTGTTATCACTAACTTCAGTTTTCTTTATCAGCTGGAAAAAGTTGAATACTTTCAAGAGTAATAAAATAAAACCATAGACGTTAGTATTCCTATGGGCAGCACTTCCCCGTGTTACTTCAAGTGCCAGTTTTTCAGCAGTGGCTTAGGAGGAGTGTTAGTTGGAAAAAAAACTCTCTTGTGATAGGAACATAAATGGGAAAAGCTTCGGTTATAATAGTGACACCTATATCTTTTTTATAGTCGTGGCATCCTGGCCTTGTTTTATATGACAGAAACATAAATTATATGTTGTTCTCAGAGTATGAGTCTCCCCAGTTTGAGATGGCGCATCTCTTTTCCTCCAAACATCTAGGCAGTCCATAACTTTGAACTAGAAGGATAGCCATGCCTAAGAAGGAAGTCTGTCACCGAGTAACAAACTTTTCATTTCAGTTGTATGTGATGTGATTCACTTCCTGCTTCAAACCTTAGTTCTGTGTTCTTAGGCAGCTGAAGTTTCACGCCCAAAGTCTGTTTTTCTACAGTAGTTGAACTGATTCCTCTGTGTGTAAAGCCCTGCAGTCAAAGGACTGCAACAGAGAATGTGCCATGTGTGGGTAGGTAACATTTGCAATTGCCTACAGAATGAACATCACTACATCATTATAAGAGTGCTGTTTGCCTTTACAAGACCCCCTGCCTTATAAAGAGACTGTAGTATTTTTTTTATATGATGGGGAGCTGAAGGGAAAGCAAGGGACTGTGAAGGTAGTGTGGGAATCTTTTGGAAAGACACATCTGTTAAAGAGCAAATACTGTCTGTGGTGACAGTTTCAGGTCCTGAGGGCTAATGGAATACCTTCCTTGGAGTTTTAAAACTGGTCAGTTGTTAGAGTATGTGCTTGCAGTTCAAAAAGCAAGGATCTGCTTTAATATCATGCAACTTTTTTATTAGCAGCAGCTAAATAAATTAGATCTAATTGCCTGGCTTCTAGGATTCTGAGTGTTGTGAGTTAAATTTGTTGCTACAGCCAGTGTAGTTCATTGCAAGTTCAGTATGTTACTGAATATTTATGAATGAATATCTTTTTGAGTTTTACAATGACATTTAGCAATACGTTACAGCTAGAGCCAAATAAAATAAAATCTTCTTACAGAAAGAACAGACTTGGGGGAAAATATCACATTGGATTCTTGCTTTTCTTTGACAGATAGTATGGGGACCTGTTCTGGAATTTTACAAATGACTTGTTTGTGGATCTGGCATAAAATCCTGGCTTTGCTGAAATTAATGAGCATTTACCACTGAGTCCAGCAGCACTAGCACTGGAGTTCTTGATTCTAACCTTCTGTCCTCTTTTCCACTCTTGAAGTGTGGTGAGGTGGAGAGTTGCAGACAGGTCTTCTTTTAGCTGAAGAGGTGACTGCAGGGAAGGATTTTTGGAGCTGGGCTGTGTGTAGAGAATAAACTTATTCCCTTCCTTCTGCTCCCCGAACTCTCCCTCCCATGCACTCTCTGTCTCTGGGATTCTCTGTAGAGGGCAAGGAAGGAAAAGCTGGGAGGAAAGATTGCTGGCTATTAGCTGAAGCAAGTTCTGCCTTAAATGTTTACTTTTGCTGAAGGAAGGAAGGAAGACTGTTTGGATTTGCCTGATCTTCTAAGAGTCTGGACAATATTTGCATTTACTTTTCTGTATCAATACAATAAAGCCCAGCACAGAGGTGTTTTAAATTTGACCCTCATGTGGAGTGTTCTGTCCCAGCACTGACCCATCTGTCTTATGTCAAGTCTGTATGATAAGACTGTTTTCTTTGCTACCCAGTTGATCCAAGAGACTTACTCACCTACATTCCTTCTGATGTGCTTGGAACCTCTTTTCTTGTTTTGAGCCCAAAATACTTTTGATAATTTTTTTTCTGATGAATTCTCTGAAGTCAAGCTTACTGACTGTCTTTGACCTCACAGGTTCTGTCCTGCCCCTCTTTGTTGGTGCAATAAATTGTTTTAATTTGCTGCAAAATGTTTTTACTGAGATTTTTATATTTATAATGGCTGTTTCCAGGCTAAGGTACAAATGAATAGCATATGGCTATTGTGAGAATAAAATATTAATTTTGGCAAATTCTGTCAATTCACAGTGGGTGTTCTTAGCCTTTAAAACAAAATTATCACATATTTGGCACAACTATCAAGTGCCTGGGTTTTGACTCTAAGCCTTAATCACCAAACGAAGAGAGCAATATATTATTAACATATTATGAAGACACGGTAGCTATGACTGTGCGAGCCGAGGGTGGGTGTTCTACATGGCTGCCACATGGTAGGAAAGAGGAGAGGTTGCAAAGCTAGGGCACTATGCAAGAATTAATATGCCTGAAATGGAGTGGTCTGAGTAATGTGTTTGGATCAAGCATGCCAGAACAATGAGTTGGTTTGAAAACCTAAAAATTTTGCAAGTGTCTGGCTGTATCTGATGTTTGATATCATCTACAATATTCAAGGATATCTTGGTCTGTTGTTACCATTGAATCTCAAGGAAGAAGAGAACAGATTTATGCATTGAAAAGCAGCAGGAGAGTATCGATTGGTTAATTGGAGACCCACTAGTTATAAATACCTGCATAGCACAGCATCTGATAGACAATGCTGTGTGACAGCAGCATAAGCAGTATCACTTACGACTTCATTGTGCAGAGTGCTGACAGCTCCAGCAGAATCCTCTCCTTGGGAAATGAGGAAAGTCAGTATCACGTAGGAGGACATTTGAGCTTTTTGTTATCTGCATGGATACGTTCAAGTCACCTTCATTCATTCCTCAGTACCTCACCCCTTGTCTGACTGCAGTCCAGAATGACATTCACGCTTCAGACTATGTATTGTGGCTCATTGATGATGATTCTCATTTTCGTGAGCATTAACAAAGCTTGGCTTCATAAAGTATGTCATTGCTTCTGTGCTGCGCTGGAGCATGATCTTCCATCAGCACCACCAGCTGATGGAAAATACAGGGCTGGAGACAGGGCCATTTTCCTATTGTTGTTGCATATAATATAGTATTTAAGTTATGTCTGTTGCAGAATACTACATGTCCTAATAAAAGGGCTGCTGTTTCTATTTGGAAGGAGATCCCAAAACTGGGACAGATCTATATGATGCTGGCACTGTTAGGGAGCTGACTGGTGCTGTCAGTTATGGATTCATGAACTGTCTTTGGCATTAGTATTTAAAAACTGTGAAGCTAAGGTTGTAGGATTTAGGTGTCTTTTGAGGACAATGGAGAATTTGGGAGGGAGCACTAAAGGAAAGCTACCCAAGCTTTCATTTTTCATTTACTTAAAGCCTAGTTTCAGAAAAATTGTAATACTTTTAAGAATACTTGGGAATATGCTGATAGATGTATAATACTCTTAAATTCTGTTTTTAACACAGTAAAATACGTGTGTATGTGAATCTAAGTTTGTGTGGACAGAAATGGGATCGGAGGCGGATTGCCCAAAGGGAGCGTTAGTTTAGTTACCCTGCATGTAATTTGTGCTCCCTGTCTAGGTCGCTGTTTGGCAGTAATGTGACAGTATTACGGGCTCCTAGAGGAGAACATTTTTTCTGTGTATCTCATATGCTAAGCAAATATAAACCAGAGGAGAGAAGAGGGAAGGAAAAAGGACGGGAAGGCAAGGGGAGAAGTCCATTTATTAAACCAGATTTTTATGATAGATTGCTTTTTCTGGAAGCCTGCTTACCACCACCACAACATATGTTAAGCTCTAACTCAAAGATATTTTGACAATATGCAAAATGCCTTCCAAAACCTTTAAGTAAATTATGAGATTGGACCAGTTAACCATTCCTAAACATCTCACATTGTTTTGCAGCATTGTCTAAAGGATCCGTGAGGTTTTCCACTTTTTTCAAGGCCTTGTTCAAGACTGGAAATACTGGGAATTAGCTGGGATGCATATGTATAATATTTGATATTGAAGGAATGCCTTTGTATTGTGCTTTGTTCAATTGTGTCAAAGTTGTTTAATGAGATTACTGGCAAAGCAGAATAAAAAATTGTAAACACAATTTAAAAGACTCTGTTTCATGTTCTAAAATAGCTTGAGTTCAGGAGTCAGGACTGGTCTGAGATTGCAAACTAGTGTTTTTATTTGCAACAAGAGTGTAAGCTTTCTGCGGTTGATTAAACTGTATAATGTGTCAGCATGGGAGCAGAGCAGAAATGGGTCTCTTGACAAAAATGCTGTATAACTGGGATTATGGTATGTCCCCTGTTGTACTGTCTGATCACCTCACAGAGCATTTATCTTCCAAGCTTAGTTCCCGTTTTTCCTTGGCTTCCAGTTTGTAAGGGCGGGCCATTGATTAGCATAGGAATTCAAGTCAATGTAACCCTGAACTTGATTCTTCCCAGTCCTGAGTTTGTAATCCCGTATCCTTCATCCGGTGTGCTACGTGTGTCTGGATCACTGGGCCTTTCTGTTATCCTTTGCACATTTCTGTTCTGCTCTGGGCATGTCCATACCTTAATCCTTCAGTGAATTTTAGAGGACAAAGTTAAACACAGGAATCAATATGATGACTGTCATCTGGCTGTTTCTTTTTAACTGTTCAGAATAGAAAATTAATTTTCTTTTTTCAGCTGTCGGATTTTTTGAAAGAACTTGGAGGGTTTTTTTTGTTTTGAGTGGTGATTTCAATGGGTTTCTATGTTAGCTCTATTCTTACTTGAATATTTTTAATGCTATCATAAAATGTTTGTAGAATGACTTGAAGAATTTAAAAACGTGTTAATGCATATTGTTTCATATATATACATACAGGCATTTGTTCTCTTTCAAAAATTGTTTTACTTTTATAAATTTTCTTTCTTTTTTTTTTTTTTAAGTAATTGGGATGCTGTTTCTAGGCCTACTGTCATAGTGACCCTTCCTCTGACCATGAGCCATAGAACTGGAGCCCTCTTTAATTTGGAGTTTCTTTAATACTGCTCTAAGCCCCTGCTTAATGTCACAGGAGGTTGTTTGAGAGTAAATTGAGACGCTCTCTCCCGTAGGATTTAAATGTGCTGTTTCCATTGCCACATCCTGCTGATACAGTGGTAAAGGATTAAACTGAAGATCTAATTTGATGTGGGCCTAATTATAAGCCTAGAAGCATTAAAAGCCTGTATTTCATTTAGTGTATTTTTGAGGTATTGTAGTCTCTATTTATGGTTTAAAGCCTGCGTTGGCTAACTTTTATGTATTATAAACTCTTTTTCACCCAACTCCTGTGATCAATAAAACCCAGTTTGTTTGTTGTTTTTTTTAAAGGGAAAACGCAACTTTTGGAAAACATGAAAAATACTGCAGTTTTCATTCTATGACAGCATATTCTGCACTTGCAAAAAAACCAATATTGCCATCTAGTGGGAGTGAATATTTTGACCTATCATGCTCCTCCCTCTAGATTATTGTTATCAATCTGTTCTGTTGGAGTCTACATGGAGAAAACATATGTTTCTATTGAATGTACAGCAGTGCTCTTTCCAAAACTAGGGGGCAAATCTCATAATTTTATTGCTGAAGTTATTCTTGCAGGCATTGCTGGATAATCAGTCAGAAATATCCTGCAGGTATAGAAAGCCAAGTGTGGCTCTTTACAAGCTGCTTTCTGAAATACACCGTTAAAGGACAGGGTAGTGTATCTCTGCTATGGTCTGTTTGGGGAATGTTACTGTGTCAGTGCCTCTGCAACATGCAGGTGAATTTGAAAAGATGTAATGCTAATTTTCTGACACTTGTAAAGAATATTAGAAAAATACATCTTTTCAAGCCTTTGTGCAAAAATATATTGAAAATGTATAATGAAACAGATCAGGAGGCAGGATTTGACTGAAGGATTGGGGTAAAGTGATTTCCAGAACATTTTTCCTCACATTTTTTTCCCTTTCTGTTTCAAATCAGGGGTTCATAGAAATGGATACAGGATGACATCTGATTAAATTCATTTTTTTGTTGCCTTGTAACACTTTATTCAACTTTTGTTGCCTTGTAACGCTTTTTACTTCTGAAAGTGCAGCTGGCTAGAATCGGCTCAGTAGCAATTTTTTTCTCGGATTTAATCATAGCATTTAATTAATCTCCCCGCTTCAGTCATCAGTCTGCAGCTTAGCAATACAAGGTCCTAAGAACCTAAGCATTACTTCTAAATACATTAGTAATGGTTCTAGTTAATTCTCATGCCCAGTCATTGCGGTTTTGAATCAAAGTGCTAAAAGAGACATCACTAACACAGGCTCTACCTCATCCTGCTTTTAAAGCACAGAACAACAGCAGAGTGATATTTTTGACAGTGTCACTATTATCGCTCTTCCTTCTCTTTCATTTTTTTACCCAATCCTCCAGCAAGAGACTGAATTCCATCTAGAGTGCTTTACATATCTCTTGGCAAGCAAATTGCTACCTGTCTTTCTGAAAACCTATATAATCCATAAAAAAGAAAAATCTATGTGTTTTCATCGTATTCAATACTCTGTTGACTCTTAGTCATCTTTCTTTGCTTGAGGATGTTTATCTGTTTTTCATCAATTGTAATTGGTGCTGTTGAGGGGCTTTTTTGCACTGATTGCTGCATCACTGCTGATGCCTTTTCTTACTGTTTGTATTTGGGTGAGGTACGTACAGCATACTGTGGGATGTTCAAGGTCATGGCTAGAGAAGGTTTTTAAGATCAAAATACTGAGTTGGTTTGGGATGAATATTTGGGATCTGACGTCCACATGAGAAGCACTGCATGGTGTTTGCTTCCTTTATTTGGAACAATCAGAAGATATTTATTAGAGTTCTATCTTTGTTATAGTGATAGTACTGCTCACGTTTTAGTTGTAGCAAGCAAAAGATAAAGGTAAGAGAAAAATTTGGACTAGGATCTGGTATCCATAATAGCTGCCAAAGAGGGTAAGACTGACATAAAAGTGCTGGAGCATACAAAGGGTGTAAATGCCTGCATCAGTATTGGATATTGGTAGAGACTAGCTATGTATTTATCACCTTTCAGCTTAATCTGTTCAGGTGGCATTCAGGGTTCAGGTGTCTGCCATTTTCCATTTGTTTTTCTAGACCTGCAGAATCAAAATTTAAATTTGCTGTCCTCTAGTTGAGAATGAAATTCCTGGTTTATCCAAGGTCTCCTCTACTCCAGATAAAGTCACTCTTGCACCTTCAAGATCTCTAGTAAAGCTCTAACCTCAAGCCTTCTCATAGTCTGTGTCCCTTTTCATAATAACCCTTGTACCTTCATATTATTTATTTAGGTAAATTTCCAGTGTTTCTTGTCATTTTATTTATTGCAGGCTGTAACTTCTGCGTGAAAGCTGTGTCTTGTTTACTGTCAGTTGTTATCCAGGCTTGATTGATGGGATGTGCTCTAGTTTGTGTGATCACAGTGGTTTGTATTTCAGAAGTAATACCACTGCTCCTGTTTTAATTAGGACTTTTGAAGATAATTATACAGTACGTTCAGTACTTCTCAATGGTATTTATCATTACCCTCTTGAGTTTCAATTACCAGGGAGTATTTTAATTTTTTGAGAGGAACCTATAGCCCACCTGTGGCCCAGTATTGTTTGAAAAAAGATAATAATATACACCTGTAAGTGTGATTGATAAAGACCATACTGAATCACTAGAGCTTGTGCTGTTTGTCAAGTTAGAAAATCTGTTTATGCATCTGATTTCTATTTGATCTGCTGCTTTTTGTGGGTCTTCAGGTATTAGTCATTCACATTTGAAAAGGAATTTTCTAAGCAAAAATAGACATTTAAATTCCCTTGCTAGACAGGATTTGTGAAAATGGATTTTTGTTCTCGGAACAATGTTTCTGAAATATTGCCATGGACTGTAAAACTATCTTCTCTTCATCTTTCTGTGTCTCTCCTTGTACAATTTTTTTTGCATGCTAAAATACTGTATTTAATAGTAGTTTTCTGACAGTTTATGCAACAAAGAGAAACAGGACAAAGCTGATAACGAGTGTGAAAATAAATTAGCCAGCAGACAATGGTCTTTGTTAAAGTAAATAATTTTTTAAGGAGATTAAAGGTAATTAGAACTAATCAGCAAGCGCTGTTACATTATTACGTTGGAGAAGGGAACTGACAAAAATTTGCAATTTTCAGATTTTACATAATTTGGAAAAAAAAGAATTGAAGTGGTTTGAATTTTTCAAAGTTTCATTTCTTGATATTGTCTGATTTGCCTCTGCTACTATATGTGAAAGATACATTGTGTGAAGAATAGCATAGGATTGCATTCCCCTAAGTGTTTTATTTGCTTTGCAATATTTTTATTGCTAACATCTTTTAAAAATACCTGGTTTTTTTTTTTAATATTAGAACTTAAATGAAAGAGAAGAACTGGCTTGATAAAATGAGGAGTGGTTCTTCAGTAGCTATTTCAAATCACTCTGGGTTTCTAAGGACTTATTCCTCAAAAATGTGGCAAACATTTATGGGTATGTTGCAGCAAGAACAATTTCTATCATCTGCCTTCTTAGCACTTCCTTTCAAGGAGGACATGGGTATCCTGAAGTTACTGCCTTGCTTATGCTGTAGCCTGGAAAAAGCATTATTTAGAGAGAACAAAATTTAGCTCAGGCCAGCTGCCCAACTTTTCCTTCTAATTTTCCTGCAAGTTTTCCAATCCATCCTACACCCTGTACTTTTAGAGCTACGTTGCCTTACTTGAGTTTGATTTTTTTAGAGAGAGCTTGCATATGCAAATAGATATGGTTGAGGTTATTATAAGGCATATATAATATTTCTTATTATTGCAATTCTTAATAGGCCTGAGAATAGCAGTTTAGTAGGGTATTTTTTCTATTCATAACCTCCTTCCTGGGGTGAATGTTGTGTCATCAAGAATGTGGTAATGTCTGCAACTCAAAGACCTCATTTCCTCTTATCGGCAACTAAAAATTGCAAGGAGGGACATGTTTTCTGTTTGTTAGTTGTACCCCAAAATCTATTATTCTTTGATTCTGGGGGAAAATATGATTGTCTATGTCATTTTAATTACCTTATTTTATTCCCTGAGAAGCCAAGACCTTGATTTCTTGAACATGTATTTTCCACATGTACTAGCTATTCAAAGACCCTCCCTCCTCCTTTCTTTTTGAAATTTGCCTTCCCTGATCGTGGCTCCATAGCTCATTACAATTCATATAGAGTTATTCTCTTGCTACTTGTTGTATGTTTGCAAGGACACATATTAGACAGTTAAGACAGCAACTGAATGATCTGAATAATAATGTGTAATACAAGATCTAGAAATACACCATATAAACCGGAAAAATTACTGGAGCTTTGGAATGGCTAATTATATTGCACTTCATGTATTTTATCATACATCCTATTTAATATCTAATTATAAGTACATTTCCTGTGCAATCTTATTCTGTCACCTGTACTCTCGCTGAGCAGTTCCTTTAAATTGTACCTGTCCACTATTGTCTGGTGTAAAAGGCAGCATTAATCAGTTGTGTTGGAAATTACCAAGTGTGTTAGATATTAGAGAATTTGGCCTTGATTATATGCACAGCCTTTAAAAAAAATTGTCACCTTTCTTGATTTTGTGTACTAACACTGGTATGTTCAATTTTAGAAGGAAATATGGAAAGCCCTAAATTAATTTTCACTGAACTCCTCTGGCTTTCACTGTAGTATTTATACAAGTTCAATAAGACATTGGTGCTCCTATTTCTGTATGTGTTACATATATATTTTCTTTTGACAAGATCCATCAGTTGAATGCTTAAAGCTGTCACTGGGGCTACCTTCCACTTGTCATTTAGGTGGATTTTCACTAATAGACCAGAAAGGGAGAGATAAAAATCTAAATTAAAACATGTCCTGGTCTGTTGTGATCATCTCTGTAAAGGAGTTAGTAAGAGCTACAACAGAGAACATTTCTCTTCGATTACAGGAGAGAAACTTTTCAGCAGGGCTGAATTTATGCTTTGGAGATAATTTGAAAACTACAGAGGAGGCTGTTCTTAGATTCCTACCTGGAGATGGAATTGTTATACATTTACAAGGAAAACCTGCAATACTGGCTTTTGATCCAGCTAATTTTGTAGCGTGGAGGTTTGGTGTTGAAACTGGGAGAACAGAATGACAAATTATCTCAAGTCAATGCTGAATTGATTTGAAAAAAACAGGAAGCATGTTAAATGTCTTTAAATCTGTTATCTTATTTACTGTAAATTTGTGTATTTTATTATTTGTGCTGTTTAATAGAATATGATGTATTTGACACTTCATCTGTATTTCTTCAAATGTGCATTGCCAAGTTAGCCCACTGCCTACCAAATTTTTGTTCCACTGAAATACAGTGAAAGGAAATTGGATAACAGGAAACATTCAGTATTAAGTTTCACTGTGAGTAGATTCTGTTATGACATTGAATTCTGGAAATACAAAGATTTGTATACTATAGCTAAGCATACTCTATATAAATACACTATTAAGAATTAATATCAGACAGGAGATATTTTATGTATCTTTTGAATGTCGTTGTCTTTTGAAATAATAATGGTAATCTCTTTCCTCTTCCATTTCCTTTTCATGAGAATTCACAAGTTCTCACTCCTCTTATACTTGTGAGCCATAGTGAGGCAAGAGGCAAGAGGCTTCCCCCCCTTCCCTCCCATCCCATTTTCTCTGTTAAGGACTATTCACTTTTACTTTGTGATTTCCAGAAACTTTCAGTCTTTGTCTCATTGCATAAATTTAATTCACTCTGAGTCTCAGCAGCTTCCTTCAGTGGGAAATCAGGGAATGTATTTTTCAAAACATGAGAATAACAATTACTGAGATATGCAAATTGAAGACTGGGTGCGTGTCCATCAGAGGAGAGGACTTTCACAAGGCAGAGCTAACAGGAACCTCAAGACCAAAGTGCTGGGATCAGGGAAGTTTGGGGAGAATCTGCCTGAAGCTTTTCTCACTTCTGTTAAGTCCAAAATCTCTACTGATCGCAGGATTTTAGGGAGTATATATTGTTCCCAGTATGTAGTATTGTGAATGGCATTCGTTTTCATAGGTGCTTTGAAGTGTTGTTTGTGAGCCAGGATTATTTAATATTGTTTGTGTGTGTGTGCCTTTATTGATTTTCTTGTTATTTTGGACCAGGCTTCTGAAGTTTGTTATATTGCAACATCTATCAGTAAGTATTCAGGAACAATTTGCCTTTATGTAATTACGTTGAATTAATTTCAATTCAACTGCAAAATAAGGAGAGTGGTTCTTTTCTCCCTTGTTATGAGTTTTGTGTTTTGAAAGTTACAAAGTTGTTCTAGAGCTTTAGGGGTGGTTCTGAATTATAACAAAGTTATCAAAGGCAACTAAGTTTATCTTTTTTTCAGGATTTCATACCAGGTGAGTCAACAGGCTGTCCTTTTCATCATGGTATCTTCTGTTCTTTGCAGTTGAATTAAGATACTTGAACTAGAAGACTAGTGATAAACTGGGTTTTCTAAAATTTGCGGGTTTTGTTCTTTGGAAGAGGAGTTTAAGCCTTAATTTATGAATTTTTAGTGAAAAGAAGTGAAATTTCTGAAATGTGCTTGATTGGTATTTCTCACTCTATGGAACTGCCATCCATATAAAGCTAAAAAATGAACACTAGTAAACCTTTATTTATAAAAAAATATTTTTCAAGTGCTTTCAAGGTTACTTTTAAGTGCATACAATAATTCTGCATCATTAATTGTGTGCAGGTTTTAATGAAGCTTTTTCTTATTCTTGTGCTGAAAGTGCTGGCTGATAGAATGCTGCATACTGTGACATTTCAGCTCAGATGGGATGCGGTTCAGAATCAGAGCCACAGAATCCCCACAGATACTCACCAGGGTTTATATAGTGCTGCCTATGGTTGTTTTGGACAAAATCTTCCAAATGCTCCCTGTCTGACTTGGTACTTCTGTTCCTTATTGAAAAAGCTGAAAATGCCTGCCAGCTGTTTTCCTCTTCCACCCACACTTGACACATTGTGAAGGTTGTTTCTGGAAGTATTTCAGGGGGATGTACATATGGCTTTCTATTAGATGGGATCAATAATTCTTATAGCAATGGCTAAATCCTTTCACCATCTCACATGATTATGGGAAATAGTTACATTATCAAGAAGTCTGATTCTGCAGAATTTGGAAATGTAATTTTCTTTGGGATTGTTACCATGTTTATCATGGAGTCATGAATATAGCATATCCGCAGAGTCTTATTTACAGAAAACATTTATATTATTTTTGGTTACAGGGAGCATAATATAGTTTGTATGTGTCTCTAGATAAGTGCGGGGATCCTGTAGGTGACAAGCTTACAAACTACCTTTTCAAAAGTTTTTTGGCCAGCAAATTTCAGCCGCTCAGTACAAGTAGACTTTGGCCACTGAGCAAACAGAACTGAACCCTTGGCTGTGCCCTGTCCTCTGTGCTGCTGTGCAACCCACTCGCCACCCCCCGTGCCCCACTGCTCCTCTCCACACACGGTGCCAACCTGCTCCCGCCTGGATGGTGCAGCTCCTGCGGCTCCACTGCGGCAAATGTGATTACCTCAGTGTAGAACGCCTTTCAGGGAGCAGTGTTATTGATTTCGGAATAATGGCCCTTTTATCTTCCACTTATTTTTCAGCTTTCAGCGATTGGCTTTTTCTTATTATTACTCCCATGGACCTATTTCAAAAAACAGCACAATATTTGTAGTTCAGCAGAAATAAATGGCAAGCAGCGTCCTCTGTCTCTTCTATGAATAATGAAGCAGCAAGGGAAGGATTTGGTCTTTAAAATCAGTAAATGTATTGATGGGAAGGACAGGAAAGCATTAAACACTTGTATCTCTGCATAAGCCATAAACCTTCTTAATTCTAACAAAGAAACAGATTTTGAAGGCAGATTTTTGAGTACTCATTGGAAAAAAGTGTAGAGATTGTAAATTAAGCACTGCTTCAATTTGAAGGAGTTAACTAGCAGAAAAAAAAACAAACAACAACTTACATACATCTGCTTGTCTTTTCATGGCTTTCCAATACTTCCCAGAACTACTGTGGGACAGGTGTTTCTGCTACTGGCTCCATAAGTTCTTGTAGCCAGAAGCTCTGAGCATGAGCCCAGAAGCACTGTACTCTCAGGTATATGGTCCCTTCTCACTGACAACTAACTTAAATACTTGCCCAAACTAGACAAACTTTTCCCTGCCCACAAGCAAGCAAGATTATTCCTCATCTTACCAGCCCTAATTTGTATCCTTCCTCAACTGATTGTAGACAAAACGCCCTTGAACTTTTCTATCACAAACAACCTTCTGACCTGAAGACCTACTACTCTCTTCATATTCCCAGTAGTCAGCCTTTCACTGCTGTTGTTTATACTAGTGCTGTTAGGTGTAGTGAAGCTACACTGTATGGACTTAAACAACCTTAAGGTTTATCTTCACAACCTGTAGTATCTTTTCTTTCCTGTGATATTTCCAGTAGGGGTGACAGGTAGTCTGACGTAAGGATGACTTATGTGATAAAGGCATTTGTTTAGTGAGATTTGAACTAGGACTGTCAGTTTTCCCTGTGGGTACCCACCACCTGGGTAGAGAGAGCCATGTTTTCTTAAGAGTGGGTATGTTTGATGGTTTTGAGAGAAATTCTGTCCCCCTGCCAAGCATCTGTCAGCTGTAAACTTGAGCTGGACATACTGTCAAAAAAACCTAGTAAGGAATTTAATATAAGATGCCACTCCTTTGCATAAAAGTACAGGTCTGAAGAGTTTTCCCTTCCAGCCACATCAGAGTGCAGCACTGGCAATTAGAGGGGTAGTGCTGTGGGTGGAGGATGGGGAAGGAGTATCTATGCTAGTGCTAAAAGCAGAGATAAGAACCTCATGAAAGCTGTTTATCAAGGTGGGGATAACCCTGCCTGATAGCCTGCCAGCTGTTCTGTGAAATTCATGTTCTGTTTCTGATAGACCTGGAGAACAGTCTGTGAACCATGTTGGGGTAGGTGCTGCTGCAAAAATTCTCGTGAGCCTTTGTTTATATTCAACAGCAGCTGAAATCACACGAATATCACTGACATTTTGTAGGGTTAAAGTTAGGTCACAATTTAACCTTATAAACTAAATACTATTAATGTCTTCTGCACATTAGATCATTACAGCATATGTATTTGATGGAGATACAAGATGGACTTGAACGGGGTGGATAGGATTAGGAAAGATTTCTTTTCTGATCCCATTAAGCAGCCCTGTCACCCTGAGACTGCCCAACTGGGACATATTTTCCTTTTGGTGAACTGCAAAAAATGGTGTCTTGTTATGTGATTACTAAGAGTGGCAATTATTGCTTGGGAAAGGTGATACACTGGATTTTTAAAAATTTGTCCTTCCTGTGTTATGTGTCTGTATCACAATGGAATGCTGGAGCTCACACAGACGTGTGGCAAAAATCTTCTATTAAAGATTTAGGAATGCATACAGCACAAAATTAGGAAATACTCAGGGATTTTATTATTGTAAGATGCTTTCATAATTTATAACAATTTTCCAAAGAATAACATACTTCTATGAAGTTTTGTGTGCAATAGCAATCCATCCTGTTTTTAAATACTGTAAATTTCATTAAATAATGTAATTTTCATGTCCTCTAAGAAGTATTTATTGACATGAACTAGAAAAGCTTTCTAAACTTGGAGGTTTAAAGTTCTTCTGCAGAAGTTCTTCTTCTGCAGTTCTTTAAAATCCTTAAGAAGCTTCTAACTGATTCTCACATAATGGGGGTGTCAGTTTTAAAAAGGCAATAAAGAATTTTTTATCAAAAATGAGATGACTGCAATTTCAAGTCCTGAACAAATTGCAAAGCAGTTGAAAAGTGCATGATAATTCTGAGCCAGTTACTTCCCACTGCAGCAGATTTTTTCATATTGGTATTTCTGTAATTTTAATTAAATTTAATTCAACTAATCTGAAAGTTATCCATTTAGTTTTACAGTACTGAAAATTCAGTTTGAGAGCACAAGCACAAAAGCACCCTTATCCTTTTGGAAGTTCCCAAAGTGAGTCAGTTGCTAATATAGAAATAAAAGTTCATAGTAAAGGAGGGATTGAAGAGTAACTTGGTTCCATGTGTAAAAAAAACCCAGGATATCTTCATTCCTGAGCTGAATTAGCCCTGCAGTAAACTCACTGATGCACACACTGCTGTCAGTAGACACATGTGTGATGTCTGCTTCATTTGTACTTTGGATTGGGTTCAGGGCTACAGTTTTGGGGGTTTCTGTGGCCTCACACCAGTTTTAGCAGAGTAGGAATCAGTGGGCATTTTGGAAAGAGCCAGGCTTGTAGAAGTTAAGATCCCATTTTAAAAGCTGTTTGTCCTTCTCTAGGCAGATCTTTAGTGAAATGAAAATCGGCTTGAAAAATGTTATTGCTACATAATAAGCCAGAGAATGTTTTATTGGAACAGGAAAACTTAGAAATATTGCAGTGGCTGTAAAACATCAAATATATATAAATACGTCAGTTGCTGGGGATAAAAGAAAATACAGCATCTGTCATGATTGATTTACCCCATGAAATCTTGAGAGAATGCAGAAAAGAGTACAGAACATCAGATAATATTATAGAAGTGTTAGCCAGTTTTAATTAGGGAGCATTCTTTATCAGTTCCAGCTTTGTTTGTGTGGCTGCTCAGGCTTTCAAGAAGATTCTCCAGGCTTTTTTGTGGAGATTCTAATTTTGTTTCTTTTTTGTTCAAGTTTCCTACATTACCATTTCTTATTGGTGGTAGGGTGGGTCAGCCCTATACAGTGCCGGGGAGGCAAGGAGTTAAGTCCTGTCCCCACCTTCCAGACACCCCACAGCTGCTGCCAATGACTGGGCTTAATGAGGGGGTGTTAACAAGGCTAATTGGCAACCTGCACTTCATTTCTTGTCGCTAGAGGACATAAACCATGAGCAGGCAGAGGCTTGGTGTGGGCTATAGGCAAAGGGGGTTATCCAAGGTAGGTTGAAGTACTTATGAGTCCAATTTGCAATGTTATTTCTATGCAGTGTGGCAATGACCTTTGTTGGCCAAAGAAAGGTTTTTGAAGGAAGAAGTGCATTAGTCTCGTCAGTGCTGTGTGGTGCAGGTCTCTAACTGCCTTGCCTGCCTGAAGGGCAGGCTGTCCCAAAGTGAATGCTTGTGGGAGCTGACATGGGCTGTTGGACACTTGATGGGATCCGTCAATGACATCTTGTGCTTCAGTCCTTCATGGTAGTCTAAGAATCTAACTAATGGCATGTAGCCCTTGGCCTAGTCTTGTAGCAGTCTTAGGATGTGCAACTCTGTTTGCCTCTGGTAGCCACAGTTCCCCAGACAGCAGTGGGCTTTCAACCTCAAGCAAAGCACCGGCCACAGCTGGGCTGAGTTGTTGCCAGGACTCCTGCTTGGTAGGTGAAAGGATGGGGGGGTGGTGGTGGTGGTAAAGATGTGCTTGTTCTTCCTCCCTACCACATGGGGCTTACGCCTTGATGGCAAGTGCCGAATGTCACAGGGCTCCCACGCCTGGGCTGGGTTTCTGTGGTAAGGTAGCACCACTACCCAAAGCCACGTGCTGCTGCTACAAAAGCTGTTACCAGGCAGCACTTGCCTTGCAAAACTGCAAAGTAACACCCGCGGATGCTGAGGGAAGCCAAAGCCTCCAGACCCAGGGCATCATGTGAGCCCCCAAGGAGCTTCCTCTTCTGAGGCAGAAGGTGAAAAGCAAAGCTGTTGGGCAACGTTACGCAGACCAAAAGTGTTTGCAGATGACTTTAACCTCTTCTCCTGTTTCTTTTGTGTCTGAAGTTTTGCATCCTTCATCAGCTAAAAACCACAGCACTGTGCAGCAGTTAGGTATGCTGGGCGTTTCAAGGTCTAATTTGCTAGGATAAAAATGAAATGTTTCTTGTTTTCCAGTGGCAGGTGAAGGTAGTTGTGTATTCAGACCAGTGGTTTTGAAGCTTTCTATTCTGTGTATTTTGTTCTTAAATCTGATTTCTGCTATAGATGTTCATAATGAGAAGGATTAAACAAAATCATGGAAGAAAACAAAGGATTTAAAAATAAAACTCATTTTATTAAAGAAGTTAATAATCCATTTATAAGCTTTATACTATTTTGTGCTTGTAGGTTAGAGTTATTCATATAAACCTATAATTTTTGTTGGCGTTTTCCTATTTGCTTTGTGTTGGCACAAAGTGTATTAAATTAAAAGTTAGTCTGCTTTCAGTGGATATTTTGTTTCTGAGAAGCATCTTCTTGGACCTGTTAGTTTCATGTTGACCTTTGACAGGGCCAACAGGTTTTTGGATGGGAGTTGTTTGGCTTAGGCTAATAGTAGAGATCTTCAATAAACTGTTTCCAAGCTGCTGGCAGCTTATTTTAATTTCTTTTCAAAAACACATCTACTGCAAATTCTAGCTTTTAAATCAGATATTGAGTCACGTTGAGTCATTGAAAAGTTACCAGTTTATAAGCTTTTTAGAAAATGACAGGCGTGCAACTATAAACTTAACCAAAAATGTTGTAAATAATTAATTTTCATAGCAAGTGGCAGTGGATAGCAATTTGAACTCTCATAGTTACCAAGGTGATTTAGAAGCAGAAGTTACTGGTGATCAAGTCCCAGTGAGCTGCTTATGTTTTTTTTAGAACCATCTGCTGATTTCTGTGCCATTTCGTCTTTCTGTAACTTCGCTTGTTTGTGGGGAAAGAAAGGAAATTAAATTCTAACTCGTTTTCAGTGAAAACAGATATAGTTGCAAAAAAAAATCTGACTTTTGCTTGGAGAAAACAACCTTGTGTGTATGGAGAGACACTATTCATTGCAAATCAGATCATTTTTGACAAGAAAATTACAAATGTTCTTTAAAGTGGCTGAATTGCTTTCTTTTCCCTTGGTGTTGTCTGTGGTTTTTTTATTTATTAAAAACTTTGGGAGAAAATTTTCTTCTTAATCCTCAGAACCGGCTTGCTAAGGGTATTTAAGGAAACAAGACACATGCAGATCTGTAAGTCATGAAGAGTTTTCCCTCTCTTCTGAGAGCATTGGTGTTAATGGAATAGAAAGTGCCTGCATGAAAGGGAGGGAAATTATCAGTGGCCATCAATAACCCTCCCAGAAAATGCACTACCCTAGAAAGAGGGCAGTTAGAGTAGAGGTAACAATCACAGCATCAGTCCAAAGTGCTATGATTTTTGCTTGGTGCTTGTATTCCTTTATCCAAAGAAATCACATTGTACTAACAACTGCTTTTTTCCATCAGGGAGTTTAGGTAGGTTTTATGTTTTTGTTTAAATATTGTGTCATTTAAAAAACTAACTAAAGGATTGCAAGTCTGTCTGTATTCCTGACCTTAAAAATACAGAAAGCCTTTCCACTAAGTTTAACGGCAAGGAAAGTCCATGCCTTTCCAACTTGGACCTGAAAATCCCTTCCTTTTCTCTTAATTGCCTTACAAAATGGCCTACTCCTGCAAAACCATTTTCTGTCTGTGAAGGATGAATGGCCATACAAATTCTGCCCAGAAGAGAAGTACAGACAGTCACGTTTGGAAAAAATTTTTGGGTGGAAACTTCAGAAACACCAAGTTGACTTAAAAATGCACATTTTTCTGAGCAGCAATGGGATGTGAGGGTCTGTGTGGTTTTGGGAGGGTGTTGGAGCACCAGCCTTGCAGGGGGTTGTGCTTCCAGATCCACTGGGTGTTTCTGAATGTCTCATTGTATAAATGAAGAGAATAGATGGGGAAAGCAGGTGGAAATCTCTCCAGGGAATTTTGTTTTTAACTTGCTATAATGGTTTAATAGTTAGCAGTTAGAGCTAAGCAGGTGTTTTAAGAGCTCTTATTTAACAATTATCACTCATTTCCGGGCTTCCTGTTTGTTCAGACTGCTGGAGAACATCATGAAATCAGCCAACTGCTCTCAAAACCTCTTTTAACCCTTTGTCATCCGGAGAAGCTGGGAAAACCCTCCATCAAATATCTATGTGGCTGGAAGGATGAAGGACGTAACACAAAGCTGTTATGGTGCAAAGATTGTCTGGTAAATGAAAACAAAGGTCTTGAAAATTATGTTGGCTATAGGAGCACCACATCATTGGGAAAAGACTGGATCAGCATTTCATCATTTTGAATAATATGTTGGATAAGCTGTAAGGAAGGAACTTAGGGAAGCTTATGGAGAAATATATGTTGGAAGTTTTTTTGGGGTTGTTTTTTTTTTTTCCTCCTTCCTTAGCACTTCCCATTATGTATTGAACTGGGACATGATAGATACATGAGGAGTTTTAATCATGATGGAGTTCTAATTCAATGCAATTTAACTGTCCTTCAAAAGTGTATGTATGCTCCAAATATTCTTTGTCTTAAATCATCGTGATAGATTAGAATTGATAACAAAAATACTGGAACCATGAAAGATTTCCTTTAGTCTTTAGAAATTATGGTTCTGTTGATATTATGCAAATGAGTTTTTCATCTACTCACAACTGTTGTTCAATAGATTAGCACTAAACTATAGTGAAAACATGATTGCGCTATCAAGATCTTAAAATTAAACTCTTGACAGCGCTCTGTAGTCTGATATTTGGACACAGAGCAAATTGTAAGACTGTAAGGGCTTTTTTTGGATAGTAGACTTATTGTCAAATGGTTCATGTTAATGTGTAATCATAAAATTGAATAAACATAGGCAGTTATTTTCTGGGGCTCATATATAGTTTGCATAGTGCATATGTTGTTTTTTCAAGCAGGGAGTCTTTAAGAAACTGTGTCAGTAGGTTTGGAAATACTCCTGTACTTACTTGAGAGATAAAAATGAAAAAAAATGCTTTTTAATTCTGCTACATGTTGGACTGCCTCTGGAGACTGTAGAAATGGATAAGGAAGGACAACCTGCTTGATAGTAATGGCCCTTGAGTGATGGGCCCTGGTGAGAGTAAGAAATCTGGGATATGTGTCTGTTTGTACAGTCGCGTGCTGCTAAGTGTGTTCATGCCAACTTCAGTTCATACTGGTTTAAATATCTACTTTTTCTTGTTTGCCCGAGATTCCACTCAGTCCTCCCAGTATAAGAGAGACTAGAATGAGGCCAGATGTAGCTCTGCTCTGGCAGAGAGACAGACTCTTGGTGAAGAAACCATTCCTACCGTCAGAAAAGCAATAGTTCTGAATGGGAGAGTGGGGAGGAGAGGCTCTGGGTGTGCTCTGTGTGTGTGTGTGTGTGTGTGCACATGTACAGCACATTCACCCACAGATGGCCTGTGAAGTTACAGGGAAACGCTTGCTTTACATTCTCTCTCAGGCATGTATGTCTATTCTTAGTGTTTGTGCTGTCGTCTGCAGGTATCGGGTATCTGTCAGTTCAGGAACTTCTGCTAGCGAGTTTAAAAGTGTTACTGAATATGACATTATAAGCTTTCTTCAGCTGAAATGACAGACCATTTTAGTTTTGCACTTATAACAGGCTTGGGCTGGTTTATGTGAGGATGATGAAGCAGTACCAATGGATAAAACCAATTTACATTAAGCATGTAAGTAGTAAAATCGATTTGCAGTTTAATATGCTACAAATTTGGTCTTCAAAAGAGAATAGGGAAAAATCCCTGCATTTTATATGCTGATTCAGGTACCTTTTAGTTTCCTGGTTAACAATCTATCATAATTTCTCCTGTTTCCTTTTAAGATAAAGTACATATTCAGCAGGTTTTCTCCCACCAGGTTTCCTGTTTGTTTTCTCATACTGTGTCTAAAACCAAATTCCACTAATTCTTACTGATAATTAATATACTAAAAACCTAAGGAGACAAAACAAGAGAAACCTGTGAACAGTGTCCAAGGAAATGAACAAAAGTGTTCACTCAGAATGCCAAACTGGATTGTTATTACTAGAAGTTCCCCAGAATAGGAGGGGGGTGTTTTATCCTGGAGCTGCCACACGAGCTAAAAGTTCTCACAGGCACCCTTCAACATTATCGCTGCAGAAATAATAATTCATTACTCTTGTTGAGAGCCTACATTGTTTTGTAATGTTTTGCTGGAGCCACTCCGCTGAGCTGAAATTACTGTTGGTGGAAGAGTTGAAATTGATATTGCAAGAATCCAATTCAGTTTAGGATAAGGTCAATATTCCTGACCCTGGTACTTGGTGCTATTTTGGGTTGAATTTTTATATATATGTTTGTTTTTTTTTAAAGGTGTGGTGAGGATTTGAAGGGAGGAGGTCTTGAATCCTTGAGGTATGTTGAGAAAACATAGCCTCAGTTAATTTCAAGTGAAAGTCATCCAAATGTAGATAAATCAGCTGGCAGGTAGATGCTTATGAATGCTAATTTTTGTACTTTCTTGGTCCAAGCATGCTGGTAGTTGAAGGGTCGCATAAGTAGCATGTTAGATGTTGTCTTCTGGTATTGCGATCTTAAATGAAGTTTGGGTCTTTAACGGTGAGTGATATATCATGTGTTTCTTGCAAAACAATCTTCTTCAAGTTTTCTGCCTCCCTGACTCTGGATAGTGTCAAATTTCACATGAAGATCAGTGTTTTAGGGACAGAGGTGGTAGGAGGAGGGAGGGTTTTGTTGCTTGCTTGTGTAGCATATCTTTTTACTCCTTCTTTGCTTTTCTTTTAACTGTAAACAACATACATTTCTTTGAACAACTTGGGATTTTTTAGGATGACTATTGTATAGGTAGTAAAGACATAATTTACTATTGTGTACTGTGGGCAAAAAAAAAAATTCACAGTTCACTTATGTCTTTACTTTTTAAATAACACTAAGAGGGGTTAGTGAGTGAGTCTGTGATAAAGGAGCATATCAAATGTTTAAAAAAAACTTCGTTGACTAAAAAAGTTGAGTTGATTTCTTTATTAAGAGATCTTTTCTTTATGAAGTCCACTTCTTGTGTGCTTTTTTCTTTCTTTAAAAAATATATTGCTAGACCTCAGACTATAGCATTGACACACAGAATTCCTCTGTGGAAGCAGCAGGAACTAACTCAGCAATTAAATTAGTGCTCAAGTTCAGATTAATTAGTATGTGATGTAAGACCCCATGAAATCACTGTATGCCCAAATGAGTGTTTTTTTCTCTTTCGTATGTATCGCTTTCAGATTACTTTTATTTCCCATGATAGCGTCAGAAGTAATTTTCTTTTTCTTAGACAGTTTATAGCAATATCAAAGACAAAGCATGATTATAAAATTTGGAAGATTTCCTTTTCTTTTTTCTTCTGAACATATGTTTCAAACAGAGAAGAAGTTTCAAAACCTTTCATGTACGTAGCAACTAGAAATAGGTGCGTGTGTGATTCTGAGAGATGGAGCAATAACAGATGTTTTCCAAAGCAATAGGTAATTCCTTCACAATTCATCAAGAAAGAACATGCAACCTAGGGGAAACCAGGCTTCTTGTAAAGGGAGCGTTCTCAGCTCCAGGTGTATAAATCAAAGACTTCATGTATACCAGGCTCTATTTTGGTGGGCCAGGAAATGTAACTAGTTTTGTCTAGAAAGGATCAAATCATGTAGTTCCTATAAAAGTTTGCAGAGTATTCTTTTCATGTAATAGGAGACTCCTCGACGGCTTTCTCCTGAGGGAAGGCAAGTATTTCCTTATATTATTTATTTAATTTCTTTTCCAGGTACCTGTCTTATGTCTGTTCAATTATAATGTAAAAAAAAAAAATTCTTGAAATCTTCCTTGTATCTTCAGTCTTGTAACACAACAGTGCAAAATTCTTTGCATATCTGAAACGAGAAACAAAGGAATGCAGTGGGCACAGAGGCTGCAGTGCCAACTTCTTAGTCCTGCTTCTGCCAAATGAGGATCAAGCAGATTTGCATCTTTATTCTTTTCTAATATGTTTTTAGTAGGTACATAAAGACTGAACTCTTGAAAGAGAGGCTTAGTGGGTGTAATGTTTTCATTTGTTTAGAGTCCAAAATTTAGAATGACTTTTACAATAGTACTTAGAGATTGCAACAGTTATAAATGTGGTGCAGCTGAAATTGCAAAGAGGAGAAGAAAATCTCTGCAGGCCTCTCAGGTTCAGCAATTTTGCATATTGGGGATGGGAGCTTGGTTCAAGCATGGTGTTCCATATTCTTCTCTCCTTTGAAGTTGTAGGGATTAGTAGTGTTTTCCATCTGTGATACCTATTTTCATTCGCTTATCCTCTGTTCTCCATGAATTTGCACTTGTGTTATGAGAATAATACAACTTCAGGAGAAGTCCTTTCTGTCCTGCGTGCAGGCTGCAAAGACATCAGATAACAACACTGAGTGCCCATTTATTCAGTAGGAGCAACGGAGCAACAGTATCAGATGCTTCCAGAGGTCTCCAAACATCTTGGAGCACTTTGGGTCAATACTGATTGAGTAGCACTCTGCTACAGTTGATGTGATTTGGTGTGCAGAACTTTCTCGTGCATATAAAAGTTAAGGATTTATTTTTTACCCTGTGCACGAGCATTTCTAAGAAGAATGAAGGGAGCAAACCTAAAAATAACAGGGAAGGAGAATAATACTGCTCACACACTTCTGAGTGGTTGTTTTCACCTTTTTCAGTCCTTAGCCTCCTGTTAAGTAGTTGTTTTCTACATAGGACCTGATTTCTGAAGGGTATTCCATGTGGGAGTTTTATTTATATTTGTCTAACTCCTTAGAGTTAAGAAAAAAAAATGTTTGTGTATGGTGTTTTTAAAGTATGAAGTATAAGCTAAATCTGGATTAATCTCCATAAACTAAAAATGGATTAATTTTTAGGTAGAGATTTGTGAACCAGAGGGAATTTTTTTAAAATACAGTTTGTACAAAACCACAGCTTGTATCTCTGCTCAGTATCTTGCTTTCTTCAAGTAGCAAGTATGAATCCCCACTTCTGATCTGCTCTGCAAAATTTGTCTGAGTATCTAATTTCATTTTTAGTTTCAAGGTTATTGTTGGCATTTATACGGTGAATACAGCTATAGAATGAATAAGAAAATTAATTAAACCTTAGGTTTGGAATGCCATACTCCAATATAGGTCCACCGAGACCTTCCTTTTTTGAGTTTGATAAAATTAATAAAACTTAAAAGGATTAAAAGGAAAAAGCCCCCCCTAGCCACCCCTCTCCCCCTGACAGCTCTGACCTCACAGCATTGAAATGGTATTAAAGATTCTGTGGCAGAGCTTAAAATGGGACTTCATTCAGCATTCTTGTTGAAGTTCCCCTCTTTTGAAACCTACTCTATATTCTTCTGATGCTGGTTTCCAGACATGGCTATGTTTGTGGTTTGTAATACACTCGAAGGATAAATGTATCCCTGACTATCATTGCATATGTATCTTTATTTTTGTGTCATCCATTTAGTAAAATCAGTGTGCCACAAATAATGGAATGAGACAGAAGAAAAGCATTGACATGCTCATAACCCTTATTGCAGTACCAGATATTTTCATGGAGAGTAATTTTGAGATAAATAGATGTTGTTGCTGTTATGTCTGTTGGATTTCTCAGAGATCAAATGTCCCTTTCTGAAGTATGTCAATCTGTTATTCTGTTTTCAATGGCTGCATCTGTTTTTGTGGAGCTGTTCTCTGGGAGTAGAGGTGGTCATGAGAGGGAGGTGATTTAGGGGAGAGAAACAACATAATTGTGCCAGTAACTTCTTTCTGTCTCTCTCCAGATATGTTTCCAGTAAATATGGAGTCTTCAGGTCTGATAGTTTGGGTTTTGTTTGTTTTTTTTCCTGTTTAAAACCTTTGGATGACCAAACCCAAACACTGATGCTCTTTGAACATAGGTTTGCTAGAGCCATCTGTGCAAAAGACCCAGGGTCACTGGTGCCAGTCTAATACAAACTACAGTCAGTAGGAGCTTTGGCGGTGAGGTAGTTTTTGTGGCAGCTCGTTATCTTTGGAGTTCAGCTCTCTTTATTTCTAAATATTCAGCCAACTGCTGCTGCTATGTTTTCTGTAAGCTTCTTTCAGTTTTGCCCTCAAATACTGTCTCAAAGCTCTTGGAAGGACCTGCTGTCTACAGAGGAAACATTTCAGCTTTCAGTTTCTCTTTATTGATGGTAGTTCATAGCCACCTACAGTTGGTGTGGAGGGCAAAGCAACCATAAGCCATCAGTGTTTTAATCCATGTTCCTTCAAGACAGCTCTTATGCTGTCATTACATTTGATTCTTTATAGAAATTTTTGCCATGTGAACTCATTAATTATCCTGATTTATGTAAAAAGTAAGGGGAGGTAAAAGGAAGGTAAGTAGTTGAGAAGAAAGCCCACAGTTTGGTTTGACACATGCTCTGCTTGCTTAGCCATACGAGAAGAAAGCCATGGTTTTTTATATATTGTATTGCTGTCATTAAAGACTTCATAAACAAAACACTATTAAATATTGACATGCTGCTGAAATAAGTGATTTAGAGCTCTCAGAAAGCTTGATATTCAATAACTTTATAGAAAAAGACAAATACATTGTAATAATTAAATGCAAGTAATAGAATTTATCCTTATCTACTGAAATATTTTGGTATGAAAATATCTTCTCAAATAACTGCTTAAGTTCCTAGAAAAAACTACAATACAGTAGGAATTCAAGAGTCAGAGTAGGAGATATTTGAAGTAGATATTGCTCTAATATAAGGTAATTGGACTGTGGCTCCTATAATGAGCTTCTATTTCTTGAATACTCAGAATTAACTACAATTTCCAGCAAGTAACAGATATCTCTTCATGTTTTAAAAATACACCCTGGTTCACGGCTATAAAATCAAAGTCTGGTGTTATGAAAACAATTCTGAATGAAAAATTGATTCTTCAATTGCTAGTTAATTTTGTACATGAATAAAGTCCTTGAGAAGTGCTGGCTGTGCAGATAAAATGTCAGGTCCCAAAATGATGCTAACTTAGTTTTTGTGTGTATGCTCTTTTATTCCAGCATTGCTTTTTTTTGCAACAATGTCTGTTGGAGCTCATGAGATCCGTGCAGCATGTCTATGCAGTAGGAGAGCTGGTCTCTCTCCACTGTTTTTAATGTTAGTGTATTGGCACCTGCATATATTTTTCATGTGCCTTTTTTTATAACAGAAGTTGAAGGGAGTATGCAACCCTCATCTCATTTAAATGATAATTAAATAAATTCAGGTAAAGTAGTCAGGTCTTAAGTTCATACTTTGAGTCAGAGAGGTCCAGTTCCTTCCTTCGATACTGTTCAAGGAGTGAGAGCAGAGAAGTATAAAGTTCCCTTGCTTTGTGGTAGATTTGTGGCAGCAATCAGAAAAGCTATCGTTATCTGCATTAAGTAAAAGGCTACAATTTGTAGAGGAGTGAAGGGTGCAGAGGGTGAGGGGAATCAGGAGGGCCCGGTGTGGCTGCCAGGTTGGGCATGCATGGTGTTTCATGCATGTTTCATGCATACCTAATTTATACATGTTGCTTGGATGTCTGTAGGATCCTGAGTGTCCCAGGGTAACAACTCTCGTCACTGCTGGATTAGGTGGAGAGTGTTAAACTTTGTCATGAAGAGGATGAAATTTATAGAATTGTAGAATGGTTTGAGTTGGAAGATACCTTAAAGATCATTGAGTTCCACCCCCCTTCCATGGGCAGGGACACCTCCCACTAGAACAGGTCGCTAAAAGCTCCATCCAGCCTGGCCTTGAAGACAGGTGGATGAATAACTGATAAAACTTCATGTTTATTATTGTGACTGTTTGTGGTGTTAAAACCAGTTGATTTTCTTCTTGGATCATTTTAAAAGATAATGAGAACAAATGCTAACATTTTTATCCTTTTATCTTTATTGCATCTTTATCTTCAATAGTTAGGGACTTTAGTAGCATGCATACATGTATGTATGTTGAATTTTTTTAGTGAGGGGTGAAAGATTTCGTGATGGGATAAATTGAAAGCATTTTTTAAAGGCAGCTGCTTTTCAGAGGATGAAATGTGAAACAATATGAAAGAGAAACTGTGTAGACTCCTGGGAAAAGCTAAAATGCAACATACTTGACTGAGACACAAGCAACAGATTGTAAATAGTCAGAGAATCAGAAATGGAATCAGTCCAAAATTCTCACTGTGCAATAGTACACAGCCATCATGGAGATCTATAGGATTCCCCAGAGAGCCTTACTTAAAGGGGGGGTTAACAAGGTCATACTTGTGCATGAATCATTTTCATCTGTATTAGTAGTAAAGAAAAAATACTGCATTTACACAAAAAAAAAAAAGTCAACCAAAACAACCCACATACTCAAAACCCTTTATCCCCAATACAAATGTCACTCTCCTTCCACTTCTGTCCTTCAAGCCTATGGAGTAAAGGGACTATTGCTGTTACTCTGATCTTTGCAGATCTTTGGGAACCGTTTCTATAATTCTAGCAAAAAAATTGTGTAGTTCCCATTTCAGATCACTTTTTAAGATAAGCTTTTTCAGGTAAGACTGGAGAGAGAGTTTTGAAAGAAACTTCGATAGGACTAAGTTTTGATTATAGGGTTGTCCACGGCGGAGACTTCTGTGAGCTATGTGGGATAGTGCTTAGGGAAACTGTAGGCCAATCAGAAATGGACGAATGAGGTATCCAAAACTTAGATCTAGCATTCCTGAAGAAGACTATCCCGCCTGCCTCCACAGTCCTTATAGATGACAGATTTTTTTCATGACACTTCCCCCAGGTGTGAAATTATTCCTCCTCCTCCTGTAGGCTGCGCATAGAAGGATTATGGGTGGTCAACATTTTAAAAACTGTTCGGAAGTTGAGACAAAAAGTTTACTGAATGTTGAGACTTGCTGCAAGATGTATCTCTGCCTCTCTGGGTGGAATCAGAATTGCAAGGCCTCATGCTGTGAACCCCAAATGGAGATTTTTCTAGAAATCAATTGATAAGGTTCCTTGCTTTTGGGAAATGATAGGTGCACCACAGCAGAAGTATGTGTTGGTTTATCAATAGGCTACAAAAATGACTGATTAGTGCTAGTCAATTTAGCAGTTCAAATAAAACTATTAATGTGGCAGCATGCCTTGAACCTGCAAACTCCAATGTAGCTAGTGGTAAAGAGATCAGGGCCTAATTGCATGACTGTGTGTAATGAGTGCCTGAACTCTAAACAAGACTAGTTATAGGAGGTGAAATAGGCACATGGAGGGCGAATTGAGTTTATTGCTCAGGGTAATGCAGCAGGTCAATAGCAGAGGTCTCGGTAGGACTTCTGAAAGTATTCAAATTTTGAAGGAATTTCTACATAGGGAGAAACTCTGAGCTCACTGGTTTTCTTTAAATAAAAGGAACAATGGGAGGTTACTTAATTTGGGTATGTAAAGTACCATTTAAAAAATAGAGTAGCATTTACAAAATAAAGAGCTTTTTGATCTGAGAAGGGTAAAACAAGAACTGAGGGGTAGCCAGATAGATTAAAATGAACAGCAAAGAATGTATTTCTTTTCACATTAAAAGTGCTGAACTGATGAAACTGGTTAGCGAGAGATGTAACAGATCTTTCATTCCTAGATATTTTCAGAACAGACTGAAAGCATTTTGTGGAAGACAGGCATTAACTTTCCTCTTCTTACTTGGCTTGACAGAGGAGTAAGCAGGCAGCGTGCTGTGCCCTCCAGTACCAGAACTGGATGGTTCTTTTACTTCAGAACTAAATTATAAGATCTAAATGAACAAAAATTCTTCAGTTATCCTGAGTCCAGTTCCAGGAGCCCTAACTAATTGGTTGTACAAAAATCTAACCTAAGCTCTTACAAGGAAATTATGCAAACCTGAAAACTCTTGTATTTAAAAAAAAAAAGTGTCAATTATAATCAGTTTTTTCAAAGAACAAAATCAAATGCACTACTAAATGACTCTGCACTTTCTTTTTCATCGTGGGCTAAAAGGGGATCAGCCAAATCACTACAATACAAGGCAGACGAAGTGTCAGGGGGAATTTTTGTTGATTTATTTTATTTATTATTTTTATAAATCCAGGAAATACCAGAAAGCTTGCATGGGTGTCTGAAAGAGTGAGATTTTAAAATAGTTTACCTAACATCTTTCATGCTAAACTCATATCTAACATGTGAGAACTCCACCAGTGATTCAGTTTAAAATACTTCAGTAAATGAAAATAAATGCTAAAGAAGTATGTCAGGTAATGCAGCATATATTGGAACAAGTTTTTTTTTGTTGGGAGTTCTGAAGATGTATCTATTTCTGGTGTGCCACTTTGGGCTGGTGGACTTTAACTTTTCAGGAACAGTAATAATAGTAGTGGCTATTTTTGCCATTTCCTTTTCTGTAGTAGCTGTATTCAAGATGTTACATTCTGGTCTGTCCGTTCCATGGACTATAGGTTGCATGGAAGCATGTGTCAAGCTACTAAATTTTATTTTACTTGGTTTTCCTTTTTTTGCACTTAAACATGCGTAGCATGGACTCATAGCGGTTTTCTTTGTTGTTTTTCTTCTAGCGAAGTGTTTTGTAGCTGGAATCCGAGGAGTCCTGGAGTTGCTCTGGGTCTGTTATGGCTAAAGCTGCAAAGGAAGTCCAAGTGAATCACAGATAATTGTAGTCCTCAGGATAGCCATTTTGTTAAAAGAATTAGCTTCATTAATCTTTCTAATCTGATAATTAAACAGAGGATAAAGCATCATCAGAGCAAGACAAAAACTATGTTAAAAAAACACCAACACTATTAAATGGTATCTAAAGATCTTATTATAGTACTTTTTAAAGAAAAAAACAAAACAAAAAAAACCAAACAAACAAGAAACTGAAGAGAGAATATTCCAATCATGTTTTCTCCTGGAAATAAAAAAGCTGGTTCCTCTGGCAATTTTTTCAAAAGGCACACAAGATACCATTGGGGGCTACATTTTTTTGTCAAATTTTTGAGGTATTTTTTGTCAATTCTGGGTATTTGTTCAAGAGACTATAAAAAAAAAATTAAAAATTACGTGTTTTGGTGATATATTAAAAGTTTTTTCAGGGATGGAAAGATTGAACATAATTACATAAAGGTAATTATATTAAATGAAACTGACACATTTACCAGCAAAATGTTTATGTAGTACAAGATTTTTTGAAATTACTTTTTCCTTTAGGAAACAATAATGATCCTGCTACTTAGATATTGGTCTAAGACTTGAAAGGTGCTTCCAGTTCCTAGTCTGTTGTAGACATCCTTACTTAGAACCCCAAAGTGGAAAGGGTGATGGAGAGGGAAGTCAGGGGCCTCAGATGCAGAAACGGCATCATTCTGTGTGTCCTCGGTGTGTGTGCTCAGTATGGAAAAGGATTAACGTATCTCCTCAGCAGCCACTTTCTGTAAATCCTGCCTGCAGTTGTGTGTGTCACATAGTGTGAAGGCACGCCGTCTTAAGAATGAAGTCTTTCATTCTTAAATAAACATTTTTAAAGGTTTTTATTTAAACAAAAAGCAAAGACACTGTTGCAAGTAACTTGTCTTTTATTTTCTTTGTTCTGTTTTCTTCCTCCTTCTTTCAAATCTCTTTAAAACTTAACTTCTAGTATAACTTGAACAAAGTCTCTGAATTGATGTAATTCTTGGCAGGCTGTAAGTAGGAGAGCTATTTCCAGGAAGGATACTTTTGTTTAAATACTTGATGCCAATTCTGTTTTACTATTCTGATTTGTGTATCATGCAATGCTTGTTTATTGTAATGTCAATGTTTGTTGTAAAGCATCTCATGTTACAGGTACATATGTGAAAGGACATAGAGAATATTTGTGTAGAACATACTTTTTCCTTCCATCTTCATAACTCCCAAGAAGAATGTTTATTTGTATTTCTTGAAGCTTGTGTATTCATGCTTTCATCTTGACGCTTGCTGAAGAATTTTTATTTTTGAAGTAGGAAATAAAGATTTTTTGGATTATTTTTGCAATCTCATTCCCTTCCTATAACCAGATTTAGATAATTCTGTAAGGTGACTGTTCCTTTTTTGCTTGCATTTCCAGTTTCTTTCCTCAATGGAAAAGTAGGAGGCACATTTTTAAAAACGGATTTAAAATTAGTAAAAGTGATCAATTACAAGGTTATTTCAACAGAGACATCTTATTTTAAAAAATTACCAGCTTGTAATTTCCAGCAAAATGCCTCTTAAGCTATCATGGGTTTGGTGTCTTGGTTTAAAAACTGCTTTAAACTTCTTTACTACTTCTAAAAAGCTTAGCCCTTATGTTAGGGGTAAAAAGCACCCTGTCTTTTGGTGTAGCAGGACAACTGAAATAGTAAAGAAAAGCATTCTAAGATTTAAGAATGAGGTTAAAAGAAGTAGAGTAGGGCTCTGTTTCCAAAATAAAATTTATCATTTTTAGAGTCATTTTAGCATAACTTTATTCTTGAAATATCATTTTACTTCCTTTTGTTTTCTTGTGACAATTTCATACCACTTCTGAGCCATATATATAATTTTTGTCTCTGCATGTTCCTATCATTGTCTCTTCCCTAGGTCCTTTTGTTCTTCTCAATCAGTTGTGTTTTTTAATTGATGATATTTCTGTCCCTGTGTTATGTTATTCATAATCTTTCTTAAGTTCTGCCTACCTGAAATAGTGTTCTTTTTTTCTTGCCTGCTGGTAGTGCATAGAGCTACTTTTCTGCAGATTGGCTTCAGCCCTGGGATGTTCTTCTATGGCTTGTGTGCCAAGGTGAGACTTGAAACAAAAACTCAAGTCAGTCACTATGTATGATGACTCAGGGGTGTTCAGCAGCACTGGCAGGTTGATTGTCAGCCAGAATTTCATGAAGGGTACACTAAGGTAAACTACAAAGTAAGACAGGGAATTTGCAATATTAAAAGACCAGTTTTGCAGAGAAAGAGGAGCAGCTTGGTTATCAGAGAATTTTCAGACAAGTCTCAATAGCTTCTAGAGATGTTTCCTAAAATAAGATATCGTTCATTTTCAAGAAACTTGGGGGAAAGAGGTTAGTAATTCATAGCCAGTTGCTAAGTTCAAAGACACTTCTGGGCACCCCTCCAGGGATCTCTTAATTGCATGTTCTGTAGTTTCAGCCACTTTAAGAGGGAGCGAGGGGAGGAAGGAATGTCATTCATATCTAAATCAAATTGGCAAAATAGTAGTAAGAATTTACCAATAGGAGTTTTTCTTCCCTCTGCTGATGAACTCTGGCTTGCAGCTGATGTCAGTGTCAAACATCAACAAAAGTTCCAGCAACTGTCATCGAAGTACAGTTTGTCCATTTGCAGCATATTGGATCAAGCTGTTTCCCTCGTAATGGAGGATTAATTTCTATCGTGATCGTGAATACAAATGGAGAGAACTTTTAATGTGGTTGCCTTTCAGATAAGAAAAGCCTTTTGCCTTTCTTCCCAGTGAGCTGAACTGAACTCAAACTCATAAACAGTAGTTGTTGTTCTAATTTTTTTTTTTTTAAATTGGAACAAAACCTAGGCTAGATGTGAGTTTTGTTCCTAATTGGAACAAAGCCAGCACAGCTTTACTTACAACTGAACCAAAGTGGATTCAGGTCCCTGCTGCTTTCTTCTAGCTGGCTAATTGATGATTGCAGCAGGACCTCTTTTGAAAGTTACTGAAAGGTGTTGCACAGCAGTGTTTAAAGACTAAAAATGTGAGCCTCTTGCGAGAAGGGTCGGAGATAAATGCTGAAGTGTCTGCCCAATTTGTGCTGAGGTTTTGTGTGAGATGTATATATTTTCTAATAGTTGGTCTGGGAGGATCTCCCTTCTGAGGCAGTCGAGATCTTTACACAAACCAGGGCATCATTGATATTTCTGTTTTAAAATGCAGCGGGTTAGTAGGCAAATTCCAGAATCTTTCTTTTTTACAGAGGACTAGAATAGGACTAACAGATGAGAAACTGAAGGGCAATTTCACATCATCTAAGTATCGCCAGTTGCTAACACTTATTTATATCCTGCCTTTGGAGGTTATTTTGCCTCATTTGGGAAGGATTTGACTTTATGCTGCCTCAGTCTTAGATCTTGCAGCTGTTAATCTCTCTGATTTTTTAGGTCTAAAATTCAGCATAGCTATTATCTTTATTCTTGGTACAGTGATGCTATGTGATATTTCCTACTATACACTGTCTTGAGTTTCCCAGAATATACCTGTCAGGACGAGACTGGAAGAAAGGAGCATTTTGACCATAAAGAGAAGAAAAATACTATATGCTTTAGAGGAAACAGGTAGTGTTGCTTTGATATCTTAATCTGTAAGACTTTGCACAGTCTCACCGAAGGGAAGTAAGGAAATAAGAAAAAAATGTATGCATTGCACTGAAACTTTTGTATATGACTAGGAAAAGTACCAGTCAATCTTAAGGTCCTCTGCTTGTCTGTGTACTTACTGTTACACAGATACCTATTTCATGATGATTGTCCAAAAATGAAGCAGAGATGTCTACTAAGAGGAAATATTATTGCAATTTAGGAGAAACTCTAAATATCTGTGCAGTTAAATCATCACATATGAGCAATTCCTGAGACTGAACAACTGTGCCAACTATGAGTTTGGCTTATGCATATCACCAGGTCGTCATCTGAAATTGTACTGTAGTAAAATAATTTGACAGCATCAGTCAGCTTTTAACATGTATTACCTGGCTAACCATGATGTGCTTGCAGTCCTGATTCTCTTTCAATGTTTAATTTCTAGGTGTGTAGGTAACCCTCTCCCTTCTGTTTGCAGTTTTGTAGCACAACATTAAAAAATGTCCATAAGCTAAGACGATAAATGTGTTTTAAATATTTTGTTACAGCTAATTTTTTCCCTATGGTCTGGAGAGTGCCACTGCACTAGCGCATTAAAGAATAGATTTTGAAAAGCTTTGTGATGAAATTACAGGTCAGATCTTACCACATGATGCAATTCCTTTATCCCTAAATCAAATAACCATCTGCTTGAAAAAGTGATTGTGCTCTAAAGAGATTCTTTTCTTTCTTGAAATACATTTAGCAGATGTTTCAAGTGAATGGCTTTATGCAGACTTCTGTTTTGTTGGGGTTTTTACTGTCCTTTCACTCAAGACATCGTTGATCATTGTTCAGCCAAACCCAGCTCTTATGCATTATACTTCATGTTATCTCTGGGTTTGTATAGGTTCTTTGTACTTTTATCTTCATTACTATGACTAAAATAATGCAACCTCCAATTCTAGCATGGGTACGGTTATAGTACAGTGAAAATGTACTATGTAACTTCGGCTTATGTTCATACCTTCATAAGATGTAGTAATAGGAGCCATTTACATCATCAGAATAAGAGCACTGGGTTGAATAAACCAACAAAACAACACACCCGTGTGCCTGAAACCGTCATACTGGTATGAGTCTCTATTTACTGCTCAAGCACAGAATGCCCTGAACGGTTAGTCTAAGCAGCCTCATCTCTCAAAGTTATTGACTTCTGTTTCTACTCATAAGAAATTTTTTTCTCATTGATTTATTTCCTTCTCTCATGAATTCTGATTTTAAGTAACTATAAGAAACCATAACCATTTGGGATATATAACTGTTAAACATCTTAATAATAGTTAATACTTTCTGCCATACATACTCTCACCACCTGAAGCTTTCAAGAAAGTGAAGATAATATCTTCCTCCCTTCAGATCAGGGTGTCAGAAACTTGATTTCATGCAGTGACCTTTCTGTGGTCATGCTGCTTGATGCCCTCTGTGATCATTTGGACTGCTCTCCTGTCTTGTTGCATATAAATGTAGCCATCTGTCCAAACTGACTTTCTGGACTCTACAAGAAAATGAACCATGATCACCTTAGTCCCAGTGAAGTGGTCAATAAAAGTTGTTCTTTGCTGTAAAATGAGTATGTGACTTCTGAGCCTGCAGATGTGCATGCTTGTGCACAAACACATGTGCATTTGTGTGTCACTGTACCTTCAGAAATGTTCCTCCATTGGTGCCTGGAATGCCCTAGGTGCAGTAGATCGTGGAATATCAAAGTCATATCACATGTCACTGCAATTACATATTGGTATATGCTATATTAAGTAATGGAAGGATTCTTGTTTTAGAATTGATTTCTGAATACTGTGGTTATTTCAGCTGAATCTTGTTTTTCCCCACTGCTTCTGTTCTGTATTATGTCTGTGCATGTGTCTGGCACTGGAAAGTGTTTGATCTTTTCTGTAGGTCATGCAAGATGTTTGATGTCTTTTTGTTGACTTTTGAGTATGAGTAAATAAATGATAGTATCCCCCGTGGCCATAATTTCTTAACTTTTAAGTATATCATTGTGGTCAATTATAATGCGGCAAGCTTTGTTACGTTTCTCTGTGATTATAATAATCAAATATCTAACATTCATAATGAAAGGCAGATTTTTGAACTTTGTGGCAGTGCACTGGCTCTGAAAGGGACCTGCTTGGTTTGGCCAGAAGAGCAAGAGGCTGTTGGGGGTGGGAAATGGAGGTAAACAGATTCTAGGGAAGTTTTCTCAACGTGTTTTCTGGGTAATTTCTTTAAAAGTCAAGTTTACCTCATGCAATTAACGATGTAACATGAGAAATCTGTTAATTTCAGATAATATTATTAAATCAAATTTTCTCAGCTATTTTGCTGACCTTATGGAGCTAATTGCAAAACTATCCATTTTAAGTGAGGTTGCTAGTGATTCAGGTGTGAATGCTGGGGGGAGTTTGCAAATTTCATCTTGCTCTAGTTGCCCTTTTGGTCAAGCATTTGCTTCTGTTCCTGTAATGATGGTGTGTGTTTTTTAAAGTTTTTAAATTACTCAGACAGTGGTCAGATAGACTATATTGAAAAGTGTCACTATTAGTGTTTTGTTTTCAATTAAGTTAAAATAGGCACACTATTAGCTATTGAAGCAGAAAAATCTTTTGGGTAAAGAACAAAAGACCAGCACAGACTCTTGTCTCCAGTCATTCTCTATTAAATTAGAACTGTTCTGCCTTTCATACGTATTTTCATGGAAGTAATATTTTATCCAAATCAGAGAAGTAAATACCCTTCAAAACAGCAGATGCAACCCGCCCCCAGCCTTTGAAGATATCAGTTCTTTAAACACACAATCCCTTCCCTCCTCTTTTCCAAGAAGTTATGTGTTCAAAGAGAAACTTTGTTATGCTGTGCTCCATAAGGGTTAATACATACTGACTTCTCAAGGCCTACATGACTCAAATAACCATCTGCAGTGACAGATCATGTACTTGAAGGTTTATGCTTTAAGCTATCCAAATATCAGATAATCCTAGAACATCACAACAAGAGGTGCAAAGCAGATTTCATGGTTTAATTATTTCAGTTTCTATTGCTTATACAGTCCATTCAGGTTTAATACTGATGCCAAAATCCTAAATAGCTTTGTGGTTGAAGAGGTTTTGTTGTATTTCACATACTGTCTCACTGAGGAACATCAGAATAAAACTTATTCAACCTTTTTTTGGTTAGGATGTTCAGTTACGGAAAATGCATTTCTCTAGTCATTGCTTATTTTAGATCTGAGATTTATGTCAATGACTATACTTAAACTTCTCTCAAGAGACAAGTTGGCATTTAAATGAGTACAGTGCACCTAATCTTAGGTGACATTCTTGTATTCGAACATAGGTGGCTGATGGACTCTGTTATGATCAAATGAAAACCTGTGGTTTTAGGGCACTGGGCCGCTGAAGCCACTGAAGATAGTGGTTAATCACTTGTTTACAGCAGGTCTTAGTTTGCTCCCTTAGGAGCAGAGAAATATTTAAGCAATTTTTTGTTTTATATTATTTTTATTGATGAGTATTAATCGAAAAGAAAGGAAATTGCCTTCTAGATCTACCCATTAAAGTTGTCTGTGGGGTTTTTTGTGTTTTGTTGTGGTTTTTTTTAATGTATATACTTGGATGTATCAGATATTGCAGGAATACAGGATGTGTATCTTGACAAAGTGGAGCTTAACTGAGGAGTAGCAGAAATGGTCCAGTGGGCAGCCTGGGCCTCCAGAGACCACAGTTCAGCTCTTGTTTAACTGTCCTTCATATATGACTTTCTGGCAAGTCATTTAGTCTAGCTTGTGCCTTTGGGAGTATCTCATTTTACAGATGGGGAACTGTCTCAGAAGGGTGTTGAAAATAAAATCCATTAATGACTGTGAAACTATATAAATGCCTTCAGTATGCTGAAACTTGGCCATGGTTTCAACACGGGTTTTTTCCTCTGAAAGTATGTCTGGTTTTATGGATGGTTGCCTTTTGTTCCCTGAAACGGGCTACTAATATGCTTTATTCATGCCTGGATTTTTTCACGATCTATGTTGCTTTCCAACAGTCATTGTACTCATCTCAATATGCTGCCACATAAGGATTATTTTAGCAATATAGAAGTTGTTTAAAGTGCCTTTACAATTAATCTTACTTGCACCTACTAAAACTCTGTATTTTAGCAAAAGTCACAGCAATAGCATGGGCCAGTCACAGGATAAAACACTTTGGTGATCAAATGTTTTGCTGAATTATCATTGTTACATATTTTGTTGCATGTGGAGAATGTGGTGTGTATGTGTGCAAGACATATATTTTGTGGTGTGTCTTGCTGCACAAATGAGTGTGTCTTGCTTACAGCAAAGCTGTTCTTTTATCAACTCCTTTGTACCATTAGTGGTTTGCGTCTTGCTTTGTTCCCTATTGTCCTTTTGAACTGTTATGTTTTCTTGTAGTGTCTTTCTGCATGTATAAATGTTTGGCTACCTTCAGACAGAAGTATTTTTAGTTAAAGAGAAGGGTCAGAATCAGAACTGCTGTAATCATTTTATTTACGTTGCATTCAAGGATGTCTGTTATATTTAGCAGCATTTAGCCAGTCATTCTGTTTCTGGTTACATATGTCTTGGGGCATTTCACATGTGATAATTTTCAGGGCATTTGGTGAAAAATTTGTGGAAAATTTAGATTGTGCTATATGCATCTTTTGTTACTTATTTATAAAATGACACTGCATTTTCCACCTTCTTGTAAGTGTAGGTCAATATGCAGATTGAAAGAATGTAGTTTATAATCCAGTAATCTGTCTATTTTGGAGGTATTTATACCATTACATTTCTAGGCATTAAATCAGAAATATTTTATGCAAAATTAGAATAAAATCAGTCCTTTTTGTTCCATACTTGCTATGATACATGAAAGACCTGAGATCAAAATAAGGATTCCTATCAGTTTAGCTGCTTTTATGGGTGTGTTCTTTTTATACGTAAGGTCATTTGAGGCAGCTGAGCTACTAGCTTCTGGCAAAAGTATTAATTCATGTCACTGACAAGACTGTTAACGTAGGTACTTACTGAAATGTGGGTATTCTATAAATCTAAAAATAAGATTATATTCATTTTGTTCTCATTTGTATTAGAACATTCTAAGACTGAAACATACTTTATTTGTAAAAGATACTCCCTTTTATAAATAATTCATTTGCTTAGAGTATCAGCAAAAATTCTGAATCAAAAGCAGTGAGGAGCATTTCTATTAAATTGTATATGAAAATAGTCCACTAAATGGGTAATGGAAAATTGGGGTCAATGCTCCAGTCATTTTCCTGAGTTGCTTCCAATACTGTTCATACTTAAATGGGCAGAACGGAGATTATTTTGATGGTAGTCACCAATTCCTCCAGGTGCCTGACTCTTCTGCAAGTATGGTGTTGGGGTTTTGTATCTTTGTGTGCACGGTGGGATTTTAACTGCATAAAGTATTTTACTGGAAGCTTAACCAAACAGAATATAGTGCTGATACAAACAGAGCATTAGACATGCCTGTCTTTAATACAGCCATCTGTTGAGTGCTATAGCAGTTTTTCAAAAGCCTCCCTCAGCGTAGACATCAAAGTCTATTCATGCACCTGTGCCTCTGATCTTCTAATATTTTTTTTTTTTATTTAAGAACTGAAAAGGGAGAGGAGCAATATTTCAAGATCAGTAGCTTTATTTAAAAACAAGAAAACCCAAAAGAAACTTCCCCCACAAAACTTATGCTGCCAGTTCAGAAATTGTTAAAAATGTCTTTACTTAATATTCAAAACTTTACTTATGGAAAAACGCTCAACTGCGCTTTCGTTTTCCTCTCCTCTGAGTAACCCCTGGCTTTGCTAACACCTATTTCCTGCCTCATCTATTTACAATACAGCTGCTGAGATCATTTTCTTGATCTTGTCCGATGACATCAGCCGGACCTGTGAACTCCTCTAATGGCTCGCTCTTGAACAGAAGCATTTTTGTGAGAAGCTGGTTCATGGAGGGAGGAGCTTGTGTCACCCTGATGCATTCAGCAGCTGTGGCCCAAAAGAGGGAAACAGCAGAGGTCCCCCTCTTGTAAAGGCCCAGGTGATCAGAGAAACCTGGAGACAGAAAAGGTGGCTCCATGGAGATGCCTGCTGAATGCAGATAGGCAAAACCTGGCATCGCGCAGACCTGTTGGTGCCTCCTTCCTTTCCTCATTTACTTGCTAACTTGAAAAGAACAACAGATTGGTCTCACAGGTTATTAGTGTGGTGATCTCATGACTGTAATCTTAATGGCGTAGTACCATACCCTGGTGTTGCTGGTGACTTAGGAAGCAGCTCAGTGTTTGCTGACATTGGTAAAGCAAGGTCCCCCCTTCCTGTATTGGGGCAGCGCAGCCTGGCACGGGAGGAGGGCTATGGTCAGGTGGGAGGGGAGGTTGCCCTTTCCCATCCACAAGCCCCATCTGCAGTTACCTCGGCTTAGCAGAAGTGTCAGGAATGTTCTGGGGTTGCTGCCCGTGGAGAGCAGGACTTGGCTGAACTCCAGCAATAAGGCAGACTCCCTTCTTGCCCTGTGTCTGCGCAGTCTGGCACCGAGAAGGGCCTGCTGCTTTTTCAGCTGGGGGCTCTTGGGGACACATTTCCTTCTCCCCTTTTCTCTCCTGTCCTGTGTACTCTGGTTTGATACATGGCAGGCCTCATCTCATCAAGTTTGGCATCTCATCTCACCAACAGTCCCTGCCTGGCCCCTGGGGCTCTCCCACCCTGCCCACAGCCCAGGACCCCATGTCACCCCCTGTCTCAGCAAGGCTGCAGCAGGGATGGTCTCCAGCTCCCCATGTCCCTGCCCAGGCCCACAGCCTGGCCTGAGCCTGGCCCTAACCCACGGCCATCCCCAGGGAGGTGCCTAATGCCCAGGGCTGGGCCTGCCCCAGTGCCCCCCTGACTGCCCACTCCTGGCACACAGGACAGACCTCGGCAGAAAAGGCTACTTGAGGCCTCCTGGCAGTGGGCATGCAATTTTAGTACACTTTACTTTCTAAAATAGAATGAAAATACAGTATTAATGTATGCCATGTCGCTTCACTCAGTCTCTGAAATTGTGCGAAAAGAGCTATTGATTATGTAGTGTTCTAGTTACAGTTTAATTTTTGAGAGATAAATGGCCCCAAAAATTGTGGGGCTGTCTGCGATGTATGGGGCACCATTAAGGTACTCAAAGCTGGCTATATTTAGAGTTACTCATTAAATGTGTATTAAAATACAGAACAATTTGTAATGAGTTCTTCATTGTGGTGCCCAAGTGTCCAGGAACTTACTCCCACAGCCTGTGAAATTTTGTAATACAGCAAGTTGACATTGAGCACCTGTATTTCATGCGAAGTGAAAGTCATCTCTGCAAGAGCAAAGAATCCTTAAAATCTACCAGAACAGTGCAGAAACAAACACGCTTTTATTTCTGAAAAAGACGATAAAGCATGTATTTCTTTCTCCCTGTGGGAATACAAAGGGCATATTATAAACACGTGTTAAGCGGCTGTACAAGCTGTGTGTGTTCATTTACCCCATTCTGTGACCAGAGCTGATTTGTCTTGCTGGGATCTCAATAGATCACAGTGTTTTTCACATTTGTGTAGCTGGACTCAGTATAAATTAAAAAACTCATTTGATTCTACCAGGTTTTAACTTTCTCCTTGTCTCCTTGGAAATACTGGTGCAAATGTATGGCAGAACAGTGCTTTAAATATTTGATTTGTAAAATTCACTGTGTTCAAGCTTTCCAAGTGCTAAGGGCACACACTTGAGAGATAGGTGGCTGCAAAAATTGTGGGGCTGTTTTTACGAAAAATTGTTTTTACTTCAGTGAAGGTGCATCACCTGTTTACAAAAGGAGGCTCTGATGTTAATGAACTGTAGACCTGCCAATGTGTCCTGCCTACACCTTGGCTTCACAAGTTTTGGAAACTTTTTGTTTCCTGCATGTGCAGTCACTTGCTTTGGGAACCATTGTAAGTTTTCTTCTAATTCTCTTCTCAATTGCAGATTGACTTGGAGCCAGAAGGCAGAGTGTATGTCATCATAGACCTTTCAGGATCGTCAGGTGAAGGTAGGGACTTCCAATATTATTTTTTTATTTTTTTTTTAATGAATGGAATTGTTAAGGGTCTTTGGAATGAAAGTATTAGAGGAGGTGCTTTACCAATATTCTCTTAAACCTGTATGAGCTCAAGTTAAAGTGAACATATTTTGATTTATCTGCCTGTGAGTCAATGAGCTGTTGCAGTTCATCTTACCCTGTTAATCACTGATGGTAGCAATATCAGCTAAAAGGATAGTAATGAAATGAGAATAGCTTAATAGTATTAATTTCTAGAAGAAACTTTGAAATTCTTATTTGTGGAAGAAGGCTAACTGTTATGTAGGTAAAAATCATAAGATGCCAAAGGTTTTGGAGGGAAGAGTTTATTTTATTTTTAAATTATTCTATTATTTGGTATTTTTCTGCTGAATGTTTTATTTTTCAAGTAGAGTAATGACCAAAATATTGTAATGGTGAAATGTCCTTTCATTTTTATGACACAGCAAGTCATAAAATGTTGGGGGGAAAAAAACACAAACAATAATTGAACAGAACTTCTTAAGATTTTTTTTTTATGTTGTTAAGTGGAACAAAGTCAGGTGGTATGTGCTGGGAATAAGAGAATTTATGAAGAAGCAAATATGTGTAATTTAGTCATGCTGTCAACAGCCTGGCCTGCTGAAATGGCTTCAATGGCTGGTTTGGGTTTGATTATTTTAAATGATGTCCACTGATAAGCTTTTCCCAGTAATTCATAGAGCTCAGCTAAACAAGGTTATTGTTGGTTCACAGTACATAAAAAAGATTCACATAAACCCTGACAGGAGCTGAAACAGAAAATGCTCTAAAATGAAATTATTTTGCCTGGCACAGTTGAGAAACAGCAGAAGAATGTATTTATATTTCTGTCCTTCGTAATTAATCGCTGTGCTCTGACCAATTATTAACAGTAGCTTGCAAAAACACATTCTCTAAATCCTGAATTTTAAAACTAAAGCAAACTATTATTTAAACTTTTAGTGTTGTATCCACATAAGGTATGCTCTACCTCTTTTTTCCTGCGTATTGAAGAAAATGCCAATTTAGTAGTAGTTTCCTCATATCTTGCCAATTGGCATGCCAATGTTGGAACTAATAAATGGTTAAAGGCATTGGTATCTTTCTGTCATAGGGCAGAAAGACATTCTTTCAAACTTTCACTGATAGTTAATTGATGAGCATAGTATTAGCATTCCATCACAAGATGCATTCACATGTATCGAGCTGTCAAAGAACAGAAAGAATGGTGTTACTAAGTTCATCAAAAGTTCTTTAAAACCCTCTAGCCTTTTATACAGAAAAAAGAAAAAAAAAAAGTAATGGTAATGTCTCATATTATATGGTGTATTACCCTGTGACTCTTGCAAGGTGCTTGGAAAGAAATTTACAGAGCTATAACTTGTGTTACTACATTATTGTTGAAGGGGAGCACTCAAATGGAAACGGGTCACTGAGGGAAAACAGTTTATTAAATACTGTCTTATGGGAAGCCCTTGGGAAGATGAAGAGGATTTAGTTAGGGTGAGTTTGGCAGAACCCTGGAGAAGTTGGTGTGCTTACAAAATGCAATTGAACTTGCATAGTTTCAGAGCTTTCCCATACAATTAAATAACCATGGAAAAGTGTTGTGTAGAAATATTGCAAAATTCCCTAGGATAAAGTTACCATTTTTCTCACAAGGGAAATTGGACCAGGTTTGTACAACAGTTCACAAACAGTTTTTGTAGTGTTTTGTTAGCAATGTTATGAAATCTATTTTTAGACTGCTTTATTAGGGCTGAGGCTTAGCAAATTTTGGATGAGTCTCATCTCGCTTCAGCTATCTTAGTGAAGCACCTAGTTTAATATAACAGCTGTAGGCATCCTTCTGTAGTGAACAGACAGAATTAACCTACATGGAAACTAACTTAAGCATCTTTGAAACACATAGACTCTTTCATTTGATCTATGTATATATGCATATATAAGTATATATGTGAATAGATTATATCTGATATGTATTTTATGCATTTCAGTAAGGCAGTTCACTGTAGTTGACTTGCATTCATTGGCCATTAAAGAAACATAAGATTAAGTTTGGTTGGTTGAGATGATTGCTACTCTTGACATAATTTCTTAACCAGGAGCTTGTTTTTGAACTCTAGCTTTCATTGTGAGTAGCAACACAGTAGGTAGCATTCTTTCATGCTACACAATGAGTATCACATGCTGTATAAATGAGTATCACTTTTTCACCTCAGATTCTGGAGGGGGAAAAAACTTGTAATTTGTGAAAATAAAAATACCTGTACCAACAATTTTAATTGGAGGAAGAAATCATTTTGCATGTTTCCTAGTTAGCAGTATTTTTAAAAAGACAGGCAATAAAAAAAAATTCAGCCATTGAGTTTTAATATATACTTGCCAAGTAGTATTGTTTTGTAATTCTATGTACTGAAAATTGGACTTGCCTATTCTATGTGATATATGCAGGTTTCTAATTATCAGCGATCAAAAACGTAATGTCAGTTATTTGGCACTTCCAAAAGGTTTTTTTTTAAGATAGACAAAGCCAAAGCCCTAATTTTGCAAGTGAGCCCTTATGTGAATAAATTGCTATATAAATTAAAAGTTTACATGTAAGACCCTAACTGGTGGATAAAGAAACACTCTCACTAGTGGCACATTCTCAGTACTTCTAGTGAGCTATTACATAACATGTTGTTACCATATACCTCTTAAAATTCAGTTGTCCCTTAGTCTTAACTGCCAGATTGCTTATGCTTCTGCACTATTTGCACTTGCATGGCAAAACAATGAAAACAGTTCTTTGTTATAAGCTGACTTCCTCAACAAAAGTACACAATTTCTCTTCCTTCTTCCCCCTCCTCTAAACTGAATCATTCATGGACTTTGATCACTTGCGTGGCTTTGGTGTAGAGAACAGATTGAAATACAGCAGATGACAAAGGGAGGTAAAGAGTACTTCAGCCTCTCCTTCACCTGTTGAGACAGACTTCTTGAGAGCTTAGATATCAATATCAGCATCTGGCATGTATTTTTAGGTGGAACTGTAGAAGAAGGGTTGAGTTGCTGGTTTTGCTATTTGCAATTTTTTTTCCCATTCTAAAGATGAGCTACAAATCCACAGGAGGTTACAGAGCTGTGCTAGCTTCTCTGACACTTCTTATATTGTGAATTTTCCTTCAGAAGCTGCCTGAAGGAGAAGCTCTACTCCTCCAGCAGAAACTGTGCATGTGTGAGGGGGTAGCCTGGAAAGCCCAAGGCTTTAGACGGGGATATCCACTTGCTATCTTGGGGCACTGCCCATTCTCACAGTGTAATCTTCAAGGTATTTGGATTTGTTCTGAAAACATTATTTTCTAGAACTTGCTCCCATTCAATTCTGATCTTTGAAACAGAAAAAGATTGGAAAACACAAATGCTAAAGTCTGAGAAGTGGATAAAAAGCCCTTACAAATACAACAAACCTAACAGGAACGTTTTTATCATCACCTTTTTTACACTAATCTCCTGTTTTGGAGCCTGCTTATAGCTTCTGAATGTTTGCTCTGCATTGAGAGGGAGGGTGGGTAGCTATTTATTTTAGCAATCTTTTGTAAATTCTGTAGTAGGAACTGTCTGGCCCACATACTGAAAAGAAAATGCTAAATGAACTGTTTATCATGCAGAAGGTGATGTCCTCAAAACTTAGAATTTAATTTTTTTCTGCTAAAATTTGGACTTTCCCACATCGTGCTGTCAAAACCAGTTCTGGAAAATACTTTAGCCTGCTTTGCTGATGTGGATGTAGAAGAAGGAGAGCTCTTAAAATAAATTTTTTAAATTCTCCATTTTAAACTATGGAACCCGTATTTCTGTAACGCCTGTGATTCAGGTCTTTACATTTTATGCTGAAATTGATCTGCAGTGTTACTTACCTTCTGGAGGTTTACTGTATTTTAAATGGGTCTGTGCCTTCAGTGTATGTATGTATTTGTGGTTCCCATAAATGGAAACAGCTGTGTCAGTGGAAACTTCCCAAATGTAGATAAAGTATCCACTCACAGGCTAAAATAACAGCAACAGTTAATCTGTAAAGTTCGATTTATGAAAATATTTTTTTATAATATTAATACTTTTATTGGATTTTTTTAAAACTGGTGACAAATAACAACTGCCCACTCAAAACTTTAAGGGATATATTTTAAAAACAAATCCCTTTGGCCAAATAAACAAATGGAGCTTCTGTGGACCTCACACAGTATCTGGCAGTATTAGTTGGATTTTTTTTTTTTTTTTTGCTTAACTTTATTAAGCCATGTACCGTACTATATGTAAGCGCATATCAGAAATGCTGCTTCTAAAAGATGTTAACTTGGTTTTGGGAGACCAGGTCAAAATATGTGTGGTGGTTGTTGTTAATCTGCCAGAATATTTTGTCAGATTTGTAAAGCATATAATCAGTCAATTCTGCCATTAACCAAATGTCTAGTGACTTCTCTTTATATATGCAATTAGAAGAAAAACAAAGCTGATAGTAGACCAGTGTTTGTAAGACGTAATTAGCTAGGGGAAGATGCATTATATTTATTCTATATTACTTTGAAAACTGGATCTAATGTTTGCACAGGTTTTTAGTCTTCAATGTCTGCCAGGGCTATGGAGACACAGGTGTCTGTTTATCAATCTCTCAATGAACAGGGGACTCTATAAGACATGCTGCTTATTAATTTCTTCATTGCTGCTTGTTGTCTGAGGTCATATTGATTTTCTATATTAATTCAGTGTTGTTGTAGCATATGCATTATTTCTAGGCTGAAGTGCACTCATTGACTATTTTATTGACATGCTATGGCATTATTTTTTCATCTATGTTAATGCTTATAGAGTTTTGCGAATGAAATTTTTTTATTATTTCAAAAATACTGAAGAGCTCCATTGTAGATGATAAAGGTCCAAATGCAGGTTGAAAGTTTAAAACATAACTAGTATCATGACATAATGATTCAATTTATAAATTGGAATAACAGATGGCCATCGAGTGGGTAAGAGAGGTAAATTGCCTGAGGAATGATTAAAAACATTTTCAACAAAGTCAGTTTTATATAGACTGAAAGACAGATGCTGCTATATTTAAAAGCTTGTGACCTCCCTGCTGCATTTGTCATTGTAGATTTCTCCTTTCTTCAGAATTATTGGTTTATGTGTGACACAAGTGTATATAGTTACTTATGGTAGCTTTCTACCAACCTAGAAATTAAGTTACTGTTTGCAATATGTTGGTATTGAATCAACTGTAGAATGACTTCAGAATGACCTTAACAAGTTAGGTTTTTTCCTTAACTGTGTATGTTATAGGTAGCATGTAATACGAATTCAAAAACTATTCAAAACTCTTTTTCTATGAACTATGTCTAATTAATTGTGATGATTATTTATCATTGTTAGATGTTCCAAATTGCATTATGCACTTTTCTTTCTATATAATTACAGATTCCCCATTTTAGAGTGGTCAGTTGAATTGCAGAAAAACACCACAACTCATGCTGCAGAAAGCAGCCTGTTGGCAATTCTTGGTTATGTGTACAAGTTATGTAGTCACAAGGGACTACATCTTCTAATATTCTTACATTTTCAAATCTGCTCATAAGATCTGCTCAAATCTGCAGATTCATCTGCTCATAAGATACTAAAGTTTCCCAGGATGAGGAGCTTAAGGTGACAATAAACCCTGCCAGCTGAAATAATAGCAGAATTTTGTGAATGCAAAGTATTTTGTTTAGGTTGATTATTTGACATTTTGCATTGAAATATCCAACAAAGAAGTCTTTAGACTTCTGACTACATCAGGTTTTGTATTTAACATTTAAGTCAAAATACACAAGTTTAGAAGAGATTTCCTAGCTCTTCCTGGCTCATTTACTAAAAGGCTCTCAGTTTTGTAAATATATTTATTGCTGATTGATGTATGTTATGGCAGAACTTCTGCAGGAAAAAGGAAAATAGTAGAAGCAGGGTATGCTCTTTAATGCCATTTTTGTGTCTCATACTTGATAAATCTATAACATAGATATGCTTTGTTAATCAGAATATCCACAGGATTTGTTCCAGGCATCCAACTTTGGTAGAATCAATGCAGCAAGAAAAATTGTATTTGTGTTCCATGTTGTACAATCCTTTTGTAAATATCTATTAGTAAAAAATTCCCCTATTTTCCAAATTTCCAACATTTCTAATGTATCTATTTGTTGGAGCTTTTGTTTCTTTGTCTATTTTCTAGTAGTCATCATTGCCATCATCATTAATTATGCTGCTTATGCTGTAAGGGCCAGAAAATGAGATCTGGTTGTGCTAAGCACTGTCTGAGCAGCACCAGCATGAGATAATTACCCAGAAACCTCAAAGTCTAAATGACATGCATCCAGGAGCTAGTCTTCTTGCTTGGTTGTTTCAGGAATTTGTGTTAATGAAGGGTGGTGTTTTCTTCTTTCTTCTATTGCAAATACAACTTTGACAGGTTGGGGGACAGGGAGGCGTTACCTCTGTTACCATCTTGGGACTTTTGTGGTGCTGTTGAAAGATCCATGAGGCAGCCCAGGAAATAGTTTCTGGTAGCCATTAATTGCTGATCTTGGTGTGTTGAACAGGCTCTGAAAGAGCACTTGTGTTTGTTCAGAATTTCTAGTACATAGGTAGGTAGACAGACCTCAGCTGAATATTCTTCTAGTAGGTGGAGAGCAGCTCACCTCTTTCTAGAAATATTTCTCAGTTTTTTAGGAGGTATAAACTGTTCTCTATTTGCGTCGATATATATCTTCCATCAGGATGTATCTCTAGCCTACATTATGCTGCTGCCAGGTGGAATAGCACTCACACTTTAAAAGAAAGTTTTGAATTGATCATCAGCTTTTCATTGCAAAAAAACCTGCATTTTAAGATTTTAACACAGAAGTCAACCTTCTTTATTGTACTAGTTTTGTCTGTGCTGGCTTAACCTCTTGTTTACAAATGTTACCTCTTGTCTAGATTTTGTTTGTATGTTTTATTAAATGAAGAACCTATTTTGTAATAACCCATGTGCTTATGGTAAACACATGGAAAAGAAGAATCACAGACTCCCCTAATACCTTCACTGGAGTGACCTTCTTGTCTCTTATTTTGCAACCCAAAATTTGATTGATTTGATTCAACACACGCACATCCCTACCTTCCTCTGTATTTTAATGTCTGAGAGGAAACTGATGTGTTGGAAGTGGCTTAGGAAAAGCCTTATAGACTCTGGGGAGAGGCAAAAATGGAGTGAGGATGTGCTGCCCTTAGAGGGGGCCCCAACAAGACTCTGCAGCTTCTCCAGAGCTGTAGGTGGAGCAGAAAGGATCTGCATTAATGGATCTGTTGTGGCACTGGGGCAGGCAGCTTTCCAAGGGTAAAACAGGACAGTGCTAACTGTTAGTGCTAACTAGATGTTTTCTGTCCTCAGTCACTTGGCTCAGGTAGGCTTATAAGTTAGAACTTTTTCACAAGTGCAGCTCTTCCTGAAAGTTCTCGAGAATATGCTATGGGAGATAGGGTTTGAAGTGTTCATATTGTATAGCTTTTCTCCCTTCCCAGTGTAAAGCAAAATAACCAGTCAGAGAAACCAGGTACACGTTCGTTGCTCTGCTCTGTTCAGTCTCAGTAAGGAGGACTCTGCTGCTTCTAAAGACCTAATCTTACCTTTTTGTTCATAGTTTGGGTAAAGGTAGAATACTACACTAGTTTTACAGTTTTCCTTTCATAGGCTTCCTTGCTTAACAGAACAACAGCAAGCAGTACTGTGTCAGCAAACTACAAATGTAACCAGAATCTTTGTTTTCAAAGCTTATTATGCAGGGTATCAGCTGAGAGCTTATTTCCTCTGAAGCTTTGTTTTTATCTAGGTAGGGTTTGGGGGATTATTTTTTTTCCCCATTCAGCTTTTCACTTTTTCAGTACCAAAAGATCAGCAGTCATTCAAACCCAAGTGAGGAAAAAGGGTAAAATCAAAGAAATAAATATAGCTTAAACTGATTTGCAAAGTTTTCTCCTTCTGCTATGGCTTCATTTTCCTCTCTTGAGAGGGATAATTCAAAATTATTACTAATATCTCTTTTCTCTTGTGACTTATTTTGTTTAATATTAAAATACCTCTGTGCTGAAGTGTGGATGCTTATTACAAAAACGAAGATTTTTTTTTTTTCTAGGTTTCTTTCTTTCTCTTGGAACTATTAATTTATTTTATGAGTGTGTTTGTAACTGGAAGAAATCTTTGTCCATCCAGATCTTGAGTTTCTAGTTTGTTTACATAAAAAACCCAAACAATCAAAACCAACCAATCATACAAAAAAATAAAACTAACAGCCCAAGCATTGCACTTATACTAATATAGAAACTTGTAAGCTCAGCCAAACAACTTTTTTTTATCTCAAATGAACATCTTTAAATAAATCACTTTTTTCCCCGAACTTGTTAGAATAAGTTAATGTTGATAGATATCTGTAATTTGTCTGACTCTTGAACATATTTACTTGTTGGTCTGGTGGGTGATGTGTTTCTTCTGAGACAAAATTTCACCTGTTGGTAGCCTGGCATCTGAAAGCAGGTTTCTGTGTATCGTTACCTGAATGAAAATAACTGGAAAGGCTGAGAGTAGGAGCTGTGAAATAATAGCGTGACAATCTACATTAAGTTCTTTGCTCTTTCAAGTTAACAGTGACTTCAGTAATGGCACAGGCATTTGGCTGTGAAAATGAACCTTGCAGGTGAACTGTCCAAACCCCAAATTATTTTTCAAGTTATCAGTGCAAACACAAATCATCACTTGGCGACATATTCATTCTGTCGGTGCATGATCCTTTTAAACTGCACTGCTCAGTGAAGAGCTTCTCCAAAGGATGCTTATGTAATTTTGACTTCGTGTGGCAAATGCCTTCATAAGGAACATCTCTCCGTGGATTTATAGCCATCCCTTGGATTGTATCCAGTTAGCTGATGGAACATCTGGTAAGCATTGTGTGTTTGTAATAAGCTCTTACTGTATAAAGCTGGCTCAAGCTTTTCAAAGATGGATGACCTTTTCTTGGCAGACTTCTAGCTGTTTGCCAAAACAAGTGCTTTGCAGGGAGCAAGACGCTGGTAGATTTGGTTTAAAGGCGCCTTTGTATTGTACTGTAAGAGTTTGTACTTATTTAAGGAAAATTGCATTAGACTGAAATAGAAAAGTAATGAAACTCATACATATACCATGTTCCAAACTGCTGTCCCTCTCTTATCCATTTATGTAGTAAAAGCTCTGATTTCCATATGTTGGGGTTTTTTCCTAACAAAATTGTGCAAGGGTTTTGGAATAGGAATTTTTAATTTTACCACTGTATATGCCTAGTGTGTCCTTTGAAGAAAATCGGAGAAAATTATCAAGTTAAAAGATATAGTGGTGTTTTCATACATAAGTGAAACCATTAATAAGATCTGAAACAGAAATAGTATAGTCTATTTTAATTAATTGATTAGAGGATGAATAAGATGAGCTAATATGTACATTAAAGACAGGTCTAGCCATGTTCCTTGCCATTCCATATACCAGTGAGGTTATGAAAACTTTGGGACCATTAATAGACATCATTAACCAAATGTTTACTGCCTTCAACATAGCCTAAAAATCTACTTCTGTTTTTAAAATGTGAGTTCTAAATTAGTGTCAACATGAGGAGACTCAAAAACTTGGATTTTTTGAGTATGGTTTTGAAAATAAATATTTGAGTACAGCTGGATTCAGAAGTCAATTTAGCAGAGTGGAGCCTCAGTGGAGGCTCAAAATCTGCATACAGTTGCATATTTACTCCATGAAGCCATTGAAAATAAGCATAAAAGTGCTATAATGTTTTAAGTAGAGTTAAACACTTTTTCATGTTTTAAAAGCTATTTAAAAGAATCAATTATTTAACTGAAAAGTAACATTGTTATTTCTTAGGTAAAAGTCTAAATTTTAAACCCTTAGGCTTTTTAAAAATAATAAGCAAGCATTCTGAAAAGATGGTCCACTTACCTGTGCTCATTTGCCTCCGGATCTTAAATCTCTTTAGTCTTTTACAATTCCCATTTAGGAAGAGTGAACAATACTAAAAACCTGTGGTACATAATATGGAGTTTCAGTATAGATAAAACAAAGCATTTGAGGAAAATTAATACATCTATATATTCTGTAAATCAACAAAACTTATACTTGCTGTTATTTTTGTTTTGAGGCAATGCTTCTGCAGTACAGTGAGTATCTTAAAAATTAAACTTAGAGTAATAAAGAACACTACTCATGGGAAGCCCTTGTCTACAGTGAAAGTGACCAATTAAGAAGGACTCTTGGACTCTGTTTTACTATTAAACATTGGTACTGTTAAATATGCATGTTTCTTTATGCCTCTCAGTGATAAGCTGTTCTTTATACTGACAGAGAATAAAGCAAACTATAATCTCAGTATTTCATAAGTGAATATTACTAGCTGAAGTAAATACATTGCTAAAAATGTGTTCACGTAGCAGTACGTAAAAAGAGCTGCATAGAAAGGGCAGTAGTTCTGTGGTCAGAAGCTTTCTTAGCAGATTTTACAGGTTACACTTGCATAGTTAGGAACCTCTTACTTACTTTTATGACAGAAGCTGAGTTTATAAATTGGTAGACTTTCAGTCTGTTACAGATCTTTAAGGCATTTTGTCAACTAAATCTGTGGATTTTGCGTTGCCAAAGTAGAATGAGTGCATTGTCATTTGTCATTGTCAATGAGTGCAAAATGTCATTTTCCCAGAATATAATAGTGTGGGTTTGTATTGTTTTGTGTTTTTGTTTTTTTTTTCTTTAAAGATTTTGCTAGTCATAACATGTTCTTGGAAATACCTCTGTAAAGGTGTCTGCAATGTCAGTACTGCATTAATTCTTGTAGTACTCTCAGAATACAGTATGGTTTGTGAGACCTGCTAGCATTGGTTCTCCTTCCACCAGCCCTCTCACCACTGCCTCGGGAGATACAGAAAGAAGTACTCTTGTAAACTGTTGTTGTGTGCAGCAGGAGTTATCTCTAAAATAATGAGGTAGAGCAGTTTATTTTCTATAGGTACCTTTACCTGTTGTTCAGAATTTAGTATTTCCTTTTCTCAGCTAGAGCCTTTTTGTGGACACTTTGTACCTGGTGGAGGGGAATTTTTTTGCCACCCTAAAAGGCAGGCTCTGGACATAAAAACGATTGGGAGGAGCATGTGTGCATTACTTGCAAGTTAGACTTTTAAAAGAAAATTTCAAAGAAAGCAAGATGCAAATCCGAAAAGGAAGATCAAACCGTTTCATAATTTCTCTGGAAGGTCTAATGCGTTCCTAAGGAAAGTATTGCAAGCTGAGATAGATACTCTGATTTAAACACTGCCTGGTCCTTTGTCTTTTTTCCTATCATAACTTTTAGTTTCTTTTCATTATTTCTGCCATATTTCTTTAACATAATCTTCAAAAAAATGTTAATTATATGTGATATCAGGAATAATGTAAAATACAGTTTTTAATCTGCACTAGCAGCTTTAACAAACAAACTGCCTGATATGTTGATCTTACAGCTATTGCCTGCAACATAGATCCTTGGTTTCTCTTATACTAAGGCTGGGGCATATTTCTCTGAAGTTGTATTTCTGTAATACACACTAAATTAACCATTAGTAAATAGTGAAACAATATCAGAATCTAGGGCGAAATACTTACCCTGAATAAATCTGAGGAGTTTTAATAACTCAAGTTTGCACCTGTGGGGCTCCTTCCTCCAAGACAGAGCAGATAAAAAAATCTCATCTATATTACAGTGTTGTAAATGAACACTAAGAAATACACCCTTTCTACTTCTTGGTTTATAATTCCCAGATCAGTAAGAGAAAACTACTCTTCTTCCCTGTTAATTCCTAAGTATGTGTATTTCTTCTTTATTAGACTTTGTGTTTTCAAAAATATTTAATACAGCATTTTTTTAACTTCATCTCATCATCTTGGAAGTCTGCTCTGCTGTGAATGGTGCTATTTAAAGGAAACATCTTTCATTGCAATTCATGAATTTTCCACAGTAGATAAAAGTGACCCAGGGTATCAGTTCACCTCTGTCTAAAATACTGGAAGCAGCTGTACTTCTCTCTTTTCAGAGCAATGTAATTGTTTACATTTGCACAGCAATGTCATAAGACAAGAAAGAACTAGAAAGGAAGAAAGAAGTTCTTTTTCCATTTAGACTTCACAAAATTGAAACTGTATGAATATATAATCGCTTTCAGACTTTGGTCAGGGTGCTTGAAAATCTAGTCTGGCCTTTATAGAAAATATGATGCAGCGTTTAACTATTGTATGACAAAGAACTGAAGCCATCCTGTTTTCTTTTTTGAAAGAATGCCCATTTAACAGTACAATTCTCCCGGTAATCCTGTGTAAGAACTTTATTTGGGGCTTCGTGAAAGTTGGATGACTGCTGTGGCATTGTATTTGCATCTGAAGAAAGTTTCAGATGTAGAGGTCAGAACATTAAGATCAGGCTTGAGGCTTTTCCTTAGTTGTTGAGTTCTTAGTTTTAAAAAAATTATCCTGTGCATTTCAGTTGATTAGGTAAACAAGCAATGCACCCTGTATTATTCAACTAACATTATATCTAATATTATATTCAGAAGCAGAATTCACAAGTATTTCAGTGTTTTGTAAATGTCAGTATGAGAATCCCATAGAATACAAGCTGAAGAGGAAAAAAAGGAAGAAAAAGGTCTCATTAAGCTGCAAGCGCAGTAAGTAAAATTTATATAGTGGGGGTGTTGTTTTGTTTTATAAACTACAACAACTTGAGTTTCAGTGCCTGATTTACTTTGGTGTTAGAACAGCTTGTGACTTTTTTTATTTACTTTCAAATGCTTTAAGTCTTTTCTGAAGAAAAATATAGTTAAAGTTTATTAAAAATGTTAAGATTTATTTTTTTTTTATAATTCATTTGTATGCATTCTGTAACTACAGCAGATTTTGCTAGTGTCTGTGATGGCCAATGTTTGAGAGCACCCAGTTTTCGTGTGTTTATAGTTTCTATAGTGAACAGAAATACATAGTTATTCTACTGAATACGCTTCACGATTGGTTCAAATTTCATACTTCAGGCAATATGATAGTATAGATCTCAATGTATGCAATAGAATCAGTCATGAACACATTTTATTAAAATATTTTTGAGGATAGAATTGACTGGTAAAATCCTGTAACTGGAGCATCTGCCATCTTGACTTGTGGCAAAATTCTTATGTGTATCAACAGGATTCTCTGGAAAACAGGAATACATCTGCCTTTAGTGCTGGAAAGCTAATACTAGAAAGTTGAAATTTTCCTGGAGAGAAAGAGCTTGATAAAACTGGAAAAGGACTTGAGATTTAGATTTATGTCTTGTTTTCAGTTAACTATGTACTCTTCATTGAAAGAGTAGAAAGCACACTCATCTATCAGTGTGTTGTAATGAACTTGCAGTTATTAAAATGCAATTTATCCCAGTTACAGTATCTTTTGGGGTGGTTTTTTTGCTGTTTTTTAAGGATTCATTACTTTTGAACTCTTTTTTGCTGTCAATAATTATTAAATTGTAGTCAGGGATCCCTTTTCAAAATACTTTCTCAGGACATTCTACTGAATGTAGTACCCTTGTGTACAAATGCAGGAGGTGCTACTACTTAGTTATACTTTTAAATTTGTGAGTGACAAATTGACTGTAATGAATAGATTTTTCTCCCAATGTATGGTGATGTTGTGGATTTCAGATCTGATCTTAAACCAGCAAAACCAAACCAAAAGCTGAAGACTCTACTAACTTAATGATTTGAAAAGTAAAAATCTTTAATTATAGTCTGTTTGGTTTTGGTGTTTTTAAAGGCTGCCAACCCTGGTTTTTATTAGAGAGCAGAAATTAGGCGTGACATCTAACGTATAAAGAATTTACTTACTGCAAGTGCAGTAAGTAAGACTTTTTCGTTTAGTCTTTGTGGGATAGAGTTAGTATCAGAAACTATATTTCTTGTTTTGTTTAGATACTGCTTTGGAGGGTTTGATTTCAGAAGCGTGTACACATCACTGAAAGTTACTTAGCTTTTCTTAATAAGCATTTCTCTTATCTCTGAGTGTTTGACTAAATTATGTAAGGAAATCATATCCTGTTCTTAAAGTATTTTTACTCATTTTTGTGTGGGAGAAAGGGTGGGACACTTTGCATACTCTGTAGTATCTTGTTTTAAGTTCTCTGTGAAGCACTTTGTGCTCACAGACTTTCCACCTGGGATAGCCAAGCCATTTGGCATATCAGGATTTGATCCAGCTTTTCATGTTTCTGTTTCTTTGCAACAGTCCTCATTATTTACAGATTTCTAACTTTATATTGCTCCAGAAAGTCTGACTTGGGATCTGGGCTATCAAATAGCATGGGCCTGTGTTTCTGTATTCTTTTAAGGCTTATCACCCATTTCCTGGGCCTCAGCAGGAGTCAGTGGAACTCTTGCCACCAACTGGATGACTCACATGGGTTGCTGTGCATACTGTTTCCTTATAAACTGAACAATGGATTTGGAATAGGAAGCACAAATGTCTTTCTTCTATGCCAGTTTAGCTACACATGACAAGCTATGGAAAGTATTGGAAAATGTTGCATTTCATTGCTCCTGCCTTTTGAGAAGACAGCCTATAAGAATTCTCAAGTCCTTTGCAAATAAACTTGTGAAAACCTGATGCAACTTCTGCTGTCCAATACATTCCTCACTGGTTTCTCTGTGGTGTTGTTTGTTTTTTTTAGGGAACAAGACTCCTGATTCCTAATTAAATATATAGTAAGAATACTGGAGCAGTTTGTTTTTACTGTGTATATGGCAGATGTACAGGCTATATAAAGTTGTATTTGAGAACTTGCATCTTTTTAATTTCTTTGCCCAAATTCTTAACCGTATAAAATATCAAAATGGAATTATTTTGTTACCAAATTCTTTTTTTTGAGTTACAAATACCATATGCTACTGAAGTCACAGTTATCATCTCTGAGTTGTATTTACATAATAGTTTGAGTGATTCCATCTAGCAATACTGCTAGCATTACCAGCATTGAAGGACTGTGTGAAAAAAGTTGAAAAGTGGATTGGATTTACTATAGCACAGGTGAAACCGAAACTGTTGTAGCATTTCTGGTCTGAGAAACTTTGGATAACATGAGGCATGTGGTATTTCTTCTGTAATTATAATGAGGCCAACCCCGTTCCACCGGAACAATTTTACATCAGTAAGAGTTTTGGAAGACAACATGGAAAGAATCCAACCTTCCAGTTTCATACCTACACTAGAAAGACTATGAAAAGAATGTGCCTTTAAGCATCTGGAATCTATTTCTTCAGTTTGCTGGTATTGATGTTGACTTTTCTTTTTATTCATTCTTTCCTCTCTGCTCCTGGGAGACATACGGTTGGGGTTTTTAATTAGCTAGAAAATAGGAGTTTCTGTTAAGGATTACTCAGAATAATGTTAAATAATGGCATTGTTAAATTCAGTAGGATCTAAATTTTATTACTAGTTTCCTATTTTTATAGCACCAAAGTAAATCTCTTTTCTTTTCCCTTCTAGTCCTTCTTTCTCAAATAACAGTTGAGGACTGACTTCGTAGGTTGGTAAGCATTAATCACAGATGAGCTGAATGTGAAGTGTGCTATTAAAGATTAGGTAATTCCCGTTTGAAATAATTCTCTTAGTGTTCTTAATACTGATATCTATTGGGGAAACTTACTGCTACTTTTGTGTAGCTATGTAATCAGTAGCATTTCAGACAATGATTTTCTAAGAAACAGGCACGAAACCTCAGTAACTGTGAAGAAAGAGCTTTAATCTTATTTTTTTCAAGACATCATCTTTCACTTGATTAGTGCCTAGTCTTGTTAGCTCCTTCTAGAGAACCCGATGGAAAAGTTGCAGCAATTAGGAAAATGGTCTTTCAAGGCAAATACATCTCCACTGACAGTAATGTGGAAAGGAGGCTTTTTTCTCCTTGAGTTCCTTAACTCCCCGAGCTACCTATCCCTTTCAGGTTCTTGTGAAAATTCTGCTTGGTGTCTGTCTCTGTAGGCACTAAAGGGTTCCTACAGGGTTTGATTATGCACAGCTCTGGGCACCAGTGCATACAAGTAGTGTCTTCTCTTGCTCTAAATGCTAAACCAAACAAAGCTTGTTTTATGCATTGTTACAATAGGAGGAAGAGAGCAGATGACCATTAATCGCATTGTTTGAATTTGGAGCTAAAAATCAAAGTCAAACTTCTTTTTCTCCTCATTACTGTGAGGTTGAATTGAATTCATTATCTTGCTGACTGGCCTGGAACTGCCTTCCCTTGCTTCCTGCTGAGCTGCTTATCCCAGCCCGGACTGCGTTGCTTCCCCTTCCACTTCCTGCCAGCTTCATCTCCAGAAGTGGAGGCAGGCCAAAGTCTGAAGTCCCTGCCCCAGCAAAACTGATTCTTACTTGGATATCTGTATTTGGAGCTGTAATTTCCTGTAAATCCTTCCATGCCGAGAACTTTAAAGCTTGCTATAGTTAGGATAAGTAAAAGCAGTCACATAGATGACAGAATCGGTTGAACAGCAGAGAGGATTTTCCTCTTTGATTTGTTGTGGAAAGGCTGCTGAAATATGTAATTGCTGTGGGATGAAGTCACTATTTCAGTGTGGCAGAGAAACTGTGTCTGTCATTTATTTAGAATCTAAATAGATGGATAATTTCTCCATCTATTCTTAGGAGAAAATGGTTGCAAATTATAATATTTGCATTTTATTTAAAGTTTTAGGGATAAATTTGCCTGCCTTTATATGGAATAATAATGCATGAAGCTGACAACCCAAAACATCACTTCATGAACATTTTGCATTTGAGAAGGTAAACAGAATCCATAGGAAAAACAGTCTCCTATTCTTAAAATACCATTTAGATTACCAAATCAAAATTAATTTTACCACCAAAAAGAAAAAGATGAAAAACGTTTAGACTGAACTGGTTCCATCTGTCAAAAGGACAGATATGTGTGTGCATGTGTCTAGCATTTTTGTAGTTTAAAGAAATAATTTATAACTGAAAAACATTTTGTGAGTGCCTGGAAAATGTTAGCATATTTAATATATTGGATCAGAAAAAACAAGTTTTTCTTGATTTTTATAAAACTTTCATCATGATTTTATAAAACACATTAATAATCAGTAACAGTTGTAGTAGAATTGGTACATTTATTTGTATTGATTTAATATGTATCCTTTTTATTATTATTATAATGTATCATTTTTATGTTCAAATGAGCAACTTGTACTTTTAATTCTAGGTTATCGTTGTGCCTGTTTGGAGTCTTCCTAGGGACAGCAAATTATATCACTTAGCTGGAAGATGCTAGAGTACTCAAAATAGCCTTTTACTTGCTCAGTTGACTTTTCGTTGTCTTGTCCTGTCAGTGCTACCTGTTCATGTTGCCTGACCACTGTGTTGTGGTCTCACCTAAATAGCAGTGCCCATCATTAATGTCCCATCCAGTTCTTGCCACCACATTCATATTCAATTGAATGAAGAAAACATAAGCAACTGAAGTCTGTCATATGTTTCCATTGCAGCTGGTGACAAACCCCCAAAACTAGCATTTCCTTTAGCTGATATTGTTAAGTTCAAGGCATCTACTTCTCAATATTTAAATCCCTTGCTGAAGATCAGGAGTGTTTTGTAAAGACTGGGTTGTTTGCTTTTACTTCCTGTGTCTGCTTATGGCCTAGAGGTAACTTTTATATTGCTTGTGGCAAAAGTGCAGAAATAGCTATTTAAAAGCTAGATAAAAAGCCAAAACAGAAAACAGAATCTGGCTAAGAGTTTCTGCAAGCAAGGTGTATGAAAAGCTTGTTAAAACTTAAGCAGCAGCTGACTATGCAGCAAAACATACTGTAAAGCATTTTCAGGGTTTTATCAACAACTGTTATCTGAGGTATGAAAAAGTGGTTTTACAAACACGCTGCAGGACAGTAGGTCGTGTAGTTTAGAATTAAAATATTATAGGAAACATAATCATGACACCCTTGTCTTACTCTTGTTGGTATCACTGATGTCCTTTATATGGAAAATAGTTGAGATTTCTCATTTATGGTAATAATTGCATTTATATGGTATTTCTTGTCAACGTTGAAGTCTTTATATGTTACATAAACTTTACAGCATCTTTAGAAGATATCTTTTTTATGTGGAGAAACTGAGGCAGAGATGCTACTTTTTCTTGATTCTGGGAGCATTAAAGGTTAGTGGGTTGGTCAGTGAATATGGGATTCAGGAAGCTGCCTCAGTAAAAAAGTATTTGTGACTTTGGAGAAGTAATCAGTTTACCCCACATCTGAATTCTCTTTGTCTGTGAACACTGTTATTAAATAAGACTTCCAGGGATAAAATACATGGAAATTTGAATGAAGCAGATAAAGCCGCAAAGTGACTTGAGCGTGTTGGAGCTGAGATCAGTTCTCGTGATGCCCATGCTACATGAACAGTCAGGCATTGTGAAGAAAAAAGCTATATAAAAGCTAATGGATATTTCTGTGTTGGATGCTATGTGAGAGTAGTTTTTTGAATCCTTTTTGTTAGCAAGAATGGGCTTTTCTGATTCTGGAGGAAAACATCATTAGAAATGTTGATACTCCTATTTTGATTTCTTTTATTCAATGCAGTATTATAGACCCCTCCTGCTAACAGCAAGTGCTTTATTTTTTGCTTTAGGCCATCTAACTATGGCAGATTTGTGAAGCAGAGTCACTTTCTGGGAGCTGGGTGCTGGAGCTTGGGTTCAGCTCTCTAAAGGAGGGCTATCAGCTACACGGTCCCTATTATAGTCTCAAATCAGAACTTCTGAATAATCTATAACTAAAGTGCAGTAACTTTAAAATACGAATTTCTGAATGCATACATAGATGAAGTAATAGATCAAATCGTTCTGTCAGTTTAGAGGAAAAGCAATTGGTGCAGATTCTGGTTTGTTCTACTTCCTTTTCCTGTCAGCTGCTGACGAAGGCTGAGACAAAGATCTGGCACGCAGGGTTTTTCCCGTAGGATAAGCAGCAGTCAGGCTTTTCAGTATTTGCATTAACACTTTGCCACTTCGGAGATGCATTAGAACATACAGTATGCTTCACCTGTGACCTTGAGTAGAAAATCAAGTTTAAGATACAAAGTCATGCAAAAATATTGATGTGAAAATAATTAATTTGAAGCTATTAGACAATGACTGAATCTCTCTTCAGGATCCAGCACTGTGATTCTTATTTATGCGGCGCACATGGGGGCTGCAAATCAGTCCTTTATCCTATGTCTCACTTGTGTGACACAAATAGGGAAAAACCAGCAGCTTAATGGAAGGGTGCTAATTAGTTATTTTTAATGAAACATAACACATTACAGATTTAGTGTAGAGTCTTTCATCCTTACATTAGTCATTGTAATGTAACTTAGGGACAGTGCAATTTCCATACTGCATTACTTGAAAGTCTTGGAAGAAGAGGACAGTTGATTATAAAATCAGCTGAAACATCCTTTCAAGCTGCAGAAGATCATGTTTGAAGTAGGCAGCAAGTATTCTTTTAAGGAGGTAGAAGGATGATTCTGAGGTTTTTGCTTTATTACTGCTTAGGTCTTCTTGTGAGAGAACTTCAAACAATTAGGATTCATCCATGACACATTATTAGAATTTGTTTATAAAAGAAAACAACAAGACGTTGCTTTAGATGATGGAAGAATTGCTTTTAAAAGGGGAAAAAAAAGCCTTTGGAGGAGTTTGTTTTCCTCTTGTTATTCAGAATTCATACACTGATACTGTTTAGTTCAAAGTATTTCAGCACAATGCTTTTACCTAAACAAAGTTGCATTCATTAAGAGTACAGAGAATGGATTTTGATTTGTAATTGATTAACTGTCTTAATGTGTTTGCATCAATTGAAAAATGCACTAGCACAAGCAAAAGCACAATATTGCTCCAAGTAATTTTCCAGCCCTCTGTGTTTCAGTGGCTGGATGGCATTTAAGGTAACTGTGCAATGTAACGGATGCTGATTTCATCCTATATTGCTGTCATGATAATGACTAATAGTGCTGATAAAAGGCAGTTGAGCATTTGCCCAGGGCATGGAAAACTGTTCAGTTCTCCAGGGTGAACTGTATCATGATGTCAATGTTGTTTGCAATGCATGGATTCCATCATGGCTCTGCCTTTGTCTGGCATAAAAGTTCGGGTTTACAGTCAAAATCTTGTGTCTGTGGTGGTGTTTTTCTGTGTTAAATTATAATTGGTACTATAGTCAAAAGCAAAGTCTTAAAATTTCAAAAGAAACACCTTTCTGCTTTTGATACTGAGGGAATACTTGGGTGGCCAATGTGAAATCAGTTGGTGGTCTAGCTGTAATTCCTTGTGGATGCATCAAAAACAAACAAACCAACCCCTTCATTATGAACAGCACCCTTGCTGATACGTTCAGTGTGGAACAAGAGCTGAGCTGTGGAGGAATGGAATCTTCTGTGACCTTTATATACAACTTCTCCTGGAACACTGTCCATATTGGTAGAGAAAATTGCATGCTGCTCACTGTGTTATTTTGTTACTGAATTTTAGTTTCCTTAAATCACCCTGAAGATATAGTTTAAGAAGGGAGTTCCATCCACTGTTTGCTCACTTCTAAGCAAGTACGGGAAATTAGCCATAGAAAGTTGTATTTGGAAACTCACTAATTAAGCTAACAATTGGTAAAACTTATGTGACTTGGAACCTTGTATTTTTTCAGTTCAGAGTGCTCTTCACTGTCAGTCAAAAGAAGAGAAGGAGCCGAGGGCTGAGCTCCCCTCACTGTCTCCTGCTGGCTGTGGCTGAGGAAATACATGTACTGGTTGATGGAAGTGAAATAAATAAATTAGCTTCTTGGTGAAATAATTGAAAACTCTTATACAGAGCACCATTAGAGCATCATATATATAAATATAAATGGAGAAGGTATGCTATTTGTGAATGTTTATTACTGACACCTGGAGATGAGCCTGTCGCTTTCTTACAGTATGAAATATGTTCTTTAAGGGACAGCAATGATGTCATACACAACAGTGATCATTTTTATTTCATTGATATGAAATATCTGATATCTGTCTATAATGAGTTTTTAGTAACTTATGTAAAAATAGTACATTCTATATTCAAAGTAGGCTTTTATTATTACTGGTACGTTATTGCTTAAATTAATTTGAATGTGAGTAAGAATAGGACAGCATAGGATTTATAAACCTTGAGCCCCTTGATGCTATGTGAAACTTATTAATTTGCCAAGTACTCAGCATATTAGGCTTGCATCAATGTTGTTATGGCAAGCTATTTCATGATTTGTTAAATAAATGTAATATGCATAGAAAGGTGTTAATAAAGTCTGCAAATGGCTGTCTTGTACTAATGTTTCTTAAAAGGATTCCTTGGGGATGAGGGTCTTTAGAAGTTGTAACTCATTTTTTCTAATTTGAATGGTAATATTAATAATTTTAACAGCCTGTGGAATTCTAAAGTAGTCTTTGTTATTTGGTTTACATGTGAGTCTCTGCCTAGCTAAGTTTATGTTTAGCTTTTTCAGTATGAACGTGTTTACTGGGAAATGGTATTGCATAAGTAAATGCTATACTGAATAGCGTTGGTATATTGTTCCAGAAAAAGCAGAGATGGTAGATAGTAGAATTGGTAGATTGTATAAAATAGCATGAAGACAGAAAGGTAACAAAGAATGTATGACTTCTTGTGATATGAAATAGGCTGGATCTTGTAAGTATGAAGTTTCAGGAATTGTAGAATAATGTGAATAATATTGTTTTGCACCTACATCCAGGGGCTCTGTTTATCTGTGGTCCCCATCTCAACCTGTTGAGGTGACTAGGAATGCAGCAGATGGCCTGATTGCAGCACCTACAGCATTTCAGGTTATTGGTGCTTCTGCTTTTAGAGGCTTTAGAGCCTCTCAGAACAACTGTACACAAACAGCTCTGCAGCGTTATAGGAGAATAGAGTCTATTTGTATCTGTCATCATTATAAGAACATTTCACAGTTCTTGTTAGTGGAAGACGAGGGTTCTCTGTACTGCAAAGTTTCCCAGAGCTGTATGCCCTTCTCGTGTTTGAGTGCCTTTCTGTCTCAACCTTTCATATGCAGTAGCACTGTTGGGCTCAGCTACTTGCTGAGTCTAATAACCCAATGGAGTTTCTTGTCGGAGGATGTTTTACTTTAAACAAACCATTCATGTTTCTGCTTCTGTTGTTTCCCAGTATTCTGCTAACCAGGAATCAGGAACGGGAGGTGCCCCAGCTGAGCAGTCATGCAGCCGAAAGGGTGCACGCTTCCTCTTTGTACTCTCCAAAACCACTTTTATAAGCCCAGTGCAACAAGTTCTAGTGTAGTTTGACTGATACCTTCCCCCAAGCATTTTCAGCAAGGATCATTGAGATGAAACTTAATAAAATTAATTATCAGTGTGTTGCAATGTTTCCTGTGTTAGCCAAAGACATTTTTAATGTTGCCTGAAGAAATTCTCAATGACAGTGAAATTTAACAGTGATAAAAGTGGAAACAGTGTATTTTTATTGCATGCTTACAGCAAATGCAGATTCTTTAAATGTGTAGTCTAAGTGGGCTTTCTCATTTGTATCCCTGTTTTCATTTCAGTTTTAGAAATACGTAATTTTTTTAGTCTTACCTTAAATTTCATACATAAGCTGTGCGTAAAACACTAGTTTGTTGTCTTCAGTTATTTCCATGAAGAACTCTCCTCCTTGTGGAATAACCTATAGAAGGGAATAGAAATGCTGAGAAAATCAGATCCAGCTAATGGAACTAAGTGTTTTTCTTTTGAATTACCATCCTTCAAAGATGAGATTCAGGAGAGACAGTATTCTTTCTTATATGAGGCAAAGAGACATCTGCAGGTGCATCTGGAGGAAACACTTGGATCCTGTGTGTTGTGCTCTGTTTTTACTGGGCTATTATTGTTGGTCACTGAAAGGCAAGATGCCAGAACTGGACAGGAAATATTTTCTTTTCTTTCTATGAGAGTTTTTTGACAAGACTGTATCTTGTGTACAAGCTTCTGAAAATAATGCAGTTTTTCCAAAATCTTATTTCCCATAATTTCTCAGCCATTTTTCCAAAAAGGTTTTTGTCAGTCAAGATTAAAAAAATAAATAAATCTGTGATCTTAACTAAACCTCCATAAGAAGCATGGGGCTTTTTAAAATTAATTTCTTATAAATAGTATTTCCACTCAGCTTTACGTTCAGGAAAAAAAATAACTTCAGAACAGAAACTTCCAGCTTTTTTTAGGAGGTGCTGTTCTACATATATGAACTCATAAAGGAGATCTGAAACACTTCATGCTCAGGTACATACTATTCAAAACTACCATGATGACATTTTGTTAAAACTCAGAGGATGGATTGAAAAAGAAATATTCTATAGAAAGTCCATTTTGCTTGGCCCTGTTGATGTTCATGAGTTTTAGCATGTTTTTCCTCCATGCCCCAGCATATACTCTCCCTGGAAAGAGCTTCAAAGCTATTCCATTTTTCTGTGCCTGTGTCGCATCCTTACTAATAAAGAAGATACTGTTTCTTCTGAAAACCTGTTGGCTTATTTCAAACATGACAGAGCAGAAGAAGTGTCAAAGATAATTATGCTCCTGCAAGCTAAGTGAAAAATAAATTACTTGGTGGAGGAGTGAGGACCACGGTGAAGGGTTCAGCAGTGCTTAGAGTTCATCTCAAACTGGTAAGAATGCAGACTACAGTGATTCCAGGGTTTATGGAAGCATAAGTTTTCTCTGTCATGGGCATCTTCATTTTTTTCACCTGCTGTTTTTCTAGCTCCTTTTTTATTTTTTTCTTTTTCCTTCAAGGGGCTGTTGAAAAAAATACTCATTACTTTTCCCACCAGTTTATCAAAACAAGTGTAACTTAAATGTAGAAACTATTCATAACAATTCCCTTCTGTGCACTGAGGAGCTGTTGGTTCATCATTGTTCTTGGGGGTGAATCCAGTGGTTAGATTTTGTCCTCTTGCCTGTGGCCTCAAGCTAAGCTTGTGCCCCTGTTGAGCACTCTTGTGATCTGAGGGGCTTAAGACTTTGCCAGGCTTCACTGAACTGAGAACACATATTTCAGCCTAATAGTCCAGTCTTTGACACTGAATGAACCACCACCTCCATCTTGAAGACCTTACATAAACTCTGTAATTTATCCTATCTCAGCAGATACAAATATCTTTGTATCTGGTTTGTGATTCCTGGCAGATGATTGAAAGCTTTAGGAAGTGGGTCTGTTGCTAGGACTTTGACCTTGCAACATCTCATGAAAAAAACCCCTGAAACTTCTGCAAACAATAATACCAGTCTGTTCTTCTATGCATCCATCCAGCAAGACCACCAAATCTGTTCTTTAAACCTTCAGCCTTGAAGGGTTTTGTATCATTCCCTATTGAAGTTTAGCTGATTTCTGATTCTTTTTTAGTTAACTGTATTTGTAACTTTGGTACATGCATATTGTGATAACAACAAAAATAATCTTTGAAATAGGATGAATACCATTTCTGTGGTACCCTTACAGAATAGGATTAATAGGATCATCACAATATAAATTTAATCAATTGGTTGAATGTCTACTGAAAAGCATCCATTCAAAATGAATTTCTTTCAGTCAGATTCATTGTGCTGGTGTCGCAGTTGTGCTGATTGCACAATCCAACCTCAATTGAATTTACATGACTCTTACTAATATTTTGATTAGATTTTACTTATTCTTATAAACAACTCCTTTATTGAAAGGACCAAATCATCTTGACATCTAGAAGCTGTTATACTGAAGGTAATAGGATATGTTGACATTATGTCACACAGACATAAGTTTGGGGGGTTTTATTGTTCTATTTAGAGTGTATATAGTACTTTGCAATAACAGTATCTGGTTTCAGGTGGATGAAATATCTTGGTAACATAAGTAACTCTTCAGAATCCCTTGTTGCCATTGGAAAAGTTTCCATAGATCATGGTTGGTTTGCCAGTGACTCCCGGAGCTTGGTTTTGACCTTGACTGCTTGTTGCTGTGGTGCTTTCGTAGGCAGAGTTTTAGAACTGAACTGGTGTAACTTGATCTTACAGGTGTCCAGCACCTCTACAAGGGACTCAACGCAGAACTAACGTACAGGCTCTTTAGGTTTTGTGAAACAGGGCTTCAATTTGTCATCAGTTGCCTTTGTTACTTACGTCTGACACGTGGCTTCCCAGAGGGGGAAAGAAAAAAAGTTACAAGTTAATCAGTGATTGTCTACTTGTTAAATCTACTACCACAGTGGTGGTCATAGACAGGAGTAAAATGAAGTAACAGTTTTGACCGTAACTTGAAGTATACTTGAAGTATCCTGATTCCTATTAGTACCCTTTGTAAAGCTTATATATGCCTTGGTTTTATTCTGCTGGTATTCATGGAGCACCTGAAACAGGTGTTGGAGAGGCTGATAGCCTTTTCGCAGGTGCAAAGTTCATTCATATAGATTCATTTTTATTTTTTTTTTTCAGCATTTTAACATTGCAACTTCCCAAACATTTGGAGCCTTTCTGCCCAAGGGTATGGTAGTGTAAGAAGTAGACACACAGGATAGGTTTATATTTAGAATTAAACATGTCAGCTATTTAGAGTTTTAGCACACATTTATGATGTAAATGAAGTGCCTTGAATTCAAACATTAGGAAGTATTAATAGGAAGGATAATCAGGTAAGGTCTGCCTAACTACCCGAGGGGGAAAAATGACTCATAATTAGGACTTAGAAAAAATAACCTAAGGAGATTAATTTTAAAATAAATTAATAAACTGTACTTGACTGTTGGTGTGTAGTGAAATTTAATTTTTGGGGGTAAGATCTGAGTCCTTTAAGAGTGAGCAGCACCTTACCCTCTGCTGACCAGTCTTCCAAGGCTGCCCTTTTCAGGAGGCAGTGCATAGCTATGCTACATAGTCATGGTCTGCTGTTTCCTCCTGTGGCCTGGCTTCAGGACCCAGGTCCCACCTTCTCCCAGTCTACAGCTGCTAATTTGTGCAGTTCCCTGTGATTCCTGCTCAAGCATGTGCTGAAGACTTACCTATGAACCCTCTAACCACTCTCAACAGATCCTTTGTAACTGTTTGTGATACCAGGGACTAAGCTGTGATAAGTATATTGGAATTCAATTGTTTATATACGTTAGTGTTCCTGTATGTAAGTATGAATAGTGACTATAATGCGATAAGTAGCAAACACATTTATATTAGTTACATTTGGCAAACTAATTTTTGCAGTTCTGTAAATCAAAGGTGTCAGTTCATCCACGTAAATGCTCTCACTTCAAGCACGCATCTAAATGCTAACTGAAAGCCTAGGGTTTTGAAGTCATATCATTTGGGTTCATTAGGCTTGCTTCCTAATTAGTTCTACCTTTTGAAATTTTTGTAATGTTAAGTTTTTGCTGACAGAGTTGCTAATTGGCAGATACTTCAGCTGTGAAACAGAGTGAGAGTATGTGCTTGGAATTTTTAATTTTGGTTCAGTCTGCAGAAAAATCTTGTCCTCTTAGATCACATTGCTCCAAAAATAGAAACTTCTGAATGAAGATAAAATTTGGGCTTTTATGCCATGCCCAAATGTGAATGGTTTACCTATGAATTACTCTAATTAAACCAACACTTTTTTGGAGCTGTGTTTTAAGGTTATCCTGCAGCATAATATAGATTTCTTTCAATGTGAGGAATGAAAATAATACAGGCTTTATGGCAGACTGTATTTTGAGTAATACCATTTTTAGGTGCATTTCAGCTAATTCAGAAACAACTAGCTATAAGATTGCATAAAATAGGCCAAATATGGCTCTAGTCTTGCTCTGTCTTTACTTAGGAAGAGTGTCAGATGTAGTAAAAGTCAAACCTGACTAACAGATGCCTACCTTCTGCTGTATTTTCCTTGTAAAGATGAGAATGCTATGCAAGTCATTTTTTTAAACTAAGGAGGTTAGCTGTAGATGCACTTGCTAAGTGTGCTCAGGTAGAATAATCTATTGTTTCTACTTTCTGACTATGGCTGACAATTTTTCTTTAGTCTTATTATTTGAATTGATTTCAGATTGATAAAAATGTTTCACCTGTTCAAGATACTCAAATTTTCAGTTACATGCATGTAGGAGAAATGTATGTCTAAATTATTTGAAATGCATGAATTTTATATTTAGGTTAACTTAATTTTCAGTAAAGAAGATAAAAGTAATGTAATCAAAAAGCTTTTCTGTTTTAACACACTCCTAGTGACCAAGTCGCAAACCAATGTGCAATTATTTTCTAAAAGTCTTTAATGATATGTTCACATTAAAGAACAGAATAACTTGCTAATCCTGTGTGTAAATATATATAACTGTATGTAATATTTATTATATATTTAGGTTATTTTCATATTATATTTCAACATTAAATCCAAATTCAAGTGAAAACTTTACCTTTTGACAGACAAATGTTATTCCAGAGTGCAGAAAATAACCAGCTTGACAATCACTGTAACTTTGACAAATGTAGTAATTGATCCACGAATCGTTTGAAGGGGGGTGGGGACATGGACATGATTGTGAAAAAGTATGTGGAGGCTTTTTTCCATGTTGATTTAATCAGATGTAGTGAGCAGAAAACATCCCAATAATAATTGCATGGCTTATTATAATGGTTCAGCTTCAGTTGGACCAATAATATTTTTCTAAATTATTCTTGAATTCAGATGATAGCTTCTAAGTTTTGTTTTTTTTTTTTTTTAAGAATCCAAATGATGATATACTCGCCTTCCTTCTAGGTCACTTCTTGTTGTGGATTACTTCTTTAGCTTAACACTAATTTCTACTTCAGAATTTGTTGAACGTTTGTTTTCACTCTTTTGGTTTCTTAACATATGAGAAGGAGAGAGACCTGGTGCTTTGTGTTGTTTATTTTTAAAGTGATTTCTTATTGAATATCATTCTTCCAGAAGAAGTTAGATTTTGAGAATAGAAGCTGAATTCACGCTGTAGTTTTACTGCTTTGTGCTTATCTTTCCAAGGAAGAATGTTGGCCATATGAAGCAGTAAAAGATTTTGCCATTAGAAACTGTTTGCCAAATGCATTTATTTTGTACCTTGGTGCTGATAAACGGAATGATGTTGTTTGCAGAATTGCCATGACATTGAAAGATGTTATATAACTGCCATCATTTTGGTTAGCAGGAACTCAATATTATGTAAATATCAGAATAACCTAGCAGGCTGCAGCGGGAGGTTATAGCACAATCAGATTGATTTTCCGTAATGAATGTTAATAATGATCAGTTAATATTAACTACCTCTTTCTGCTGTGTGATAACGAGGGCTCCTGTTAAGTTGGGGATAATGTGACAGAGCTTTTAGTGTTGCGTGATGTCTCGTACGGGTGTGGAAAAAGTCATCTTGTCCAGGTATTTTAAGTTGAAGATGCTGTGGTGGGTTTTGTCCTACTCTGTTTGCTCCTGTGACGGTACCAATATCTCAAAACATTTTAAGCAGGCATCTAGATAAGTCACAAAAGTACAATCGCTTCAGAGGTCACGATGACTTTGCATAATGAGTCCATTAGATGCGGTAATCAATATCAAGCTCTTGCATCTTATGAATATTGATGAAGCAATTGTAGCGGGGAGGCAGATGGGGAATTGAGATGCATTTTGATATAATCGGAGAAACGGTTAATGGCCTAGGTAGAATATGGGTCCAGTAACCACCTTACAACATTTTGGAACATTCTAATTTATCATTAATAATGGAAAAGCCATTATGGCATTCGTAGGGAGAAAAAATTGTACAAGGCTTGTGCTGCATTCTGTCCACATAAAGACGCGGTGTCACTGTATTGTTTGAAATATTGTAAAATCAGTGGATCACAAGGTGAGGAATTTTGTCACCTTTTCAATAGAAAGCAATACCAAATGTTGAACAGGAAAATGAGAAACTAAGTAAGAGGTCACTTCTCACCTACTGCAGCAGCGCTCCAGGCCTGAGTGGGACAGCTGGGATAGCTGTCTGGCATCCTGCACACTCAGTGGTTTTAACTACTCATCTCTGAATTGGTTTTGTGGAGGTTTTTTTTGTCCTTGCAATTCCCTCTTTTCTGTAGAGAAAAAGAATTGAGAAGGTTTTGATAGGAGTCTGAATGCTGAGCTGATTTCAAACACGTGCACGTAGTTCTGTGCATCTTCAGGCCTGCACTCGATGCAGCGGTTGCATCCCTCTGAGCCCTGGGAGCAGCACAGGAACTTCTGAACATCTCTGCTGATAGCTGAAATGTAAGAGCTGGCTGAAATACCCTACACTGGTATTATGGAGTTTACAAGCACAAGCACCTGTAGTCGTTTTATATAATCATATAATCTCTGGCTCAGTTATCAGTCTGCAGAATGGGGTACATGAAAATTTCATACCTTGCAGATCTCGATCTGAACATATGTCAATAAATAACTGGCAAATATACAGAGACTGAGACTGAGGTCAGCTCAGGCCTTGTCCCCAATGCCAGACAAAAAGAGGGCAAGGCAAAAGATGCAGAAAATGCAAGTGAAATAAAAATAAAGTGAGAGAAAGAATCCCTGACAGAAGCATGAAATTTGAAGTGTGAATTCAGTAGAAAAGCTCTGGCCTGTGAAAAGTGCACAATTTTAATTTCATACCGTTTTGCCTATGTAAGCAAAAAACATGGTGTTGAAGCCGCAGCCATTCTTATTCAGCAGTGGAAATGAATGCCTGTGAATTGAAAGTCTAGGTCAAGGTGACTGTGCAGAGGGCTTGTAAGGAACTTGGTTACACTGCAACAACCAGCTCACTCAAGTAATAGTACGAAATCCTGAGACTTGGTTCTTATTTTGGCATTTACTTAAAAAACCCAGTATACAATGCAATGAGATTTTTTTTTTCTCTACATAAACCTGAGGGATTTCAGGGTTATATCTTAAGAAGATCACAGAATTTCCAGATGCAGTGGAAATGTATGTGATTAATACGCACGGCGTGTGTATTGAGGGCAAAATACAGTTAGAACAATAAAAAATTTACATTGACAGAGGATATTTCAAAAAATAGATTTCCAGATAGTAATAAGTACATTTAGCTGCAATTGTTCTCCAGTGACTAAAATAAATACCTAAAAATAAATGTTATCTATAAATAAGTATTTGGCTTGATGCCAAATTTCTCTGTTGTTTATGGAAAAGCAGAGAGGAAAAAAAAAAAAGCAGTAGCTGTGACTAGTTTTCCAGTATATGACCTATTGTGACCTGTACTCTAGCACTGCTGAAATGAGACCAGTACTGAAAATTGTCATCCCAAAGTCCCATGCCAGCAGAAAACTGCACTAGGGACATTCAGCGGAAATTAGGCATATTAGGTTTAAGATACAAGTTTGAAATTACAAAGGAATAACGTTGCATAACTGTTTCTTGTTAAATATCATTGCTAGAATGTGTGACCTTGACTAGATTTGGTTAAGTCTTCAGTAAATACTATTTTGTTTTGTATTTATTGTAGAGATGTTAGACGTTCTTCTTCTTTTATTATTATTATGGCTCTTTTCTATTCTAAAATAATTTTGGAGGGCCCTTCTGCTTCTCCAAACAGTGCTGAGATGGTATAGTTGTTACCAAATATGCAAACTTACAGCACTGATAACTTTCTCTACCTTGTAGTGTGCTCCTGCTGAACTTGGTGTCCAGCTGGCCACTGACAATGCTTGGCATAGACTTAATTGTGAGAAAGTGGTCCAGCATTATTACCTGTTGTTCCACTACCTGTCATCCTTGGAATATTTTTTTACTTCTGCTCAGTGTCATACAGAAATCCCTACACTGAATTTCAATACCACTTATGGTAGTTTCATTGAAGATGCCAAAATTTGAAGATATGGGACATTTTCCATTGCGTTTACTTAGAAAAAGGTGTTTCTTTTTTTTTTTAAATCTGGAAGTACTCTGCTTCTTTGTAACACCTGGTAACAGCATTGGGATATTTTGCTGTCTGGCACTGTCTTTATAATTTTGATGTATAATCTTATTTGTATAGTTTAAGGCTAATCCTTGTAAGTTCATTCATTACTTAAACTTTCCTGTTTCAATTGCCAGGATGATGGGAATATAAATATACAGATACTGGAATACTTTTTCACACCTTTTTCCATACTCTGCAGACAGTGGACCACTAAATAGAGATCATTCCACTGTCACACTTAGTATTCCTGAGTTCTTACGTGGATGGATATGTTCAGCTTCTCCTTAATAATCAGGTAGAAATTGCTTTGTTAGCTCACATGTAGTTTAATGAAGTATGTATTTTATTTTGCTATATTTCTATGAATTCCTGCATCTAAATTTTAGGAAATCACTTCTCCATCTTACGAACTGCTTCCATTCTGCCTTTGTTTCACAAAGTACTTTTTCGTGCAAAGCTGGGAATGCAAATGAGTTAAAAATGCCTTTATGAGCAAGTCATTGTGCCTTCTCACAATTTTACTATGGTTTCATTATGGTTTTATTAACAATTGTTTTAAATTGTACAGGAACCGATTTAATGTTGAATTAAAGCCTTCATTAGTCCCAATCGGTGAACCATCAATGTATGTCTCAAGAGGTATTAATTCCTTGGCTATTTTTTCTGCTATTAGTATTAACTTGCTCCAGAACATTGCACCTTTCTGTGCCCTCCAGCAAGCAGTACGGTCGCTGTTGGGCAAATAATTTCCATGCTGCGTCTCTGATATCTACATGTTAAATAGAAGTGAGAGATAAGAAAATTCTAAAATTGCTACTGTAGGCTTAATGCTCTTAAACTCAGTTATTTGAATTAAACAACTCAGTTGTTTGAATTGTTTCAGCTGAAAGTGCTGAAGAGATTCCCTTCCACTCTTCCCGCAGCACTCTACTGGAGTCCAGGGAGTGCAGCTTTGTCACACAAGATCTTTGAAAAATGCTGCCTTTCCTATGTGTGAATGCATTGATTTATCTCAGTTCGTGACATTCAGTCCTTTCACGTGGATTTCCATCTTTACAGTCACCAAACCAGCTCCCTTCAGTTCATTAATCTGGAATACAGTTAATCATCTCTACTTTAGTGCTATTTCTGAGTGTGTATGTGTGATTTCACTGCTTTGCTCTTACTTGTGCTGGTTTGGGCTTTTTTTTTTTTCTTAAATTTTTTCCATGGAAAGGCAGGGTTCCTTCTGCAGATGAGACTATGGGCTCTCGGAAGAGAAATTTTAGACCTTTCTAGGAAGTTTTCCTTTGCACTGATGGGGTGTTACGTAGTTAGTAATTAGGCTTTTCATTTCACTGAAATGCCTACAAGTTGCACACTCTTCACTTCTAATGCATTTTGTTTAGTGCTACGTGTATGAACGTGAGCATTAAAGCAGCCTTCAAAATATGAGGATTTTATCTTTTCTGAAATAATCTTTGCTGCTGCTAACTATCTTGTTAACATCATTGTAATGGTCTATTATTTTCCATCTTTGAATTTTGCTTTTTAGAATATTGAGGCAAAGTTTATAATTTCATTTTTTGTTAACCTGAACATTATTTTTTTTTTAACCTGAATGGAAAAAATATGGGAGCCCTCTGGTGGCTGCTACAACGTCTGCAGATGTCCCTGTGAATAATAATATAAAAGATGAAGTTGCTTACCAATCTGCTGCCAAATGCATTCTTATTCTCACATGCAGTCAGTTTAAATGCTATTAGTTGCACTTCTGGTAATAATCCGCAATATTTCTAGAATTACTACCAGTTCTCTAAAATAAGTGCAATTTAAATAAAAATTCTGAAACCTACCCATATACATCAGTTGTTGCAACATAAATTGCAGGTACATATGGCAAGGTCTTGGGGAAGAGGTACCCATTCGTGTGAATTATGAACCCCCTCTACCTGAGGTAGTTCCAGTTTATTAGAGGAGCATAAATATAACTGCAGCCCAAGCCCTGGCCTTTGGTGGCAGCGAACAGTATATAACACAGCCCTCTGTAATTTCATTTATTGTTTTCCTATAAGGCCCCAGCCCATACTCCGAAGGCTCTTCTGCTTGAGGATTTCAGAAAAATCAAGGCAAAGAAAGGATCCCTGTATGTAACATAAGAATAAAGGGACTTGGCTTGATTTTTGTTTCAGATGCTTGGAAAGTCTACCAATTTTAAGAAATTATCAAGTTATTTAAGGGGTTTATATCTGTTCCCCAGGGGTCAGTACTGGGTCCAGCCCTGTTCGATATATTCCTCAGTGACCTGGATGAAGGGATAGAGTCAGGAAGTTTGCGAACTGAGCAACTGATGTCATCTACCTGGACTTATGCAAAGCATTTGACATTGTCCCGCACAACATACTGGTCCCAAAATTGGAAAGTCATGGATTTGATGGATGGACCACTTGATAGATAACAAACTGTCTGGATGGCTGCACTCAAAGGGTTGCAGTTAACGGCTCTGTGTCCAAGTGGCAGCCAGTAATGAGTGGTATTCTTCAGGTGTTGGTACTGGATCCCAGTGCTGTTCAACATTCTTGTCAGTGACATGGACAGTGGGATAGAGTGCACCCTCAGCAAGTTTGCTGACGACATCAAGCTTGGTGGCGCAGTTAACACACTGGAGGGAAGGGATGCCATCCAGAGGGACCTGGACAGGCTGGAGAGTTGGGCAGAGAGGAACCTGATGAAATTCAACAAGGGCAGGTGTAGGGTGCTGCACCTAGGGAGAAATAACCCCATGCACCAGTACGAGTTGGGGGCTGCCCTGCTGAAGAGCAGCTCTGAGGAAAAAGACCTGGGAGTTCTTGTGGACCACAGGATGACCATGAGCCAGAAATGGGCCCTTGTGGCCAAGAAGGCCAATGGCATTCTGGGGTGTATCAAGAACAGTGTGACCAGCAGGTCAAGGGAGATTATCTTTCCCCTTTACTCTGCTCTGGTGAGGCCCCATCTGGAGTGCTGTGTCCAGTTCTGGGCTCCCTAGTTGAAGAAGGACAGGGAACTGCTGGAGAGGGTACAACAAAGGGCTACAAAGATGATTAGGGGAATAGAATATCTCTCTTATGAGGAAAGGCTGAGAGACTTGGGTCTTTTTACTCTGGAGAAGAGAAGACTGAGGGGGGATCTGATTAATGCCTATAAATACTTGAAGGGTGGATGTAAGGAGGATGGAGCCAGTCTTTTTTCAGTGGTATCAGTGACAGGACAAGAGGTAACAGGTACAAACTTGAACAAAAGGAGTTCCACCTAAACATGAGGAGGAACTTCTTCACTTTGAGAGTAGCAGACCACTGGACTGGGCTGCCCAGAGAGGTGGCGGAGTCTCTGACTCTGGAGACATTCAAAACCTGCCTGGACGCATTCCTGGGCAACCTGCTCTAGGTGGACCTGCTCTGGCAGGGGATGTTGGACTAGATGATCTCCTAGAGGTCCATTCCAGCCCCGTATGCTCTGGAACTGATTATACAAAAGCAAAAGAGCTCTTCCTGTCTTTAAATATAAGGGGTAGGTTTAGGGAAAAATGAACTTAATTATTTTTACAAAGTGCTAAAAAGAGTTACATCCTTTCTTCTTTATCCTCTTTTTTTGTGGCAAATAAATGGGGGGGAGGGAGAAAGGCAAGATATAAAATGGAAATCTAATCATTTAACAAAATAAACTGATGTGTCAGTGTACTTTTTTAGATTGAAGAATAAAAATCAATCTACTTCTAGACCATTTTTGAAAAATCATCTGTATTTTTTACCTAGTTTTGCCTTGTTTAGTATGAGCACTTAAATTGTTTTCCAGTACAGAGTTTTATTGTTATTGTATTTTTAAAAGATCAAATTTTGTTCATGTTTAAAATAGAAATCCTTTTGGCTTTCCTACACAGTACTTGAAAACCTTATGATTTCCCTTCATTAGATAGATTCCCTGTATAGACATCACTACAGCAATGTCATATGGCCTATCTGAAATCATGCCAGAAAAGTCTTCTGGATCAGAAGATTGAGTCCTTTCCTGATCAAATCCTGGTGCCCTCTCTTACCTAAACATTGTTCAACCTACTCAAACCCTGTAAATCACTTGGGAATTGTCTACTGGCTGAAAGGAAGGGGAGAAGAGATTGAAACCCTGTGAAATACTCTACTGTACCTATTGAAAAACAGTAACTCTTTCACATCGATTCTTTATGAGAGTTATATTACTTCACACGGCCAAAGCCTCAGGGTTCCTTGGCTACTCTTTCTTAATGTGAAAAAAAAAAAAAAAAAAAAAAAAGATACTTTTTCTGAAATAAGAGCATCTGCTGTGGGAGCTGCTGTGGAACAGCTGTTCCAGCTTGTTTCTCCATGTAGACAAGCACTTACATTGTATTTGCCATCCTTTTTGGACCACTACAAAGCTCTCTTTCTTATAAATTTGGCAACTAAACATTTGGAAAAATTTAGACTAATTTTGCCAATTCAGAATATTTTTGATGACTGTACTATTCATAACAGTAGCATAAAGGAATGAGATTTTTTTTTTTTAGAGCTGTAGTAAGGTAAAGCACCTCACAGAATATAGGAATTCAATACAATAGAAATATCCTTTCCATTCCTCTGTAGTGTTGTCTCAGCTCCGACTGAATATAACAATAGAGTATTTAGACAAAAAAAAGATATTTGCAATTGAATAATATGACTATTATTCAAATTGCAAATGCAATGAGCAGACAAATCCAATCATACTGCTTATGACTTATGCATGGTGGCTGGCAGTGTTATTACATTAGTCTAATAGAGCTGACTGCTGAAAAATGTCATGAATTTCTGGGAACATAAAATGTGGATTTCGTATGCATGATTTAAATTGGCATAGTAATGATATATACTTCTATGCAAAAAATCTCAAATGGTTCTTCAGATCATTTAAATGATACATGATTTTACTGCTAGAAATTAGTTTCTTCTCTACTCTGCTCCTCTTTGGTGTGCTGGGGTGGCAAATAATGTGTTGGGAAATACCAAAAAGTGAGGAGTACAGAAAGCCTCATGGTAAAACTAGAAATTAAGTGAAAATCAGTTCTGTGGTTAGCAATAATAGAAGTTAGAGCAAAATTCCAGAAACTGAAAGGCTGAAAAAAAAGTAGGTGATAGAAAATTAGTGTAGTTGGAATTGGTTTTGGTTTGTCTCTCGGTTTACACAGAAATAATATAGAAGGAACTTTTCTTTAGAATGGTCAAGAATTTGAGGTTCTTGAGTGACAAACAGCATTATGAGAAAAGTTTGCAGAAATGCAGTCTTTTTTGTATAATAATCAAGTTTTCAGAGGTCAAATATGCAGACTATTTGAATGAGTATATAGAGCACAAATCACATTGACATTTGTGGCATAGGTTTTTGAGGCCTTTCAAATAGTTGTAAAGAAAACATTCCAAACATTAAAAGAGCTTCAGAAGTGTTGAAATTATTTCCTGAGTTTACAAGAGAGCCTGAAACAATAGCTATGAGGTGTGAATTGCTTCCTTCATTTCAGTTAAATGTAATTTGAATTAACTTGCTTGTATGTGCCTACGTTACTAAATCATAGTTCAAGCAACTAGGATTTAGGAGAGATCACTTATGGACCATGTCAGCTTAGTCATGTTTGCAAATCACAGGAACTCTCATCTTCATCTATAAACTTCTGCCTGATCTTCATTTACTAAAATTTCATCATGCAATTTTACCAGTAGGTGAAACTTTTTGCATGGGTGGTGTGGTGGGTAAGGTTTGGATTTTTTCTGGCTTTAGGAAGACCTTTATATATTTTAAGAATGATGAATGTTTTCACTCATCTTTCTACAGAAGAAGTGATTGGGGAAGGATCTTCCCCTGTTTTTTCCTTAGTCACCTGCCATGTATCTGGGTAGAATGAAAGTACCAAAATCACCTGCTGGTATTTGACAGCCAGAGTGGGGCTATGGGCATGGATTAGCACGCCAGGCTTTCACTCATGCAAGGTAGTTACCTTGTACTCCAAGACCAACTCCATTGTAGTACGTAATGAGCAAATATGAAGTGATAGTAAGAAAGTATGGAACAACAATGCTAGAAGTATTGCTTTAAAATATTGCTAAACAAGTACGGTAATAATGTCTTTTAGCTGCTGGTATTTTTATTACTCGGCCATTGCACATGCAGAATAGTCCTTAAAAATGATAGCAAAGTCTTTGATAGACTTCTGTACGTCAGGAAATCATTATTAGTTATAGTAAAAATAATGATCGAATAGCATAGAAGGCGCATATGTAATGGTCATCAGGGAACATATTTCTATAAACATCTCCTGAGAAAAGTTTGAGAGAGCTCCAGTTAAACCAAGGCAACCACTTTTAAAACTGGTCACAGGAAATCATAGCTAATGTGGCTGGTACTTAGCAGAATATTTGGGCGTGGGGAAAACATTGTAGCATCCATAAATTGCATACAAATCTGCAGATTTTGATATATAAAATGCATGCATAGTTACTTCCAAGTTAATTATACTATGTCCATAACCAGGCACTAGTTTTTGCCTGGACTGCTTTGCAGACTGGCTGAACATGTTCATTGCAGCAGCAGGTTCACCTGCAATTCCTTTTATTTCCTGTAAAACATTATCAAAAGCCGAATGAAAGAGTCAGAAGGCTCCCATTACTTCCAAAAGGCATCAGATTAGGTTCTTGACATACAGTTAGGTTTTCAGAAGATGATTTTCACTTGTGTGAAATGTCAAGTGCTCTGGCTTTCAGGAGCACTTTGATAACCTCAGCCATTTTCAAAGTCCAACCTGAGGGCTTGGAGGAGCAGTAGTATAGAATGCATATTACCCTCTTAATATATTCACTAGTACTTAATGCACCAGGAAAACAGAAAATAGATGCAAAAAGGATCAGGGAGTTTTCTTCTTCCATGCCTGTAGGAATTATTGTGTTCCTGCTGATTAGGTGTCCTCTGGGCATTGGATTTCCTCTCTTGAAAGTATCCTTAAAGCTATGATGGTTTTGAAAAGCTGGTAATTTCTATTGTTCAGTTGCAAATACATCTTGAGGAGACAGTCCAGGAAAGAGTGAATTAGTTATCTTTGTAAACAATACTGCTTGCATTAAATTATATATTCAGCATTTATAGTCACAACTAATAGGTCTTGCATGAGTAAATTTTAGGTTAAATTTTCCAAAAGCATATTTTTTGCTTTTGTTGTAACCTCACCAAACCAGCATCGATTTGTGTGCTGCTGTTAAGGAAGCCATAACGGAGAAGAGTTGGTTTCAGAATCAATGAAAGGTGTGAACTTATTTTTTTCTGCTCTCTCAGATACAGAGTAATAAATCTCTTCTGAGAACCAAACAACTCTGTGCTGGACCGGAAAATCTGTTTCTTTAAATAAAGGTCCTATACTCTTTACATTTTACCAATTGGAGAAAACATTTTTTAATAGTGTATTATCAGACAGCAAGGTTATGCTACCTTATTCTTGCTCTTCCTACTTGTACAATTTATGGAGTTGCAACTTAGTTCATCAACATTTTTACTGGATTTGAATTAATTTTAACTATTGATATTTGGATTGCCGCTAAAAGTCTTATAAGTAATTCATTGCCTGTTAATGCTCTCCTGCATAGGGCTTTAATTTCTTGCCATAAAATTTATTATCTAGAAGTACCTTTTCTATTGGCATTTAATATTTTCTAGCTTGCTGATGAGTAACTTTCATGATGAATGCGCTATTAATATTACCTTTGCTACAGCTTCTTTGGTAGACTTAATCATCTTTAGTGTAGCAGCACAGGAAACTACTAGAAAGATGATTCTTAGAAAATGACATTAATATTGATGGCATACAATTAAGTCAAAAAATGTGTAAAGGCAGTAGCAGCACTGACTGTCTTTACTGCACTTACGAAAAGGGAGGTTAAGTTTAAGTATTAATAGTTTCTATATCCAATAAAACTTTAAAATAAAACATCTATCTTTCCCATCAGCAATTTCTGGGTCTTGCCAAGAAGAGAGGTAGAGAAAGTCAACGGCACTCATAGTACAACACACAATTTATTAATAAAGTTTATTTCTCTTTTCAGTGTACTTATGGATGCTTCAGGCATGTGGAAATTGTGGAATCTTTTCCACAAACTAGAAAGATTAAAGTTATTAGGAACAGAAAGTCAAGATACTAACCTCTAGAGATTTAGTTTTAGTTGCACAGTATAAGAGCACAAATGGTAATTTTGTACAGAGAGGAAAAAAGAAAAACCATCACCTTAAAAATATTATGTGATTTGGCCTTTTTATCCTTTTATTTTTAATTTGTGGTGGTGTTTGTTTGGTTTTTTTTTTTGTTTAGTTTAGATACTGCTTCTTCTTAAAGGTTCCAAAGAACTAAAGTGACGCTAATTGAGTCGTGACACTGTTTCTTTTTATATTTGAAAACTCCATACAAAAATCAAAATTTCAGCTTAATTATCTGTAATTGTTTTAAGATCTTGAGAACTTATCAAGCTATTTGCAACTTTTTGTTCAATACGCATGTGGTCTATTTTTTAAAAACCTGCAGGAGGAACGTTAACAGTGCTGATATGTATTGATGTTGAATTTACTCAAGTTGCCAGCATTTTATCCAAGAATGTTTTACTTCAACAAGCTTGCTGATTGTACCTGTCACACTGATCTGTAGATTAGAAGTTATTTGAAATCATTGTGAAGTTGTCATTAGTGATACTGGCCTTGAAACTCAAAGCAGTAAGAGAAGAGGGGTGAGGGAATACAGGATTGTGGTATGTGTTTTTTGTGGGTTTTTTGTTGTGTTTTTTTTTTTTTTTTACAACACCACATTTTTTATTTCTGCCTGAAGAGAGATTTGGGCCTCATCTAATCAACTGGAGGAGGTTATCTGATTTACAAGGAGTAGAAGCTGTTTTTTTGTGATGGAGGTTTATATTATTGAAGAATCAATGAAGCCATCACATGCACATATGGTTCTCTACTGATAACAGCTACTCTTTCTCCTGTCTTTACTAGACTGAAGGAATAATTTGTTGTAAAATTAATAAGATATCAAAAATAATATCTTTCATAGTGATTTGTGTCTATAACCTCGTAGTTTATAGTACTGAAACCATGCTGACCTGGCCTTGTAAATGGGATAGATGTTCTCTGTGTCACTCCTCTCTTATCCAGCTTGACTGGTCCAAGTGGCAATGACCTTCTCTGTTTTTGTGCAGAAAGATACTTTAACCACAGGCATTCTCAGATTTCTGATGTCCTGCTGATGAATATTTCTCCTTCTATGTCTCTTTTGTCAGCCAGAGGATACCTTACTGTGTTTTCAAAATGCTGAAATATGCGTTTGGGTTATTGAAGTTAGTAGCTTACCCTGCTTAGTATTTAGCACTTAAGTGCTCATAATCCATACTCGCATCCTGATATGGGTGACTGGCAATATTTTCTAATAATATAAAAGTGATTTGAATTCAAGGGCAGGAAGTCCACTGTCCTTCACGTGCTCGGACTAGTTATCCTGGGCTCATAATGGAGTGAGTTATTCCCCCATGGCTTTCAGTCTAAAAGAAAATTGCTTTTGTTATGGCTGTACCTACACGTAAGCTGTTCCACTGAAACCTTTTCGGTATGGGTAACTGGCAGAAGCCATTTTACTGTGAATACATACTGTATACTTCTACTTTATATTGTGATTGCTATTCCCACAAGGTCTGGGGGAAAAATTGCACTTTTGTGGTCATCACAACAGTTTCTACATGTTGTAAATGGGATAGATAGTTCCTGCAAATTATCAGGTCCTTTGCTGAAGGAACTGTATTTCAGTTTGTATGCTTACAATTGCATCTTGTAGACCAGGCCTCCATTTTTAAGAACTTACGAGGGCAGTAGGCTTATTTTTAGCCTAAATAAGCATAAATATTTGGTTAATGATTCCTTTTGAAGTTCAGGAGCAACACACAATAAGCTGATGAAAACTTTACAGCGGAATTAGTTCTTGCAAGAAAACCGTAACACAGCATATTTTTAAGTAGTACATAGTTGAAATCTAGCTTATGTTCCTAAACTGATGGATCAATATGCTTTGAAGAACAATTTTTCAGCACAGTGTAGGTGAAGACTTTATTGCTGCGACAATTCAGTCTCCCACAAAGAAAGATGTCTGGCATATATTCTAATACATTTGTGCAGCTCTACATCATCTGGTTTTAAGTGGGAGTAACATTGTCACAGTAACATTGTCTGCCCTTTTTGCCATCTTGTTCATTCAAATCAGAGGAGAAAGCAGGTGCTGAAATGGTTTGTCTCTGTATAGTAACGAGGAGGGTTAATCTGCTTTGATATGTAACCTGACCAGCAGAAGAGACTCTGCCTGGCACAGAAAAGGGCTTGCATAATACAAACCAAAACATGGCTACTGTGGCTAATTTTAGCCTTTTTGGCCTTGACAGTGTCCTTTATTTCAGTTATTTTTATGTATTTATTTATTTATTTATGCTTTTGTTAGGTCCTTAGGCCATGAGAGTTATGGCAGAATGCCTGCATTTCAGTCCTTGAATTTGGCTGGTTATGTGTCCCCTGCAGACAAACATTCAGAGTCCTGGTCTCTCCCCAGGATATCCATTTACTCCTCTACTGCATTCAGACTATTTACTATGGCTACATAAGAGCGTTATGAATGACAGATAAAAATCTCTTGGAAAGAGTATGCCCTCAAAAGTCTCGCTATCTAGTTTAAGCTTCAGATAGTTGTTTTTTTTCTCTAGGTAAACAGCTTACATCCTTCAGATATTGAAATTTTGGTGTCTAGATGTATGAAACAAGCAGTCCATTGGACTAAGACAGAATCAAGTTTTTTATTAAATTCTAATAAAATTATTAGGCGTGCTTTTGTCTGTCATTATTGAACAGATACAAAACCGGACTCTAATGGAGAAAGAAGGAAATGGACTTTCCTTAACTTCTAGTTTGAAACAGATGTTACACCTGGCTGTATTGCGTGTGTGGCGATGGTGTTACAGGTCACTGCAAGGTTAAAATTATTTGAATTAGAGCAGCAACAGAGTTTGGAACAGGAGTTCAGAAGGTGCTATGCTAAGGCCAAGTTCCGTTGAGAGGAGGTCAGTCATGGGCTCATTTAACTTCTTTTGTTTTACAAAATCAAAGCAGTATCCGAAAGAAATTAATTATATATAGTCTTCAGCTATAGACAATTGTAAAACTTTAAAGACTTCAATTGTGTCTATTATTTGGAGCAGAAAGGAAGGACTGCAGGAGTCCTTAAGAGTTAGGAAGAAATTTTCCAACTGACAAGCTATTGTCTGACAATCTACCCCATGGAGACGTTACTCTCTTTTTTTCTGAAGCATCTGCTATTTGGGCAACTCTCAGATAAAACGCTGAGTTAAATGTGTCCATTCCTATAGCAGTTCCTATTTCTCTGTCAAACAGCAGTTTGTCAAACTATGCATATAGGCTAAGGCAGTTTTTCCTTGATCCCTTCATGAGATATTAACCTCTTGTGCCACTATTATTATCTTACCCACATTGCCAGCTTTGCAGATTTGGTTTCTCTTTCACTGTATGAGTCTCTAAGAGACACATTAGCAGTCTGTAATTTAATTTTCTCAGAATCTTATTGGGATCTAATTTCATGTACTGCTATTTGTTGTTATGGAAACAGTATAATGAGTTCAGTTGTATAAGGGTGGAAATATCACATACAGTTTCTGTTCAGGGTAAAAATGACAAAATGGCATTTCTATAAATGGTGTTCCAGAATAAACTGCTTCAGTGGGACTCATGAAGTTTTCCTTCCAGCTAATTCTTCATCATTCCACAGTTTTTAAAATAAGTGGCAGAAGCAGCATTTTAAAAATAAAAAATAATAGAAGACTTTTTATAAAAATAGCAAGAAGCTTACTCTTCTTATTTAAAGTGTAAGAATAATCAGAAAAGCTGAGATACTGCAGCAAAAAGTGAACTCTAGCATACCTTTATTATATTAAAGAGTATAAATCTAATGTATCTTTCTTTGCAACTTGATTTTAACTGCCAACTATTTTAACTAAACAATGTTTATCATTGAGACAGTTTAGTATTTAGCAATGCTTTACAGTGTCACATAATTGTCATACAAAAATAAAATTATGTGCCAGTAAATTTGATATAAGGGGTGCTGTCATACTTGAGGTCTTGGTTGCATTCAGGGAGTCTGTACAGAAATTTGGCAAACTTGTTACAGGTGTCATTTATGTGGGCAAGAGCTCTATCTGTGTGGATAGGTACAGTACTTGCATTATTTATTATTTTGTTATAATATCTAAAATATAGAATAAATCTTATTTCTTTCTTTCTGGAAAGTTTACATGTAAACTCACTGGAAGTCTTGTGTCCATGTCCAGTTGTTTTTCTGTCTTATTCCATGAACTGGGGAGCATTTCTAAGAAGCATGGACTTCATTGCATCAGAGTAATGAAAAGGGAAAACCAGAAAGCCAAAAAGATAATATTGACACTAAATAGGTTATAAAGCAGAGAAATATTATGACTTCCTGAGCAGGAAAAATCTATTCCAGCATTAACATCCTTAAATAACACTTGCAAAGGTGTTAGATTATTGTTTAGCTGTGTCCAGCTCTTTTTCCTCACTTCGATAAATGTTCTTTTCTCCAAAATGCTGCCTTTAACCTTTTCTAGTTGTAATCTGCTTATTAATATATAGCTTTCTCAACAGAGAAAGCAATTTATCACATAGTCATAAACTAGGTTTTGCAAAAGACTATTCAAGCTTAATGAAATCAGATGCTGTCAGTCTGGCCAAATCCCAGTGTCTAAGGCAAAAATACCATGATTGAAAAGACTGCAAGTCTGGCTCAGTTTTCATGCCTACCTGAAAATGTTAAAAGAATAGCATCATGCATTGTAAAATACTTTTTGTAGCACCTGAGGTCCTGGTGCTGATAAAAAGCTGACCATTATCTCAGAGGAGGTTAAGATGGCTGAAGGGTGGATGGACTAAGAATCTGCACTTAGCACAGGGATGGGATCACTTCTTATACGATTCTGACTGGAACAGAGAGAAGGGGAAACTTATCTAACATGGGAAAACCCCGGGCAGATAGTTCTGATTATTATAATCTGCGACTAATGGCAAAACTTCCTTCTCTGTAACTCGCAAAGGTGAGAAATACAGTTTATGCATCTTAGTGTATGACCTTAAGCTGTTTTTTTCCTAGATTTGGTCAAATAGACCAGGTAGTCACAATACAAATAACTAGAATTAAGCCCAAATGTGTGTGGAGTTACCCATCTCCAAAAGTCACCTGCTCTTTTTTTTGGAAGTGGGGAAGAAAAACGTTTTAAAGTTGCAGCGCCATGATTAACTTCTGCTTGTTTGTTTAGTTTACCTTCCCTCTTTCCTTGAAGAGAGATGTATTTAGTTGCGCCAAGAACTGGCTGGGATTGTTCAACTGTTCAGGCCACAATTATATCAATACATTCATTTAAGATCACTTTTAGGCAGTGTTTGGACACAGTAGCTGCTGAACACTTCCAGACTATCTAGAGCTGCCCATATCCAATCCAGTCTGTATTTAAAATTCTGCTCATACTTGTACAAACAACAGTCTGATTCTTCCTTTTTATTAATATTAACTTTTACTTGCTAATGTTCTGCTGCAAAAGAAGAAAAGGGTAGAATTAAAAACCTGTCAAATAGCATAACTGTTTCTCTGTGGGTGATCTTATTTTGTATATTTTTCTTATGCTCTTGTCTCTTTAAATGGCATTAATTGGCAGCATAATTATAAAACATAGAGAAGTTGATGTGCTAGGTATGTGATCCATACAGACAGTAGAGAACTGCTTTTGTACCCTGAAAAATAATAATCAGTATCAAGAATATCTTGGTATTTTGTGAGCATCTTGATGGTCATTACATGAGAGGTTTTTTTTGTATTGTGTACACTAAATATAATCGTTATGCAATGAGTATGCAGTTACTGGTTTAGGCTTATGTAGCTTTTTGCGTTTGCAGATTGTTCCAGCAGACTTGGGATGGGGGAGGAAAGACAAAGATTGAGGGGGGGGGGGGGAAATAAGATGCATTTCTGGCCTGCTGGTGCTATGCATGTCAACATATATATGTGTGTGTATATATATATATATGTATATGTCTAAACACACACCCACACCACCCTTATTGCCCATAACACATTCAAATCTTACCCCTAGATCTATATCCAATTTTATCACATTTGTGCACTGGATAGTTTTGAGTAAATACTTAACCCTGAAAATTCTCCTACATTTTTCTTCTGGAAGAGACAAAACTTTTTGTTTTCCAGAAGGACTGAGTAGTTTACCAGAGCTCTTTGTTCAATGTACTGGGGACATTTATTTTTTCCGCTTTTGCTAAAAGTGGATGTCTTTTGTTTTATGAAAGATACTTTGTTATACCTTTTGTAGTACCTGTAGAATAACTTTTTAAATACACTTAAAGTCTGGTGAAAACAAAATTGCTATTTATGTCAAATTGAGTATCCAAGAGAATATTTACCTAAAGGTTTTCTAATGAAATATTGATGTGTTTTTTTCACATAAAGGAACCAGAGCCTCTTTTACATCACTATAGTCCCAAAAGTGTAACATCTGAGACTGGTAGTAGGGATTGTAAAACCTCAAGAGGACATGGCAATGTATAAGCATACTAGTTTGTTGGAAATAATAACTAATCTCACATCACCGTATACAGCACCTTTGATCAAAATATAGGTATTGCTGATATTCTTAAACATATTTGGCAGAGTTGTCTGGTCCCCTGAGTTTGAAAGAAGGGGAAGGAGAGGATGGATGCCTGTGCCAGACTGGGAAGCCCAGGGCAGAGCAGAGTGCTGGCTTTGCCTTGCCTGCTTGACCAGGCTGTTCTCTGCTGGCACCATGCTTTGTTTGAGGGGATCTGGGTAGATGCAGCTGAGCAGCTCACCCCACCAGCATCCTTTGACATGGGTGGCTGCAGGCAGGGGGGAAGAGAAGCCAGGTTTTTCAGTTTCCTGTCTCTGCTGGCTCCTATCTGCCAGAGAAATCACAAGCAAAGGCCTCTGCAATTTCCTTTCCCCACCCAAGGAAGCGGGAGAGAGCAGAGGATCTCCCCCACCCCTCCTCTGCATTTGTAGTGAACTGTGGATCTCCCTTTTCTCACCAGCAAGGTTGTGTACCACTGACTGAGTGGTAAGAAAAAGCTTAGAGTCATCTGTTACGGGGATGAGTTGTTGGAGAGTGGGATGTGAGGAAATCTTTACAAGGTGGCTCCCTAGGGAAGTTCCCGTTACGCTTTTTTGTTGGTACCTCGTATTCTGTTTTAAAAAACAGCTCTCCATGAAAGATTACAGCTGAGCGAGTGAACAGTTAGTTACAAATTAATAATGAAAGCTAGATGGAGATTGTTAATGACACTATAACGCTATAGGTGCTACTGATCAAACCCAAGATATTGGTAAAGTATGAATTGGTAAGCTTGAAAGTGGAATACTGAGTGGTTGTCATAACAAAAATACTCTTCTGGCAGTTAAGCAAATAATACAATTTTTTTTTTTAGAGGGTTTTGCTCACAGTCATACAAACTAACTTGGTCAAAGAAATGCACATCTATTTTCTTGAGATAAGTGTCTGGATTTAGGAGAAATGTGCACTGGTTTCTGTGGGAGGCTGTTCAAAGAAAGCAGCCCACACATGGAGGACTTGTTTCTTTGTATGTATAATACAAATTAAGGGGGTTTTGTTGGTCGGTTGTTTTTTTGGTTTAGTTTGGCTTGGTTTTAAGACAAGGCTTAATTTCTGTACAACACTCCAAATTTTTAGAAGCATCATGTAAACACGTGACACGTGAAGGCATTTTCACAGCTACATTCTTTAGAAGCATTTGCCCAAAGCTGTAGCGATGGTGTCTGCAGCAACAAAGAGTTGCTTGGTAGTGTAATTACATGCAGGATCTGGCAAGAGATCTGATGCATAATTAAAACTTTTACATTAACTTGTTTTGAAGTTGATTGTGCTTTGATCACAGATCTCAGTATTTTGGCAGTTTCCAGGAGTGATGGATGGATTATTGCCCCGTCCCAGTGCTGTGCATAGGAAAGGTGTTGCCTGCAGGGCCCAGTCTTGGAAGTTGTCTCCTTTGCCATCGGGGGCAACTTCTGCAACAATGTTTCTTCCCACACATCCTAGCTGGCTTGGATTTCAAGAAAAAAGGGTTTTTTTCAGGATTGACCTAATCTGTGGCCGCTGTGCTTGCTGTTGGGAGATAAATTTGTAGCAAATTAAATAGACAGTGGCAGCATAGCTTTAAAATAGATGACAGCAGTCATTTTAAGCAAACTTCAGTATACGTTTATATATAACATCCTGTAGGCTGGAAAATATTCTACTTTATGGAAAATCAAGAACAAAGAAACTAAATATTGCTTAGTGGCAAGCTCTTTCTGCCTATTAGTAGTCCGAAGGTCTGCTTTAAAGACTAGTACCTGAGAGTCTGTCCACATTGCCAGATGAGGTTAGCCTTAGGTTATCTACTAGCAAAAAACAAGCCAGGAAATTTACTGCTTTCATAGAGTGTAAATGTAATGCAAGTGCAAATTATTATTACCAGTAATTTAGTTGAAAGATAGGGATAGTGACAAGTATAGATACTTATGCATTGTTAATAAAATCCTCGCTTCTGCTATCTCTTCCTTTTCCAGTTAAGTTGGTAACCATTGAACCATCCTTCCTTTTTATTTTTCTTCTTTAGTTCTGCCCCTGCATTGTAGAAAGCATCTCAAAACAATTTCTTTCATACCTAAAGGAAGAACTGGATTTTTGAGTTGTTTTAGTAGAAGATTCTAGGTTGTCTATCTGCTTTTGTGGTACTGTCTTGGGTGGGCTGGAGGCATTTGTGCGTGTCACTGTGGGGGCAGTGTGGTTCATGGTGACACAGCCCCTGCAATTGCCTGCAGCCACATGCAGAACAGCTGCTCATTTGAACAACTTCAATTTAGGCTCAGAGGGCATCCTGGAACCCAAAAACTACTGAAAACAAAAGAATTTTAGCCTGTAAAAGCCTTGGTGAATCACAAAATCACCTAGGTTGTAAGGGACGTTTTAAGATCATCTATTCCAACCAGTGGGGAGGAAAAAGAAAAAAACCCAAACCAGCAACACAAACCACCACACACATCACACCATACCCAAAACAACACCAGCCCAACACTAATCCATATCCCCGGAGCACCATGTCAACTTGTCTCTTGAATACCTCCAGGGATGTTGCCTCAACCACTTCCCTGGGCAGCTTATGCCAATGTTTGATGACCCTTTCAGTAAAGAAATATTTCCTAATGTCTAACCTGACCTCCCCTGGTACAACTTGAAGCAATTACCTGTTGTCTTATCATCTGTGACCTCGGAGAAGAGACTGACCCCTGCCTCTCTACAGCCTCCTTTCAGATAGTTGTAAAGAGTGATAAGGCCTCCCCTCAGTCTCTTCTTCCCCAGACTGAACAACCCCAGCTCCCTCAGCTGCTCCTTCTGCTCCAGACCCCTCACCAGCTTTGTTGCCCTTCTCTGGACCCGCTCCAGCATCTTGGGTTATCTTCAAATTGCATGTCTGCTATGCAGCTGTGCAGAGCACCACAAGGTCTTCCTGGAAGTGATGCTGATGTGTCCAACGCCTGCATCTGAATCTGCCCAAAGTGAGCACAGTTTTCTTGCCAGGTGGGAGTTGGGGAATTTGGTTTGGTAGCTCTGCTGGTAGTCCTAATGAAACCTAATCCACTAAGGTCTCTTAAAATACAGATAAGTAAGGAATACTAATACTGATTCTAAAGAATTTTTGACAGCAATACCTCTGTGCATGAGCATAATGTGGCTTTTGACTGTAGAGCATAGAACAGACTGAGAAACACTGGAAGAGGAGGTTGGGTTTCTATGGGCACAAGCTATGGGAAAAGGAGCAGGAGCGGTACTTGTAAATGATATTTGCTTCTTGGAATAAATCATTCGTCTCACCATAATACTCCCAATCCTCCTCATATCTCTGAAAGATTTCTCAATGAGCTTTCAATGAACGCTTAAGAACCAAGATGGTCTAGTTATGGTAGTACAAAGCTCTGTGCATGTTAATCAGTCTCTCAGAGACGGAAGACATAAAAGATCCAGTGATACCTCATGAAGTCAATACATCTTTTTTGAAAAATAATTGTAATTCCTATTTTTTACTGGTAAAAATAATAGGGAGTGGGTGCAGACATTTATCCTGTGTTGCTTTGCGGAACTATTCCATTAGATAAGCAGGCTCTGCATGAATAATTAAAATTTATAATGAAGGCTGTTCTGTATGTGTGTTTGCTGAATAAGGTTCACCTCTATTCTTTGTTATGATACCAAGTGAGTTCATAAACTGTGTTTAGTGTATTGATAGTGATTTGAGAGCTATTTCAAGGTATTCTATGAGCATTTACAAATAACAGAGTGCCTCATCCAACTCATAGACGAGACAAGGAGCAGCTATAATTGCTGCAACTGCTGCTGGAACCTAGGAAAATTAATTTTGGAAAAACTGTGTATTTTCCAGTATCTCTGTTCTCAGTTAGTCTGGACATAAACAAATAAACAAAAGATCCCTGGCAGAACACTCATGCATAAGAAGATTTGGGGCCACCCATTCTGGTTAGTCTTTCTGTGGTTTTGTCATGTTTTGTCCATTATAGGCTTCCTTGGGCCAAAGAGACAGGTGTCATAGTGTACAACTGTTTAGCATTTTGATTATTCAGGAGATGCCCTCACCCCTGACAAAGTATCTATGAAAATAATAGTCATTTCCTTAAAATAGGTAAGAGGAAAAAAACACGTACTTATGTTGAAAGCCCTGTGGCACTATTTTCACTAATCTATTCTGAGAACTCTGCTGGTGTTAGCAGTAATTCTGATACAAGGAGAGATGCTTTCGCGTCATCAGGGTGATTTAAACTGAAGCTGCCTTAGAACAGTTATAAATTTCAGTTTAACTGCAATCACCAAAATACCAAGCAGAAAAGGACAATCTGAGATCAAGATTGGGAGTAGAACTGCCAAATTCAAACTGGTGAACACAGATCAAGGATAAGAAAAACACTGAGTAATTTGGATAGTCCTTTTTTAAGGATTTAATTCAGAAAATAATATATTCCTTTTGGTAGTGTGCAATTTTTATTTTTTTTCCTCCTTACTGTATAGCAAGCAATTTAATGTCATCTTGCTACACAGTTTCAAAAGGATTTTCTGACAGCACCTCTCCTGTCTGCTTTGATCCAAACCCTGAATTTGGGAGTGTTGAGAAAGAAAAGGCACAATTCCTGCTCTGACTGTACAGTGGGCCTTAGCTTCTCCGTGAACTAGTCCAAATATAGAATATCAAAAATATAAGCTATCCATTTGTGACAGAGAGTGACACTATTCACAGCTTACTCTTCCTTCCTATCTAGGTGATCCTTTGTATTCAGAAAGAAGGTTTTAAAGAATCATCAGAATGTGTCACTGGGCTGGGGATTAGAAAAGCAACTACATCATTGAGGTGATAATTTTTGTTTCCTGATAACTCTGCCCCTGTGATTGTGAGGGAGGGAGGTGGAATAGCCTGGTTCCAGCCATACTGCTCCCTCTGGAGTGTCCTGTCGTACTTAGTATTTATGCCTCGGCATAAGGTATGTCATATGGCAGAAAGGGTGGAAACGCCAAATGAAATGTCTCTTTGTTTTAAAACAAAGAAAATTACTGTCCTTCAGTAGCAGCCTGCAATAGCAAATGTGGCAAGTAAACAACGATAATGTTAGCTGAGATGTTCTGTGAGATGTCTGCAGGATATTGTAATAAACTTTTCCATTATTGGTTTCCCCAAACAATTTGCTGTCTAACAGCACTAGGGGAGTGCAGTAAACAGAGAGGTTCAGTTCTGCATCATAAATGTTTCCTGGAATAAATAGAAAATGCAACATTTTTTGAACAAGAGAAGGGAAGAACATTCAAGTCAAGCAGACTCATTTCATTCCACATTCCTTTGCCTAGTGTTTCCTATTGTCCAGCTTTCTAGCTTCAAAGGTGCCCTGGCTCTAGAAGCCAAGTAGTCTGGGGATTTAAATAATATTTGGGTCCCTTGGGTCTGGGCCACGTTTCAGATGCTGTTCTGTTCACCCGAAGCAGTGTGAAAAAACAACATGAGGTTTGGAGTGACTGAAGTAACAAAAAGAGCCAGGGCTGCTCAGTGTATCAAGAGGGACAGAATCCAGTCATGAATGTTCGGAGAGGCAGAAGCCCCATTTGTAGAAGTAGCTAGTGGAGCACAGCAGTCTGAGCTTTCAGTGTGCTGGCACTCTCTCCTCTCTTTTTGGCTGGTGTCTTGGGATAGACGTGGGGAATGTGATGCAGCAGGGGGGTGGGAACTTTAGAGGGGTATGGAAGATGGAAAACAGAAGGAGCTGGCCCAAACGAACAAACTGTGCTAGTTCCCTAGCACAGGATGCAGAAGTTGTTTCTAACACTTGGATAAGAAGGCTTAAACTCCTAGATGGCAATTACCAGTGCAGGTCTATAGGCAGAAATCTTCTTCAGACCATAGAATTTTTTCTCCTCTCTGTCCCTTTAAGCAAGTGTTGATTGTTCATAATGCACAGCATATCCAGCTTTCCTTTCATCTTGAATTGTTTGAATCCACTCAAATAATAAAGGATTTCTGGGAACTGCTGCTTTGCATCATTTTTTTTTTTTTTAAATTGTTGCCAAGTTTTGGATGTATCCCTAAAAGTCAGAATGCCATAATGAAATAAATCCGAGCAATATTTTTTTTCTGTGCCTATTATTTCTTTGTTTGTTAAAATTAATTAATTGTAAGTTTACAGGACAGATTGTCTCTTAATTTCATCGGTAAGTTTCAGAAATTACCTGTGGCAGGGAGGCTACAATTGCAGCTTTCAGGACTGCTGACACTTAGAAGCATCATCAAAAGCAGATTGAAGCAGTTCTCCCATACTGCTATTAAATAACAGTTTAACAGCCTGAGCACTGATGCCAGGAAAGGGCTGTTTCATAAGGCTGGCTATTATATGAAGTTTCTAGTTTAAGACTGCTTTTCTTTTATTTGTATAAGTAAATTTAAAATCTGAATTCTGATACTAGTCCAACCACATCTCATCCATCATACATGAATAACATGGTCCTGTGTAGCAATGGTCCTGGTTTTGCTTAGGATTTAGGTTCTGGTGCTTCAGCTATCACTGGATGCCTCAGGGGCAACATCAGGTTTTCTTGGCTTCAGAACTGAGTGCTGGCAGACAGGGCTTCATGAGATTTAGCTCTGACTGTAGCTCAAATCTACTCAGAAGCACGGGTGAAAATACATTTTGCCATCCTGAGGCTGACAAGCCAAGGCTTCCTGCTTTAGGAAGGGCGAATGAAAGCAAAGGTACATGGAGCAGCATTCCTGCTCTCTCTGCAGGGTAGGTAGGAAAAGCAAAGCTGGGAACTGCTACTTTTTATTAAGGACCAGCCCAACCATTAGCTCAAACATTGCAACCTTTTAGTCTTCAATAGAAATCTTGCTTGTCCAGGGCTCTGTTGGAGGAAGAGGGAACAGTGGGGTATCAGAGTTACAGATGTTAAATCAGCTGGTGTTAGTCCAATATGAAAGAGGCTATGCAAATATAAAGGCATTTCATTGTGTAAAACTGATGTAACTGTAATTGTATCTCTAATTAATAGACTAGTATTACTGTCCTTTATGTTAGGCCTAGAAAGCCCAACATCAGTATCCCTTTTTGTAAGGGCACATTTATTAGCAGTGTCTTTTGGAGAGGCTTGAGAATGTACAGCCTTATGTTTTATGTTTGAAGGCACAAATTTAACAAAATAGCATGCAGTCCAATGTTCAATTGTTCTGGGAAATTAAAATGAGGCTGTGTTTAAACATGCATGGCATAAGTTTGTGCTCTCTTTTGACATTCTTGTGCTGTTTTTCAGCATGTCGTTACCCTGACCAAAACTGTCATACAGCAGCCCAAGAGCTAGAGGTGACACTCTAGGAGAGCTGACAAGAGAGGGGATTACTTCTTTCACTGGCAGTGTGGATTTATGACAGTCTAAAATGACTTTGTAACAAGAACCTCAGTGATTATTTTTTTTTTCCTCATAATTTAAATAGGAAATAGCTCTCTGTGGCCAGTATTAACATTGCTTGGATCACTGCTGTTCATCAGCCAGCTTTCTAGCCGTGGAATTTAGATCGAAGATCTTCCTCCCTAGATTCTTTCTCCCTAACTTTTTCAGTTAGAGAATATACCTGAATATCTAAATGCTTCCTCAAGTATCTTTTTCACAATAAAATTTTATATTTTCCTCTGTTCATATACGTTGTATATGTTTATATTAGTTTTGTGGTTTTAAAGGGATATATAATCATTAGAATATTTCACAAGTTACAAATTATGTACTATTGTTATTCTAGTAGTGAGGCTAGAGAAATCTGAGACCTTGTGAATTATTCAAATATATGCCATAAGGCTGCAAGCAAGAAACAGAGAGTCTACACAGATGAGCGCTATCAGGTCTGACCGACATTGAGGTTAGTCCTGCTTTGAACGGGCTCCCAGCCAGATGACCTTATAAAGTCTTTTCCAGGCTGAATTATGGATGTGCATTCATGGTTGGGGTGCAGTGCCATCCTAGGCCTGGGTGCAATGTAGATGTATAAGCAAATAACAATGTGAGAGTTAATAAAGCTAAAGGGCAGCTGAAGTGTTGTGTTTCTTTGTATAATCTAGTAAGGGAAGAACTTTTCCACAAGGGTAGTTATAATGCAAACTTCTGTTACAGATGCAATAAAAATATTTTTTTTAAAATAAACTTCTATGCATTCAAACTTCTGTCCTTCTTATAAGTGAGACCAATCAAGCAGAAATTAATCATGTACAGTGGGAAGTTGGTGATGAATACATTCTACTATGGCTATGTCTGCTGAGCAGAGCTGAAAAACTATTTAATATAAATGTTTAACTTTTACTTAATTTTAGTCATGTTTAATTTATGGCTTAGGTATTGCATATTTCATTTTTCAATTTTTATTTCTCTTGAAAGAAAATCACAAGAAGAAAAACACTAACGTTCCACTTAACAGCACGTCTCAGAGCCTAGCTTAAGTGCCACTTGCTATTATGAACATTTTGTCACTCTGATGCACTGATGATGTAGATATCATCTCCTAAAGTATTTACTACAGATTGCCATTGTAGTTTCTTGCTCCCTGTGTATTATGTAGTAGTTGTGATTTGGGGAAAGAAATGAAAATTATATTGCCTGAATTATTTTCAGTGATTTTTCCTATTTTTTACTTTTTCATTCATCTTACTGAAATCAGCAAGCTGGTATGGATATTCAAATAACTAAATCTGGTATTATTTTAAAAAGCATTTAGTAATATTTTGCACAATTATTTTTTGTTTTGATATACTTGTACTTTAATGTACTACAAATAATGAGATGATAGACATTATAGACACATTGAAGTACACAGAAGAGAGAAAGCATTACAGTAATTTTAGATAGAAACAATGCTGCTTGTATTTCAGATTCCTGAAAGGTGTTCCAGAACCTCTATGTGTGCATTAGCACACTGTCCAGCCCCATGGGTTCAGGCCTGTAAGGTGAATCTTCAGTGCTGAGGATCCAGTGTCTACACTATGGAGACTATGTTTTGAAGGTTTTACTTTGGGCTGGCTCTTGTCTGGCTTAGTTTTACTGAAAAAGAGTCCAGACTGTGCTGCCTGAGAGCGTTCAGTGATGTGAAGCAAAGCACGGTAGATAGGGATGATCATGAGACTTGCTTCAAAAAGGCACACTTAATCTGAGATAAAATGCCAGTTTAAATACACTTTTCATTCACTGTAAGAGGGGACCCTCATGCTATCTTTTTCTCCTCTATACGTAAGCATAAAGCAAAGTGAAAAACCTTTCAGTGACTATTATGTTGTTACAGACTTGACTAATAGCTATGAATATCACAAGAAATCATCAGCGTTATTCATTGTGGGATCTGCATCTGTTGTCATTCATTCTTCTGTTTTGCTGCAGTTTGGCTTAGGGCATTTTCAGTTTTGTCAGTAAACACTGAGGAGGAGAAAACAGAAATCACTACTGAGGTAAAAGCATTATATGTAATTACATGAAGTTGTAAATAGTAGCAGCTACATTTTGTGAGCTGTATAAAAAGGTTGCAGGATCCCCTTTAGTTGGTTACTTGGGTTTGGTTGCAAAACAGAATAATTTGGTTTAATTCATGAAATATATATATTTCCGAATTTTTGCAGTAGATATTCTCTGGAGCTTTGCTTCAATACATTTTCTGCCTGGTTTCACTTGAGCTGGGTGAGCTGGTAGAGCTTTCCAGCTCATTCAGGAATGATCCTTTGGGGTTAGCAGGTTAACTGTTCTTCAGCTTTTGTATCTCAGGATGGTGGACAAATCGAGGAGAGGGACTAGTTTCTTTTGCAGGTGCGAGTGTCGTCGGTGTTGGTCGCCAGCCGGGATGCTGACCTCTGCTTGAGCAGCCGTGCAGGGACCACTCCTGCAGGCTGGGGCTGGCCATGGCTCGTTCAGCCACTGCTCTGCTCTGGCTGGGGACTCTGAGGAGCCCAAGCTCCTCCAGGCTCATACATGGCAAAATACGTTCAGTTCTGAGAGTGTCTTGCTATAGTATTAAATATAGGAGAGAAAATGAAAACAGACCGGTCGTAGGAGCCCCTATTTAATAGTCTAACCAAAGATCTGTTTTGAAAGTCATAAAGAAACTGTTAGAAACTGTGGATGAGTGTATAAAATTTTCAGTGAATTCTGTTACTTGTTCCATTTTTTCAAATGGGAGTTCTTCCAAATTATTATGCTGAATGTGGGATTACAGTGGTAGTTTGCTTGTTTTTTGTTGTTTTGTTGGTTTTTTTTTCCTGAAACTTTGTTAACAATTAGATAGACGGTAATCTTATTTTAAATTGAAGTTTCCAATTGTACAAAGTTTCATTCTGTAAAGTAACAATTCAATTGGCAGTAGCTAGAATGCTCTGGGAAAATATGTGCCTTTATCATCCCCGAGGGTTGAGTTACACTGAAGCGATGCATTTTTCATCATAGAATATAAGCGGCAAATCATTTACTGTGCAGCACAGACCCATCAGGTTGCATGTTTTCCTGAGAGCAATACAGTTTATGAACAAGACATTGATTCTTCTGCCACCATGTGGTTATCTTGTTTAGAATCAACGACCACTTTAAGACAGATCCACTACTGTGATTTATATAAAAACTGACTATAAACTGTCACAGTTGTTTTGTTTTTGCTGGTCAGACTTATGTTGTGCTGTTTGTAAGATTAAACTTCAAAATACATATTTAGAAGAAAGCATTTCATTCAGTAAGATTGTCTTTTCATCTGCTGGGATTTCCTATAAATTACTTATTCTTGGATTAGCTTTTTTTCCCGTTGAAAAGAAGTAATAAAGATCTTTCTTTTTAGAACAGGATTGGTCCCTACATTTTGAAATCAAAAGTGAAATTAGAGTTTCCCACACAACAGTTAAACTGTACGGATTAAACCTTTTTTTTCCTGTTCCCCATTTGCTACAATGTATTAAAAATTAGGTTTTGTTTAAAAAATAAGAAAATGTCCGCTCCCTACTTAACAATTTCCATTTCAATTTCAATGGGAGAGGGACTTGTAGAATCATGTTTGCAGATGGATTCCTTAAGACCTTTTGCTCCAAATTCCTTTTTTAATCTATTCATAGGATTCAAAATTGGACCTTCCATGTGAAAAAGTACCAAAGCATAGACTTGGCATGCTTTGTGAAAAGGTATCTGACATGTCAGACCTATTGCTTTTCTTTCCTTCTTTCTGTGCTATTTTCATAGAGCTCCTTCAGATTTCTTGTCAAAATAACCAGCTGCCATAAACCCCATGATTATTACGTAAGCCGTGCTGCTACTGAAATACTCATTAACATGGGAAGGTACATGTCATTTCACACCATGCATTGTCTGAAATTATAATTTTTGTTCTGAATAAGCTTTTTGCTTTTACTCCTCTGTAATAAAAGATATTTTTAGTAGAAGGGATGAAACTAAGTTTGAATGTTGAAGTATGGGGTATATGTGTGCAGGCAGATTTGAAAGGTGTAATTAAATCGCTTAGCTCTTTTTTTTATTAACTCTGCCGAGCGTTAACTCTGAGGCTCAGTCATCGTCTTATACTGTTAATGTAGTTAGAATACTTTCAATAATACGACTCAATTTTTTTAATTGATTTTGCAGATTTTGAAACCTTCAGTAAGTCAACCTCTCTAGACAGTCTTCGCATTTGATTCTTGGTGCTCATTCCTTTGTGCTTGAAGCACTAGGTCTTATATTCATGTATTAACCAACAGAGCTCTGTCATGTGGTGTTTTTTAGGTCATGTTTTGAGAGACCCACGCACCTCTCGGGAGGTTTTCTTGGATGCATTTGAGTACATTTCTACTGTGCTGATGGACATTGTGTGGATGTAGTGAAAAGGCTTCAAAGTTGTTTTGTAAAATACAACGAAAGATGTTTCACTAAAGAAATAATGGTGCTAGCATTTTCAGTGTGCACTGGAAGCAAATTCCATACTGCTGAGTATTGCTTGGGCAGATAAGGAAAGGCACCTCAGCCAAAACGATTCAGCAAAGTTTATAAATGGCAGAAAGCCTTGATTTAAAGAGCCAAAAATATAATCCTTATACATTTTCTTTAAACTAGGTCATAGAGCTGTTCAGGAGCAAGGCTTTGGAGAATCTTAAGTGACATTCTGCTAAATAAAAAAAGTAGTGCAGTCACCTGAAACAAATAGTATGCTCATTGATGCTTTGAGGGCGTGAGTTTTTTCAGCAAGATTATGTGATTTTTCATTCTGGAGTTCCTATTTGAGAAGCAAATTCCACATTCAGTTTACTCTGCAAAGGAAACCCATTAAAGCAACAAAGCATTAAAGCAAGAGGTGTGTGTGACAGCACAACTCTGTGACTAATGACAGCTTATATTGTCAAGTGTCTGTGTCACAGTGACTTAAATATAAACTGAACTTCTATTAATTTACAATTTATTTAATATTTTTACATTTAATTCTTCTCTCTTTAATTTTTGGCTGGTGGTCTCTCCATGAAAATTACAGCATTCCTTGAAGGAAGTTAGGTCCTGAAATTTCTAATGTTATGTTGGGTCATAGCTTAAAGCCTTCAGGAATCTTTTGTAATGTATGAGGTATATAGGAGGTTTGCGTTTACAACTGAAAGATCTGTTCAGCTTGGAGACTGGAAAGATGGGATGTTTGAACTGCTGTGTTCAAAGCTTTGTTTGCCTTGATTATAAGTCCTCTTATAATTTTGACCAGGATTTTATAGCTCATCTAGTCTTTCTAATTTAATAATTGACTTGTTCCTTCATGTTTTATGATTTTAAATATTAACATAGTTAACGTTTAGTTTTCAGAGAGGCTAAATTTCCTACTAATTCCCCTTTCTCAGAAGTTCCTTACTTAAAATTCTAAATGTTACTGCCAATTCTTAATAATTCAGCAACAATTTGAAGCAGAGTAATAGTTTGTGGACCATCACTAACCTTAAGTAGCCCTGAAAAACTTCAAGCACGAAGAGGAATAAGTTTTCAACAGCAGGAAAAACAAAATGCTTCTGCTTGTTGCTACCTCTTAAGCTATTTGGTCATGGGTTTGTACAAGAGGCCTTAAAGTTATGCCTGTGTTTGATAAAATAAGTAAAATGTATTAACAGAAGGGATATCTCACAAAATAAAATTTACATTCATAAAGTTTATAAGAGAAAGCCTCTATTTTCATAAATTTGTTTTCTTCTGCAATCCTTCATATTCCACAAATCAGATGTGATTATAAATTTCACAGGGAGAAAAGTACACAGCAGAACTGTCTACATCTCCTCTGACATCAGATTTGACTCTGTATATACCAGTATGTGCCCATAGAAACATGCTACATTATATGCTTGTTAAATAAAAATATTTAGCCTGTCTTTCTAAAATTTTACTCCAGTGCCTGATCGACATCCTGTGCTGAAGACTAATTAGGAGCATAAATTCAGTCCAGTCTGGAGAGGTCCCCATACTGTGTGCTGCTTCGCAGCTTGGTTTCGGCAGAACTTGAGTCCAGCTTGAGCTCCTTGTACAAATTACACAGGCAGAAATGCTGAGACTTCATTAGCAATCTAATCTTACTGCATCGAATGAGTGTTAAACTGTGCCAGCTCTGTGCTTGAAAATATTCATGTGCACTGATCTTCCTTGAAGACTAGTGAATGAATCACGATCTGTTAGAAAGATGTGATAACCAAAAATAAAACAGAAAATCCTGAACTCCTGTCTCTCATGAAAAATATCTCCTTTCATCAGTAAACCATACATACTAAATTTAAAAAGTTGATTGATCTATCTGCCTGCCAACCTACCTACGACATTCTAAATTATATATAAAAATCTTGCCACCTTTTATATGCACTATTGTCTTAGCCCTAGATAAGAAAAAAAAAAGGGGGAGAGGGAAAGGGAGGCAGTCACAGTGAAGTCAGTGTTAGTGAAACCATAACTTTCATAAATAGGTCTTTATAAATAGGTTTCTACTTTTTATTTAGACTCCATAGTGATGTACTCCTTTAAAAGACATTGTGTAGTATTTTATGGAATATGGCTCACTTTTTGTGATGCTGCTGTGATAAGAAAACAAGTATATAGAAGATCATAGCAGTCATCTTCAACTTAACTGACATCAAAAGATTTTGGGTATCAGTCATAATTTTAAGCAGTAGTAAGTTTTCTTCTGTTTCCTGTATTAACTAATTTTGTCTGTTAAGCATTTTAGTTATTATACAATATCCTCTTTTAAATGTAGTGGTTTAAAAAAATGCTGTTTCAGTGACATTGCGACTACTAGCAACAATCACACACACTCACTACTGTTGTTCTAACCAAGTTAGTCTGGTTATGAAGGCTGTGAGGGCAAAGCTGTATACACTAAATAGGATTTTTCATGTATTTGTGATATATGAATAATAATATATGCATGGGATAACTTCTAGGTGAGTCTGTTGACTTTTATATATGGGTTTCCTAAAATAAATGATTGGCTTATTCTTCCTTAGTAATTGCTTGTTTTGATATTATTAGGCTTACTTGTATGTCATTCTGAAATCAGAAGTGTTAAACATTTTATTTTATTCATGTAGCTTTTCATAATTTTACCTATCACGGATTCATTTCATTACTGGACTATATTCCCAAAGTTAGAGCTGGCATTGTCACTGTCATCGGTGGATAGATGATGAATACAAAAATCTTTGAAAGATGTCATAGAGTAAACAAAAACAGCCATGCCAGTTCCAGCTGTTGTTCCTCTGAAACCCAGGGGTGGAAGGAAAGAGAGAATTGGTGTTTGACAGTGTTAGAAGAAAAATTTGGTTGTGGGGTTAATGCCGTTCTTCAGGACTTAAGAGTTAAATGAAAGAAATAACACTGTTGCATGTAAATAAATAGCTGTTTTTTTAAATTAACAAGTGACTAATTATTCACCTAGTCCAATATAAACAGTTATTTGAATTTACATAGGAGGAAAACTTGCATTTTAATTTCTTAAAGAGGTCTCACACTTCTGAGATAATTTTGCTTTAATCTTGTAACTAGTAAGCTATAAAGCACCTTAAAAACCTGTTCCAAAGAACTGTTAGTCTGAGGGTCATTACTTCTTTTTATATATGCAGAGACAGATTCTTTTTGTGTGAGTTTACAGTGATATAATGCAGAACTCCTGGCAGTTTATCAGAGTCAGTCCTGGACGAAGACCACTAAATTTTAGCATGTACCCGATTTCTGTCTGAGGAGGAAACAGTTGTTTTAGAGGTAGCATTCCTTAAAACATGAGTGATAGGCTGAAATAGTGTCTATCTTGAGACCAGTGGTATAATACCATGTTAAAAAACATAATTTAGTATTTCAGTATCTATTAGTAGGAATTCACCCTCATGGTGCATGTGTGACCAGACAGGTTGATGTTCTGAAATGTCAGCATTATGTATTGTGGGAATGAAAGGAAAGAAAAGATGTCATATAATTAAAAGTAGAGATTTTCACTGGTCTGAAGCCACATGCTTCTTGCATCTCATGGGTAGTTCAAAAATTTGCAAATGCCCAGGTCATTTTATTTTGATGGTTCCACGCTCTGGAACGCGTGATTCAAAAAAGCGCATCTAGTGTGATGATAGAGCCTCATACCTGGCGGCAATGATCTGCTGATCTCTGTGCATTCAATGGGACAAATGTCAAACTGGGTGAGATCTTACTGCTTTTAATTTCTGATCCAGCTTTCTACATCCTTCTAAAGCCCCTACAATCCATTTTCATCAAGCCCAGAGCTCTGGCACAATAATCATAACGTTTAAAATGGCCTCTCTTAAACTAAGATTTATTTTTGCTTTAGTTTCCAGGAATGTTTTCTATCCTGTTTTCCTTGCTTCTGGTAAAGATAAATACAATGCAGAGGGAGGATCATATTCATGATTTTGTGTCTGTCTTTCTATCTAAAGGACAAGTGTAATTTGTATTGCTTGCTGGAATAGATACTGAAATAATTATTTTAAATAACTTTAGATGCTGCTAATAATAGTGCTAATGCTTGCTCAGAGGAATGCTTTCTTCCCCCTAATGTTCTGTGTGGGCTGACTGAAAATTGCTTAGCTACATCTAATTTTCTTGGCTCATTTCTATGACTTTTTTCCCATCACAAAGCGATGGATATTGTGTGTACTAAAATGATATTCTTCCATGTAGGAGAGTAAGCGAACTGGTTCTGCAATGATGACGTGGTGGTCCGAGTTCCGAAATATGGGCAGCTATTCCAAATACCCCTGCTTTTGGCTATAGGTTTTAAAATATATTTCATGTAGCTGAGTTCAGACAGTTTCACTGTATCTTACAAAATCTGTGCTTTCTAACATAAATTTGTTATGGTCATCTCAAAAACAGAGGACCATAAAATTACTACTCACAATTGACTGTTTTGGATTCACTGTGTCAGATTTTCAAATTCAATGAGTTTTCCAAGTACACCGAAAAGAAAGATTTGATTTCATGTTTTGGGTGGGGTGTTACTGGGGGCTTTGTAACAACTCCAGGACAAGTAGTGAAAAGTCATTTTTACGTTAAGAGATTTTCAGAGTAATTAAACCTTGAAATGTTGCGTTTCTGTTTCCTTCCCTTTCTTTTATACTTTTTAAAAACAAGCTTTAGATTTTGTTCTTTGTTATTAAAATCTTTTGTTTACTGTTTTTTGGGTGTGAAATGAAGAAAAAGGCTTTACTTAGTCTAAATTGCCTTATTTTTTTTCCATCTTTATTTCTATTTCTCATTGCATTACATATTTTTATTTAGCTACTGGCAAAGGCAATGTTTTATTAAAGAAATGTTCAGATAAATCTTTTCAACAGGAAAGAATATGTTTATTTTTGACATACTTACTGAAGGAAGAAGGAGACATTAGCTCTTACCTATGTCGTTTCTGATGGCAAAGTTCTTTCTTGTCTGAGGAATGATTTCGTTCTTAGGATGGTTTTTTGTCTCCTTACTAATGGGAAGCTTCATTTTTTCCTGAATTGAAAAGATTGTAAAAAACTAATTCATGACTGCTGTGATGTGTCATGTGGATAGTCGAATCAGAGGCTCCAGCTACAGAGCTGTCAAAATTGTTTTTAAACAAAAAAAACCCAAAACCAAAAACAAACGAAAAACACCCTACAAGCAAGTGGGAGCTTTTCTCTAGAAGTCCTTTTTCTAAAGATGACCAGTGTTAAAAGGATTTTTTTCAGGAACTTCTGACACCTTCTTAGGTAATTCACACTTAGATAAAGTAAGTGGGAAATCAAAATCTCTCTGAAACCAACTTGGAAATACTGACATATGTCTTTGTTTTCTTGAAATTAAAGTTAAAAAAAAAAAAAAAAAGGGAGGGGGTGGGGGGGGTGGGAGAAAAAAAAAAACAGCCTCCAGCTTTCAACTGCCACATCCTTCAACCAGACAGTTCTGGGATCTGTTAAATCGAATCTCCATCCACCACACTTCCCAACTTGTGAATTGATAGGTGATACAGTTTCCTGTGGTGGTATTTAAATTTACCATGGGAACAGCTAAATCAGTGACAGCAGCAATATGGAGGCACTGAATATATTATTTTTTTTTAACTTACAGCGAGCTGATTTTCACATCTTTATTCATCAACCTGATAAGGCTAAGTTTAAATGAATTATGTAGTGTTTGAATATGAGCAGAGGTGCTTGGGAAACCAAAGAGGACAGAAAGGCTTTGAGATCATGGTCTGTGACTTGAATTTTTTAAGGAAAGCTTTTTCAAAGTGTCTACTATCTCTTGATGTGCTAAAAAACAAAACAGTAAATGGAATGAAGTATCAGAGGTTAGTATTTAACAATTGCTAGAACATTTTGTATCCTTACAGTTTGGATGAAAGCAATCAAGGTTTTCTTTTTTATCTCTAAGTAAACTGAGCCAAATTCTGCTTGACTTTATATATGTGTCTCTGTTCTCTGGCATAACTAGTAGGGTTGTAACCAACGATAGATCTTATCCTCATGTGTCTGCCTACAGAGCATTAAAATGTACAAATAGTCATCCGTTGTGCTGCAGGCAGTCCTTGCCATTCCCTGGGCTCTCCAGATTTTGCTTGGGCCCCATCCTCCTTGTGCTGTGCACAGGTTTCCAGATGAGTTTTGTGCTGTCAGTGGCAGGAGAACTTATCTGACTGACACCTTGGAATATCCAAAGGTAGTGAAGAGTATTTGCTGGTGTGAAGACAGAGCCAGTACTGAATGGAAAACAGTTAGAGCACTGGAATAATAAGAGAAAAATGAAATCGGCAATCGTTTGAAGAATTGTTGTGTCTCTGGTTTTGCTGTCTGATTTAGTTTCTGGACCAAATAGGGAGAAAGTTGTTTGGATCTTGAGGTAGCATTTGATTTGATCTTTGTGCTGGAGAAGAAAAGAATTCCATATTGTTTTCTGATCTCCACTTTTTTCTTTCAGCTGCAGTATACAGGTGCACACCCCAGAGTTTATCAAATATTTTTCTTGGAAGACTTACTGTTTTGAGAAATATTAGAGGCAGATTTTTACCAACATGCATTGATTAATTCTTCTTCACAGCCTTCGCGTATATTTTTAATGTCAACCTTCAGTGAACATGGCAATTTGTTAGTACCGAACTGTCTTAGAAAGTAACAAGAGGTGATTTGCTAGAGGAAAGAAAAATCAGTTAGTTGAGAGTAATGTGATAGAATATAATATGTAACTGTCTTAACGTGCATAATTGGCATTTTGAACCTGTGTTGCATAAGCAGAGTTTGAATTAGCTTTAACTATCACATATCTGACAAAAATAACAGCATGTCTAAAGCAGCCTCTGTTGTTTGGAAGTTAGGTGTTTCAGTGAACTTCCTTGCCTCGGTATCTTTGGGAAAACCTTAACAAGTCTAAAATATTTGCTTTAGGCGTGAGAATATTCAGTCTCTTAGAGCACTGCAAGACAGTTATCCAGATCCCTGCGGAAAAACTACCGATTTTGCGTGCTTTTCTGTATCTAACTCTTCGTATGTATATATCTGCTAGTTCTTACATACGAGTTTTCTTGTATGTAACTGTAACAGGCAGTTAACTTTTCTTTACAGCAAATGGGTAGAAAGGAAATTAATTTACTGATTGACAATAATCCTAAATGCAGATTGGCCTTGGACGTTGGACCATTAACTGATTTGAGCCACATTGTTCACGGTAGTGTTTCTCTGATGTGTTCACTTTCATGAGACCTAGGTCCACTTTTATTCCTCCCTCCCCTTTCTTTCACATCCTGTTTTTCTATGAGTTTCTCCAAAGTGAGAGGATCAAACCCTCGTCTGATTCCATTTTGGTCTTTTTTCCTTTATTCTCCCCTTAATTCCCACAGTAAGGCACCTCATCATCCAACAGCCCACCCTTCCCACTTGCCAGCTGCTTCCATCGGTAAGTTCTTAAGCATTCTTGAATATTACATCAATTTTAGAGAACTATGAAAAACAAAATACATCTCAATCAACACATCTGTTGCCTCTTCAAAGGCTGTTTGCCAATTCATTTCATCTGTGAATATACTTTTTATTAGAGACTTAATCTGGCATAGATTACTTCAAGCAGTTGATGCTTAAAAACTTTCCTGAAATTCTGACTCAGTTGGAAATCAGGTGTCCGGTTAAGTATCTTTTCATAAGCCAGAAGCACTTTTCATTTTATGTGAAAGTTTGAGCCACATGCTCACCAAATCCCTGAAAGTGTGAAAGACACTGATATGCCTGTTTTACCAAAGATTGGAGAATCAAGGCTAAATAAATATGTGAGCACTGAAAGTAGGAAGTCTGGAATATTAAGAAGGTAGCAAAAGTTGAGAACGAGTTAAGTTTTTGTAACTAGTTTAAAACACAGTCTTGTCTTCTACTCATGAGTGCATCTTATACAGTAAGATACAAAATTTGCCCAACTGTGGTGGATTGCTGCTGTCTGGATGCCAGGTGCCCACCAAGCTGTTCCATCACTCCCCCTCCTCAGCTGGACAGGGGAAGAGAAATAAGAGAAAAGGCTTATGAGTCAAGATAAGAACAGGGAGATCACTCAGCAAGTACTGTCGTGGGCAAAACTGACTCAACTTGGGGAAATCAATTTATTGCCAATCAAATTGGAGTACAGATGGAGAATGGGGGCCACATTTCTGCTGCTCCACAGGGAGACAACTCCTTACATTCTTCCCCTGCTCCAACCTAGGGTCCCTCCCATGGGAGACAGCTCTCCACAAGCTTCTCCAATGTGAACCCTGCTAGCAAACCTGCTCCAGTCTGGCCTCTTCTCTTCATTGGTCCACAGGTCCTGCCAGGAGCCTGCTCCAGATTAGGCTACTCATGGGGTAGCCTCCTTCATGCCTCCTTCAGGCATCCACCTGCTGCAGTGTGGGGTCCTCCTTGGGCTGCCGGAAGATATCTGCTCCACCATTAACCTCTGCGGGCTGCAATGGGACAGCCTGCCTCACTATGGTGTTCACCGTGGGCTACAGGGGAATCTCTGCTCTGGCACCTGGAGCACCTCCTTCCCCTTCTTCTTCACTGACCTTGGTCTCTGAAGAGTTATTACTCTCACATATTCTCACTCTTCTTTCAGCGGCTATTCTGCTGTATTTCCCCTCCACCCTTCTTAAATATGTTATTCCAGAGATGCTACCACTGTCACTGATGGGATCAGCCTTGGCCAGTGGCTGGTCCATCTTGGAGCCAGATGGCATTGGCTCTGTTCAACGTGGGGGAAGTTTCTAGCAGGTCCTCATTGAAGCCACTGGTATAGCCTCTGACTATCAAAACCTTGCCACACAAACTTCATAGTGATTTGAAGTCATGTATCCTGTGTATAGAGGCAAGTAAGATTTTCCATAGTGAATTTGGAGGAGGGTATCCTCCAGTAGGACTTTTTATGTTTTTCTTCAGATGCATTCATGTCATATTTTTTCCAACCTTTTCTCCATAACTTGAGGATTAGATATCTGTTGCTCTGTTTTACAAGAGCCAAGGTTCTCATGTAATTATGTATTTCAGCACAGTGTGCAAAACCTCAAATGCTGCAAAACTTTTCTGGGAGTCATAAGAAGCAGGAGAGATATCCCTTTACTATTCTTTTGCTTGAAGACCTGCAAAAGGAAAAATAAGCAGTATATTTATGAGTAGGAATCTAATATTACAAATCAGAGCTCATATGGAGCTGGTAGCAAATGCATGGTAGGCCCCAAATTCCTTTTACAAAAGCAGGATGAGTTGACACTGTGGTGTCACCTTATTACTCAGGCTTTTTTATTGTTATGTAGAGTTTGGACAGTAAAATAACCTGTGTATTGAAATTGAAAAGAAATTATAAGCATTAAAACATCTCTTATTTAATATCATCACTGAGAAATACTTTTTCTGACAGTGGCAGGTCAAGAGGGTGATCATCCTCATCCCTGTCATGTGCCAGTTCCCCCTGCTAAAAACTTATATACCACATTCAGGCTCTACTGACAATATGCAAACTCACCATTTGCCATTACCTCGGATGCTGTGCCAATAAGTCTGGCAGGGAGAAAGAACATTCTGTTTAGCACATGTTTCCATTTTTACTGTGCAATAGATGTGTAGAATTAACATCTAGCAGGGCAGGTAAGTTATGCTTTAAATACTGGAAGATTTCCATTGAAATCCGTGGCTTTCATATCACCATATCCAGAAATGCTTTGCTAAATTGGGGCTTTAAAGTAGCATGCTGATAATAAGTCATATGAGTACTTCAGGATTTACATAATGTAATCCATTACTGTTCTCTGAATGGAAATTAGTAATAATATATTTAATGTTGAAAGACATAGATGGGAGAGTTTCTTTAATAGTGCTGCTTGTGAGTCAGAGATGTTCTTAATTAGGCTTTTGTTGTGTGTGTGTGTGGAGGTATCAGAATAAGGAAAAATTCTCCCACATTTGCAAGAAAGACAATGGAAAGAGAGAAGGAGTTCTTTTGCTGCTGATTTTGGTCTCTTACAAATGATTGCAAGAATTGCCCACGTAGGAAATGGGCAAGATGTGGATGTTGCTAGAAGGTGACGGGATTGTCATAATATGGCCCTTAATAAAAAATGCAAATCAGAAAGAGCAGTGATATGTTGGAACACTGGTTGAAGTGTGTTGTGGGTTATAGATTGGGCTGAAAAAGGAAAAGTAATGGCAGCTGTTATTTATCGGTGGCAGCTGCCTTGGAGAACAGTCCTTTCTAAGGTCATGAGTAACACTAATGTCTTTTGCTTGTTTTACCCAGTTCAACAGTAGAGTTGTGAGGAATAAAAAGTCCAAAGGTTGATTACCTATAGACTCCTTTACCTCTTCATCCAATAAAGGAAAAAATTATCTGTGCATTTCAAATGAAGACCTGCTGTTTTACCTGTTGGGTGCCCTGCAGGATCCACTGCAGAGCAAAGGCGTATCATGTGGTTTTAGCCTTCAGAAGCAATTTATAAGAGATATAAGTAGTAAAACAAAAGGAGAAACATGACTTAAAGTGCCTGCAATTATATTAGAAAGCTTCATCTTTCTGTCAGGCTGCCTGGCTGCCATCCATGGGGTGACACTCAGGGTTTCCTTGATGCAGACCCAGTGCCTCAGGTTGCTGTGGTGGTGTGGTGCTGTACTGTGGAAACACGATGTCTTGGAGCGTGTTTCAGTGGCACCCCAATTCCAACGCATTCCTGCAGACTGATCCAAAGACTTGCCTTCCTTGTTATATGAAAAGCTGGCCTGGCATACAGGAGCTCTCATACCAGTGGCAACCAGGTTCTTGATTCTAACATGTATCAAGGCACTATGGTGTATTCTCTAGCTCAAAAAATTATCAAGAAGATGTCAACAAGAAATAATTTAATGGTTGCTAGATACTGTTTCTGTGGACAACACTAAGTATCAACTTACTTCAGAAAACGGAGCCTTTGAAGTTATTTTGAAATACAAATAGTTTGCTTTCTTGTTTCGCTATTGAAAGATTTCTTTCCCAACACTTAATAATTTGAATTTTTAATCGAATTATAAATTATTTCCCTAAGCAGACAAAACTTAGGTGAGATAAAATAGGTGTAATGCATCCTGAACTTATTTGGCAAACAATAGCTGTGAAGATGATTGTCTTGCTTTCTATTTCTAATAACACTTCCTACTGTTTAGGGTCAAACCCTCTTCTGTTTATCAGAACCATTACAGTCTCATCAGTGGGTTTATGTACATAAAGGTACAGATACTTAGAATCATACAATTATTTTGGTTGGATGAGACCTTTAAGATCATCAAGTTCAACCATTAACCTAGCAGTGCCAAGTTACCACTAAATCATGTCCCTCAGGACCACATCTACACATTTTCTAAATACCTCTGAGGATGGTGACTCAACTATTTCCCTCTAAATAGTTGCAGTAAAGAAATTTTTCCTTATAGCCAATCTAAACCTCCCTTGTCGCAACTTCAGGCCATTTCCTCTCATCCTATCACTTGTTACATGGGAGAAGAGACTGACCCCCACCTTGCTACAGCCTCCTTTGAGGTAGTTGCAGAGAGTGATAAGGTCCCCCCTCAGCTTTCTTTTCTCCAGGCCAAACAACCCCAGTTCCCTCAGCCTCTCATAAATCTTGTTCTTTAGACACCTCACCAACTTTGTTGCCCTTCTCTGAACACACTCCAGTGTCTGCCACCAGCTGCTATACTGTCTTCTCTGGGTTTCCCAGTCATTGCATAGGCACTTGTGAGGCTCTTTTAATGCAGTTCTGCACTGGACTCCTTTGCTCCGTGAAGGATATGAGCAAGTAGTTAATACTTCATTGAGAAAGAAATTAATAAAAATTTTAAATAACAAAAATAATCACTTCTCCAACGCAACTTTACTGAAGTTCATGTACTTCTTTAGTCTACAGTAGTGACACCTCAGAATGGCATCTTTTCCAGTTGCAGGTAAGAATATTTCACTTCTGCTGGTATGTGTAATGCGTATTACAGGCTTGAGCTCCAGAAGGGGTATAACCATTATGAAACTATGCTCTGAAAGCCATCTTCTCTGACCTGTGTAGGTTATACACCATAGATCCTTAGCGTGGCTCCACAGAATTATAAGATTTAATATGGAGATTTAGCACAAGTGAGCTTGTTTGCATGCATTTCTAAGCTTGGATGGAACCAAGTTATTGCTATCAGGAAGGAGGGTCTGGAAATGGAATCAACAAGATGACTGTGAGATTTAGTAGCTTTCCTTAAAGGCAGGAAGTGCTTTTCATTTCCCTTTTTACCTTCAGATCACAGCTTTTCTGCAACTAGCGTGCGAATGGGGTATCCATGGGGATCTGTTTAGTTCAAAGCAGCTTCTGTCTTGCTGTGGCCTGAGAAGTTTGCAAAATTTCTACAACTGTATTTTCTGTAATACCTTATTTTGTCCCTGGCCATCCCAAGCCTTTGGTGTTTTGCATGGTGTACAACAAGATAATGGTTGCCTTGCTGCAAATGCTTCAGTAGTTTCTGTTCTGGCAAAAACTTGCTTTTTCAGGCTACCATTCAATCATCCAGAGTAATTTACTGCAAAAGGATTTAGGTTGCCTATTAGCAAGAGAGCCTGCCTTCTAGAGTGGTGAAACAAGATACACGAATGTGTTGTAGAATTTTCCTGCTGGGGATTTTCAAGAACCATGAGAAAACTGTAAGCTGAGGATGCCTGAAATATATGAGACCCTTCACCACTGCAGGAGGCTGGGCTCAGGCATCTCCTAGGTGCCTGCCACTTACGCTTCTATTATTCTATGGCAAGGGAACAAAGCTGGAGTTGAAAAAAATATTTAAGAAACAACTCTTTTCTGAAAGGCCAGAAAGCCCAGTCATACAAGGTTGTGTTTCAACACATTCTATGTAGCTCTTGTAACTATTAGAAAAAGACTGCTGAACTTCTCAGATCTATCACAAACACATGCTTAAACACTGTCATTCAGGATCTGTCTGGTATAATAGTTACCTCTGGGAAAAGGGCTTTGTCCTGAAATTTTCACAATGCTTGTTTTCCTTCTTAGCATCACAACACCATTTCCTTTCCAGGAACTAACAAAGGCCAGCAACTCAGGTGTTGACTCTGCAGAGAATTCAGTTGACCTTGCAGTTACTTCCATAGCATGGAGCTCTGTTAAAATAAACATGTGTGTACACCCCTTTGAAAGTTCATCTTCCACAGCAGCCTTGACAGTGATGTTTTGTCTTCTGTTGTCTGATGTTTTGTTTTCTTCTTCCCTTGAAGACAGACAAAGGTTGGTCAATATGAGCATGTGTCACCAGAGTATCGACCACCACAAGTGGCTGGGCATGCTTGGAGGACCATGCTGCAGTCACATTGCAGGATATATTAGTAGCGGTAAGAGTAGGGAATTCTAGCCCCAAGGGTGTCTTTTGGTCTGATCATAGTCATAATCATCTTAGAGAATCATAGAATCATTTTGGTTGGAGGAAGCCTTTTAAGTCTAACCATTAACCTAGAACTATCAACTTACCACTAAGCTATATACCTCATCTACACAGCATTTAGATACTTCCAGGGATGATGACTCAACCGTTTCCCTGGGCAGCGTGTTCCAATGCTTAATAACCCTTTCAATGAGGAAATTTTTCCTAATATCCAATCAAAATCTCCCCTGGTACAACTTGTTTCCTCTTTGTCCTATCACCTGTTACTTGGGAGAAGAGACCAACCCCCAACTGGCTGCAGCCTCTTTTCAGATAGTTGTAGAAAGCAGTAAGGTCTCCTTTTCTCCAGGCTGAACAACCCCAATTCCCTCAGCCTCTCCTCATAAGGCTTGTTCTCCAGACCCCTCACCAGCTTCCTTGCCCTTCTCTCAACACACTCCAGTATCTCAATGTCCTTCTTGTAGTGAGGGGCCCAAAACTGAATGCAGTACTTGACATGTGCCCTCACCAGTGCTGAGTACAAGTATAAGTATCTTATAATAAAAAACCATGGCAGTGTTATATATGTAGTAGTGTATATATGTAGGACTTAACACTGAAAATCCTAACACCATGCTACTTGTTACCAACACTGTATCAACACAAACTGAATGTCACTGCCACAAACTAAATTAGTTTTCTTCCTGTAAGTTTATCACGGGGAGTTATGACACAAAACTCTTCTACGTTTTACAAATTATTATTTTACATCGCTAGCTATTGCACGGCTAGGCCCATTACATTCTGAGGAATAAGATTTTTCCCCTGAATAATAGCTTTAGTATTTACCATATGTAGAATGCATTTCCATCTCTCTGATTTCAATTGCAGATTTATTGACATAAGGGCATTGTGTTTAGAGCGAGGCTGTTTGTTCCGCCTGAAAGATAACACTGGAGGACTGAAATAACTTTAGTTAGCATTGATTTATTTTTTTTTCTTGTATCCTGTTGTCTGTGTCATCTCCTTTCCAACTGAAAAAGCTCTAATTTCTGTCTTGTGGAAAAAAAGTCTTGGAAGTTGAAATTTTATTTTAAAAACCTTGAGATGTGAAATTGACTTTTCAGAAAACATGTCGTATAGCAGCAACTTCCCTGTGGTATTTCTAGCAATATAACTTCTTTTGCCAAATAAAATGTAACATGAAAATTGTAGTTACAAGTTCTCTATTTTAGAAATACCACATTTCTTAAAGTCATTGTTAAATAACACCAATGGAGAAATCGAGAGGAAGTAGGAAGAATCTGTCTTTGATTTGCTTACTTTGTGGGTCTGACAGATGTTTATCTATAGGAATTGCTACATGCAAGCCTCCAAGATGAGGTCAGCCCTACTGTCATCTCTGTGTTTCCCCGGGGGTCTATAAAATGGACATAGCACCCTATGTTTATATCTATTCCCTTCCATTTGTCCAAGCCTATAAAACAGAAATTTGTTCATTAAATATTAGATTTATTAAAACATACTGCACGATCATCTGAAAACAAGCGTGTGTAATTCCATGTTGTTAATACTGTAAGTTTGTGTAAGTGCTCACTAATTGTGGGGGCACTGTGCAGAGACAGTAGAAACATCTTGAAGGCTTTCTTAAGGAAATTCTCAAAGTAATTTGAAGGACAATTTTGCATGAGCACATGTGGGAACTAATCCTCCCTCAGCCTTAGCCCTGCTGCTGCAGAGTGGATGGGCCACAGCTGGGGTGGCAGCGTCCCTTTGAGTACCCACCTTTTTGCTCCTGGTTTTTGAACACTTAGTCCAAATGATTGCCAGCCAGCAAGCATGGGGCATTTCTGAAAACTAAATTGGACTTGTCCATGTGCTGAAATTGCAATAAGGCCCTTAGTACCTCCTGAGATGTGTAGTACTTCTGGGCTTTATGTTCTCCTTGATTAAGCGAATCAAATGTGAAGGTATCTCCATTTGAATGGATGTAGGGAATTCCTGTTGTCCTTTCAGCTTTGAGTGAGCTAATGAATGTGTTCATGATAATAAATAAATATGTGGAGAAGATTTGAACCATGTGTAAATAATCATTTGGACAGCTTTTTAGTTTTATGGGTGCGGTTTTTTAAAAATAGAAAAGTAAAACAAGCCCTGAAACAAAACTGGGTGCCTGTCACAAGTGCAATCACTTTTATATGTTTGCATGTCAAGGGAAATCTTTAAATATATATAGGCAGAATTTCTCTTTTAGACAAGAATTCAAGCATTTAAAGATAAGGCAAATAAATTTGAGCCACCTGTTGTATTGGGGCTTAATATGCGTTAAAATGCAATTTATTCTTCAATGCATTCAGTAAATAGCTCATGTTAACAGACATTACTTGTCAAGACACCTATCTGTTCTAAAACTAATTAATTCTGTGAGCATTTTTTCATTTCATTAGTTACACTTATCATCTTTGTTTTCTTTAACAATATGGCATTATCTAAGGATCTGATTCTTCTCCTATTGAACGAGAAATTTCCTGTCAGTTTTCCTAAAGAAAGCAGATTCAAGATATAGTAAGCAAACCCTGTGTATTTATTCCTTGTTAAAGAAATTAAATGAACTGGAAATTTTATACTTTTATACCTTTAGAAAAAGACTGAGCAACCTGCTCGAGTGGGAGGTGTCCCTGCAGGGAGGTTGGAATTCGATGATCTCTAAGGTCTCTTCCAACCCAAAGCATTCTATGATTCTACAATTCTAATTGCATATTCCTTCTATGTGATAAGCTATCAGGTGAGCTTCTGCATCAATCAGTAACAACTTCATGAAATTAAATTATAGCATTTACCTTGCTATGTTTTATCTCAAAGTTTTAAAATTACTTTGTTGCATCGCCTTTTAAAGCAAAACTTTTAAAGATAAGAAGAAATAGAAATGTAAATATATGGGGCTTTTTTAGCCTTTTTTTTTTTTTTTCTTGAAAGAAGCCTAAAAGCTCAAAGGCAAAATCCTGTAAAAGTTTCTGCCCAGAGAAATCTTGATGACAGTATGTATGCTTCTGCTGAAGAGGCCATAATTAGGGTTTGAAAATAGTCCTTTGAGACCTAATTTTGATGCATAATGATCTGGTTACACTCCATCCTGAAATTTGAGGATGTTGTTCCTACCTTTTCTCAATTTCTGACATAACTTTAGGCAAATTACCTCTCCTGCCTCAATATCCTTCCTCTGTTTATAAGTTATACAATGCTAAAAAAAAAAAAAAAAAGCTCTATTTCAGAACACATAACTGCTTAAAGTGGTCAGGTTTAAATATTGTACAAAAGCTCTTAAAATTAATCTTTAGCACGAGAACATCAGTATGGTCATTGTTCCTTTGCATTCATTGTTCAGTTAAGCTGAACTGAAGTGTTGTAATGACTAAGGTTGTAATGACTAAGGGTGATGTTAAACCAGCTGTTTTTACTGGATGCTGGTTGTAGTTATGGATGACAGCAGTGTGAAGACACCTAAAAGGTGCCCAGGGTGAAAATCACCGTGTGCCAGAAGTGCTGTGGAGGTGTTAGTGTTCTGTCGCACAGTGATGACCTGGTACCTACATCAGTTGCTGTGAGTGTAACCATTGTACAGTTTGGCTTTGAAGGGGCAGTAGCCATTTAACTAAAATATCTGATTTTTTTTTTTTCTTCCCCAACCACTGTCTCTGGTTGATGCAAGTCCCCTCCAGATGAAGGGAAATGCCCAAGACTTCCATTTTAGAAGTCTGCGTTCTGAGCAGTAGCAAATTCTGAAAAGCCTCTCTTTGTGTGCAATCTCTCTCCCTCTTTTACAGCAATATTTTTTTTCTTTTTTATATTGTCAGAACTCTGTAAATACTCACAACATAGTGGATAAGGAATGGAAATAGCACATTTTGCTATGCAGGGTAATTCTGTCTATCGCGGTAAGTGCTCCACAATGAACCCTTCTCAGTTATGCTGAAACCATTTTAGTACAAAATGAGACCTGACGCGTGCCAGCCTTTGTTATTTGGTGTACACGGTCTTTTTCTTCCAATCTTGCCTTTTTTTGAGGGTTAGGAAGTATTCTGTGTAATTTTCTTATCTTTTAAGTTATGATTTATAATCCATACTTAACAGATACTACATGATTAACAGTGTTAAATGTAGTTCTAGATGCTTCATTTAAACATCCTTTTTGCAAGTATTTATGAATTTAGTGCAATTTTGCATTCCAAATATTTCGGTCTTTTTTAACATTTCTCTAAGAGCTTGGAGTTAAGCCTGTAAGTCTTTTCAGTCTTTGAAATTGTAGGCAATATGTATGCATGTACGTGTGCGCAATTATATGTTATTGTTTTTCAAATTACTCAGAGTTACTCTTGGCTGCAATGAAAAGAAGTAGTAGCATTGCTGGGTATAGTTTTGAGATGAAATTAGTTCTAAATTTGCCAATTCTCAAGTACCATCATATAAAGCCTAAACTCAGTGTGCTGCATTGACAGTATTCTCTATGAACATTTGGAAAATATCATGAGCCTTTCTTACTCCTTTTGAAAAGGAGAGTTAAATAAATGCATTTTAAAAAGATAAACTGAATAATATAAAGGGCTGAAGGACTCAAACAGGGAACAGAATGTACTTTACAGAAAGAAACTTTTTCTGAGGAAATGATAGCCCTCTGTGACTATTTAGTAGAAATACTGTGAGAAGAAACTGTTTATATTGGAACTTGCTTATAGACTGACTTCAGCAAATCCATTTAATTTTAATTTGAACTCCTCTGCTAAGAATAGAAATACCACACTCAGGCAGTATGCGGTACCCTAATGATATTTTCTAGAATCTGTCATATACCACTGTAAGACTTTTTCTTTTTAATATACATTTAAAGGAGAGTTTTGTTTGAGATGCTAATTTTGTCTAAAGTATGTCCTGAAAGCACTAGTTGGCTGTATTATACAAATGTTGGGAGGGTTCCCAAGTATTCCCTGTTTTCTTAGTGATCTCTGCATTTAGTGATCTCTGCTTTCCTGCTTGCAAACAACGAGAGAAGTTTGGAGAGAGAAATGTCACTCCTTTTCTAGGGAGATGTCTTCAGACAGTTAAATCCATGTTTCTAGCGTGACTGTTTAGTATGAGATAAATGGATTTTAATTTAAACATAAGACTATTTTTAGTGCAACTAGAAATACGTGGTTCTCAACCCTGGGTATGAGCCCGCACAGGTGTGATCATCCACTTCTGAGTCACCTGGGAAAGTTACTGCCTGGTTCGGTGCCCGTGGCCCACAACAGCGCTGTGCATTGTGCAAGACGTGGCAGTGTCTTGCTTGAGGACTGAGGAAAAGCGTTGCATATGTGTTTTTGTTGAGTAACAGAGAACAAGGTAGCTGAACTTCATGTGAACTGAGTGTAAAGCTCTTGTGATTTACTTGGTCTGCTTTGGTGAAAGTCCAGTCATCCAGTGTCCAGTCATGCACTGTTAATGCCAGATGCTACTCCAGCCCCCACAAACAAGTACTGCTGCCGACTGGCAAGGGGGGGACTCTACATGGGCTGTAGCGAGAGATGAGGTGGATGCAGAGTTGCCGCTTGGGAGTCATGGCTCTGGAACATGCAGTTCATCTGTCATGCATTTGACGTGTAAGGATTTGTCCAAGTGCTAGTCTTTAGTGATAAATGTGGACCAGCAGACTGGGTTCTGGGGAGAGTTCTGGGGAAACAGGCTAACGCACCTCCAATGGCATCCAAGACAGACCAAGGAAATGACATTTCCCTGAGCTGTTTGATCAGCTTTTTCACATCCACAGGTGCTGTTTGTGTGGAAGTGATAATAATGAGACCTGCCATTTAATCTGATAATTTCAGGACTGGTGTATTGCTTATATCTGTTTTCAAGTCAGTGCATTTCTGAAAAGGACACTTGTTTTGTTGTTTAACTGTAAGTATTCAAAACCCACATGGAGGCATTCCTGTTTAACCTCCTCTAGATGAACCTGCTTTGGCAGGGGAGTTGAACTAGATGATCTCCAAAGGTCCCTTCCAACCCCTACCATTCTGTGATTCTGTGATTGTAAGTGAAAAATAGAATTTCATAAAAGTAAATAGAACTGTAAGTAATACAGTAAAATTAGCTTGAAGACTTTGGTTAAAGTAAAGAAGTAATGATAATGTGTTTATCCAGCCAAAACAAGAAGGGGATTCTTATCTGCTCTGTAAAATTACAGGTGAAGAATGTGATGCTTGAGATGAAAAAATGAAAAAAGCAGGATACTAGACTGATTAACATATCAAGTGTGAACTTCCAGAACATGCAATTTGTTTCATATAAGCTGATAACTTTTTAGGAACCCTTTCCAGGAGAATTTAACTTTCTCACATCCAGGCTGCATACTTTAGCAAATTCTACAATATGGATGATAAACAAAAGAACAGTTCTGTGTTAATATAGAATTATTTCCTATAGCAATAACTTTTAAAAGATGTCCAGCAGGTTTGTAAAGTCAATAAATCATTCAGAAGCTGGAAATAGAGTCTAGATAGGACTCCCAACTACTTGTTATGTATTCTCTGTGTAAGAGAGTCTTTCTCTTCAGGGACTATGGTATTTATTAGACATTGGAATTTTGCTTCATGCAGAAAAATAAACATAATTGATAATATAAAAATAAATGTAGTTGATAACTATTTGGTACTTACCTCTTTCTTGAAGGGGGAGCTAGAGTCATTGCTTTTTGATTGTTCTTTGGCACAAATAAAAGGGGTAGCTTTGTGTATAAGTCAATGTTTATTTACTGAGAGCTTACTTAGAAGAGAAAAGTAATGCCATTCTGTCCATCTTACAAATGTTTCTTCTTAGGGTGAAAACCCTCTCTGAATGTGATTTTTTGGTAAGATATTAATGTGTAAGGAACTCAGGCTTTTTAATGCATAAATGAATTTGCTCGTTTTGTGAGGTTTAGCCCTTGCTGTGCAGTGAAGGAAATTGATCTCAGTTCAAGGGTCTATGCTCTGTGTTTTCACAGGATATCCATCTATTGATTTAGTTTAAGACCATTTTCTAAGCATTCCTAAGTCAATACCTTTTAATTTTACAACCCTCAAAAATTGGGTTTCTTTCAGTGTTTGTAAAAGGATTTGAGACTATTATAGATTTACGCTGTTCTTGGATTTTATTTTTTTTTGTGTTATTGTTAAATACTGTGCTGTTGCTTGGAGAACTCATTCATGTACAGAAAAGCTTGCAACAGACCAACGTTTGCATCTTTAGGCCATCATAGTGATTCAGGGTAGCTGAAATTCAGAAAAAGACAACTGCTAAATACATTTCAAGGTGTGATATGCAGTGAACTAGTGAATGCATAGATTCATTTGGCAATGGATGACTGAATATGGACCCCTCCAAATCTGATATTCCATTTTGTGGAGATGTGAGTGGCTCAAGGAATGCTTGTAATATCTCTATATGTTACTATATGTTAGCAACTGTGTGCTGTTCTTTGTTGCTAATTCATCTTCAGTTTTTGTTTAATGCATACAGAATACTATGGAGGTGTTAGTGATACTTTTCAAAATAAAACCTTGGGAAAAATGCACTCTGGAGGATTTTTCCAAACAGTTTTCATTCTGATATGTATCAACATCATTTTTTACTTCCTTTACCATTAAGTTTCATATGCAATTGAACAGGAATTACTTAAGAGGAACAACTTCCTTCCCTTGAACATTTTGTTGAAAATGTATTAGTGGCAAAGTGGATTATTAGAGACTTAAGCTCAGATCTTAATCAGGAATTCTACAAAGTAATCAGTTCTGGATGGAATTTTTGTTCAACTTGATAATATGTATTTGTATTCAGCTTTCTTGCACTTGTGTCAGCCCTTTCTGAGTGTACAGGGGCAAGGGGGTGTTGTGATTTTTTGACTGATTTTTTTTTTTGTTTGTTTCCCTGAAGAACAAATGAGATGAGAGTCTGAGCTGTTTGGAGGATCTGTGTAATTACTGTTAAGAGGTTGTTAGTGTGCTTGATAGTGATAAAGCACAGAAGGCTTATTCCCAGCTTGGCATGAATTTACAGATAAAGGTTTAGAACAACCGGAAGTTCCTGTAGTAGGCAGTGAAAATCCTTGCCCTTTAGTAATTGATGCTAAAAATGAAAAAAATTGCACACAGCTTCGGGGAGTTATCTTGCACTGCTAGCTGGAGAGGATTATCTTTATTTTTGCAGAATATCTACTTCTGTATTACATTTGAGTTTTCCCATATTTGTGTCTGATGCAGCCAGTGTTTATTGGTGTTTTTTCCCTCTGTTTCAGCACCCAAAGACAATGAAGAACGTGTGTTCCGGGAACGTATGCGCCCCAGGAAGCGTCAGGGCGCTGTGCGACGCAGAGTACATCAGGTTAATGGACACAAGTTTATGGCCACCTATCTTAGACAACCAACATATTGCTCGCACTGCAGAGATTTTATATGGTGAGACTTTGCTTTCTTTGCAACTTTGATTTGAAGAGATAACATGTCTCCTGTTGTGCTGAAGTATACATGGTGTAGAGTAGTAGTTCTTTTCCTCTTCATTTTAATATTAATCTGTCATCAGTTTTGCAAATGATAACAGAAGACTGTTAAACTTCCATCACAATACAGTGTTAGAATTCATTGTATTTGCATTTTCTCTCATCTGAACCGCAAAGTCCAATCTTTTCTTCTCTGGTACTAGACTAAAAATTCTAGGTAGACAGACAGTCTCATATTCTGTAGGTGCCTAAGTGTAGATTTAGACCTGATATTAGACCTTTATGTTTTGCCAGGGTGAATGAATTCTTCTTTAGGTGCTGAAGTGTTACCATCTTCCTCCTAGGAAATGCCAAGCTCCTATACATCCTACTGAAGATAATGAAATATGTGAATATTATACTTCTAATGATCTAGGGGTTTGGGTATTCACTGTACAGGGTCTGTCTTATTACAGTGTATGTCACGTACTTCCTTTTAGAAGTGATTTACATTAGTTTCAAGTCCTTGCAATTTTCAGACACCAAAAAGTGGTGGAGACATTTAGTTTCCAGTTATTTTTCAGCAACTGTATTGATGTTTTCCAAAGTTACTTAGAGACACTGATTTGCACCTTTATACACATAAGATCTGATGTGATCCATAATTAATATTTCTTAGGAGTGTGTATTGAATCAGTCTTTCTTAATGAGCAACTAAGCGAATTGTTCATTGTGAATTGAATTACCTTCCTCTAACAAATGTTTGCAGGTTAGGCTTAGGTTAGCTAAGATAATTTCAAGCAACAGTATTGGCAAATGCAAACTTCTGTCTATTTAGAGGTCTGCTTGATGACTATTTTGCCAGCTTGTGGCTTCCCTCTCTATGTTCCCTTTGGCTTTGCCTATTTTTATTATAGTAAATGTGTCTTTAATTGTAAAGGTCATATAGTAACTGTGTTTTTCATTTATAAAAATATATATTCTTCATTTTCAAAAAACTGTTTTATTTTCAGGGGTGTAATAGGAAAACAGGGATACCAATGTCAAGGTAAGAGAAAATCTACAGGGGGACAGTTTGAATACATGTAGTATGTTATATTATATAAATAATAAGATATTTTTGTGAAGCATTGTATATGTGCAGTGTTAAGAATTTAGCACAAGATGATGAGAATAAGTTTATCTCACCAAAGATACAATCTTTAGAGTAAGTCACAGTAAGATTTTTAAAAACTGTTGGTCTTAGGCAACATATGTGAAGTAAGGGCACAGTTAACATCGCTGAACAACAAACCCTACGTAGCTCTTGATGCTCATCCAACAAGGGGGCACATATCTGCTGATGTTGCCTTTTTTATTTTTGAGTTCTTGCATTTTAAAATTGTTAATTCTTTATTCTGCTTAGGATTCTTTGTTTAAAAATGCCAGGTAATTTCAAAGACTGTAATTAAATAGATGAGATAATTATAGAGGTCATCATTAGAGAAGGTTATAGCAAAGACTGCAGAAGTGCTACACTTTCAGCTTCCATTTTTCTACTCAATTTCTTCCGTTGTTAATTTTTTTATGCAGTCACTTTTTGGGATGATGTTTTTCTATTTAAGTCTCATCTGACAAGTAGAAAGTTAGTGTTAATTTTTCAGTTACAAAAGACTTAATGAAATCTCATAGTAAATAAATAAATGAAATAATGGGTTTACAATCTATAATAAGAATTGCTGTATTAATATACAGCAGAGGTTCCTTGATTTCTGATTTGAGGAGGTTTTTTTATTACAATGATCAAAGCTAGAAGAAAATGAAATTCATTATTACACTCTGAAGATATTTTTTCTTCACTTAATGACCTTGAGTCTCACAGATTCAGAACAGACCTTGCAATTTTAAATCATAACAGTCATATCTGCAAATGTTATTCATTGATTAAGCAATCAGTACGAATATTGACAAAGCATTTTTGCCTCCTGAAACCTTTTACTGTTATCAGCTTAGGATAATGTGTAACAGAAAGAATGTTCGACTTTGTTTTTTCTGTTCTTTGACTTTTATAATGAGTTATTTTTATGTTTCTTTTCCTCTGGAAGCTTTTCAGACAGGAATGGTTTTTGCCCTTGTGTCTTATATAACGTGGAGATCATGGACTTTATCAGATAATGAAATAAAATATGTAAAAATTGAGAAAAATTGTGGTTAATATTTCAGAAGGTAATTCGTGGTATTACAAACTGAGATTTTGGCAAATAGGCTTTAGTTCTCTTAAACTTCATTAGTCTCTTGAAAGTCCATTATCTTCTGCCTTTGTATGCCAGATTTAGTTCATAGAACTCAGCAAGCCACCAGCCAATTGCAGTCTTTCAAGTTGCAGCATTTCTAGTCTTCTAAGATTGGTCTTTTCCTTTGAAATCAACCTTCATGAAAACTCGTTCTTTATCTGTTTTTTGTTTATAGTTTGCACTTGTGTTGTCCACAAGAGATGCCATGAACTTATAATAACGAAGTGTGCTGGCTTAAAAAAACAGGAAACTCACGATGAGGTAAATGTTTATAAAATACATTTTCTAGATAAAACTCTGTCTTTCATCTCTTAAGTGGTGTCATCTCCTCTATTTAATCAATATACGTTAGACTTCTTTGTGCCCTTCTTGTCATCTTGTGATGTAGCATGTACTTTGGAATGACAGATTACCATAACAGTTTCATTCACATGGGAATTCTTATACAGCAATTTATTCCTAATTAGTAAACGTATTATAATGTTTGAATGCTTAAGGTCTCAGTGAGTTTCTTCAATTCCTTTTCATTTGTAGTATTCTCCATTTCTGAGTTAATATGAGTTTTGTTATTTTAATTCAAAAGAAGCAGGCTGGGACCTGCTTTTGTGTGACTGAGTCATTAGCTGATAGATTAGGCAGTGTGCTTGCGTACCTTGTATCAACATAAAAGACTGCCCACACTTTGCTTGCAAAGTCTCACCTCAACAAAGACTGCATCCAAACTGTCAAAATTTACAACAAAAACCGTCTGATGTGCTGAAGAAGGCCCATGGATGTTAGATAAGATGGTAGTGATAACTCAAGGTACTGCATAGCTAACAGGTTTTCCAACATAATTACCTCTAGCAAGCTTTTGTATATTAAAGGAGTTAAAACAATTTATGCTTCAAGTTATCATGCATTAGAATAAAGCATCACCTGGAAATGACATCAGCTGCCTTCAGAACCATACTGTCAAGGAGTTAAATATATCTGCCAACAGCACGTTCTGCTCTTGATCAGAAAACAAAACAAAGCAATCCTTTCACTTGGGTTGAAGCTTGCTCTCAGCTAAGACGGCCTTTTTAGACTTGTTTAGGAAATTAACATGAATTCCTGCAGACAGTTTTACACTAGGGAGTGATATGACTGTGGTTGTGTTCAGCTCCCTTAGAAGTCTCATCGTTGGGATATCACTTTATAGCTGGGTTGATAAGGGACAGTTGGGGAGGAGGGTGGGTTTTATAGGTATTTTAAACAGTTGTAGCCCTCAGCTGTAACCAGTGATTGCTTCATCTTATGCAGAAGCCTTTTTTTAACAGAAAAGCTAAAGGATGCTCACTGTCGTTTTCTGGTTTGTGTAACAGCAAGGACCTAGTGTCTTTTGCCATAGGATTAGATGAGGTGGTCTGTGGGAGATCCCAGTTCCTTGGCCATGCAGAAAAAAGTATATTTCTTAGTTTTATTAGTTAAAAACATACATTTGTATGCTTGAAGAAGCCTTGTTTTAAATTACAAATTAGAGTTGTATGTAACGATGGGTTTAAACCTCTCTTTCAACTTTGATATGAATTTGACTGAGACAGTAACCGATCTCATTCTTCCTGTGCAATTCTCTACCATTTTTCATACTGGAAGCATTCTTTAATATCTGGTTCACGACCAGTGTTTTACATCCAATACTTGATCGCTTGCATAGAATTGTGATAAAGGGCTGTGTTTGGCTCGTGCTGTTTTCACCCACAGGAAGATACAAAATCTTGCGTAGATTTATGTTCCCAGGCTCCAGACTGGTGGAAACTTCTATGCTTTGCTGATATAATGCTCTCATTGTTTAGAAGGGGTACTAGATTACTGGAGAGAAGCCAGTGGTAATAGGAAAGGGAAGGAAAAATATCAAAATAAATCTGCTACGCAGTGGCCACTAAAAAATCTTGTCAATGACATCCTTTAATTAATAAGTAATCATACCTTGGAATCCCTGAACACAACAAATTATCATTGTCATTTTCATAAGCTAAAGAAGAGTGGGATATGAAAAGGTAAAGGGATTGTGATATATTTCTCTTCCTTAGTCCTGTATTAGTTAGGCCTCCTGCTTCTAAAACAATTGGGAGTGACTTCCTTGCCTTCTACATTAAGAGATCTTTCCTGATAGCTATGTATTTGTTGTTCCCAGAAGTACTAGGAAGTAGACTTCAGTCTTTATCTCTTGGACAACAGCAGCCCTTCCCCCTCTTTTCCCCAAATAAAGTAGTAAGAAGAACTCTAGAGCTGGAGCATATATAATGCAAAGATCATCATCTTAGCACAGATCTCATTCATCTTGTTTGAATTCTGTGTGGTTTTAAAACATAACAGGACCTTTGCATACGCTGATTATAAAGAAACTAATTAGAATGAAATATCTAATGCTCTCCTTTTGCAGCAAGTGGGATCCCAGCGTTTCAGTGTCAACATGCCTCACAAGTTCAGCATTCACAATTACAAAGTGCCCACCTTCTGTGACCACTGTGGTTCATTGCTCTGGGGTCTTTTGAGACAAGGTTTACAATGCAAAGGTAAGGATTACCACTTCAGAGCTTTTCTTTTCCTTGGTGAGTACAGTAGACTTGGAAAGACGTCAAATTATTCTGTCTTTTCCAGAAAAATGTACAAAAATGAATAGAAAGTAAATAGCAGACTGTTGTGTAGGGATTGCCATCGTGGTTAGAAAATGGTCCTTTACCCGTCTGCCAATCCAGTCAGTAACAGATGCAGAGGACAGAGGTGCAGAAACACACTTTGCATTCGCTGGCTGTGTAGGTTTATTGCCACATAGGAAATTGGAAGTTGAGAGAAAATTAAGAGCATGAGGATTTACATCCCATCAGTTTACGTGCATTTTGTGTTTTCAGGTTTGTGGTGCTGATTGTTAAACTTTTTAAACATCATTATTCCAGCTACTTTTCCCTTTAATACTATCTTCAAAAATTAGTGCTATGTATTGACTAGGCTTGACAGAACCAGTCCTGTGCACCCATATCCAGAATAATAGGTATTCTATACTTAACTAAATCATCCTTTGTGATCATCTGTCTAACCCCTCTATTCCAGAAAGCAAAGGATTCGTGTTGTTCTGCAGCTTAAGGGCTGTGTACTCAGTACTATAATGATGTTTTAGCTGGCTAACAAAAATGGTTGTTTTCATATCTCCTTGTTTCAAGTAGATCTATATGTTCTAAAAGAGGAAGAAAACAGTACAAACAATTGCAAAGGAAAGTAATATTTAAGAAATAGTGAATAAAATACTTCAATTAGTGGGTCGATGGGAATGATGTCATGAGATTATCAGATTCTTAGAAAGTAGTTCCTAATGGAATTAGAAGTATTTTTATTCTGTTACACTTTACAAGTTGATAGGTCCATCTTCATAAATACAAAAATCATGTTATGTATACTTTTGAACAGCAGAAATATGTATAAACATGCAATCTATTCAACATATCCTTTGCAGTATTTAAGATGAAACATAACTGTGGGTGAAGGTCAGACCTAATGTTTCATGTCACAATTTGCTGAGCAGCGAGGGAAGGAAGGAGTTTCTTTCATGGGAAACAGATAAACAGTGAGAACATTCTGAAATTCAAGCCTTCCCTTGTGATTCTAGCAAGTGAGCACTGATAACATGTTAGACTCTAAATACTGTTAATTTACTAACATTAAAGATTTTGTTCAAATGCTATCATAATTATGATGGAGATATGATGAAAGAAGATTTTTCGGTTAAACTTGGTTTTTTCTCTGATTTTTAGTCAGAGCTATAGTATCTCTGCACTTAATCTATGAACAGATTAGTTCACTTTCATATTCTCTAATGCTACGGTGGTTCATTTCCTTTTAACTGTAGAAAATAAACTTATTTCTCATATGTATGCATTTACTGCGTAGCAGATGCATAGAAACAGTAGAAACAGTAGTTTGGAGTGCCTGTGTTGCTTTCTCTGCATTCATAAAATGAGTGCCTGTAAAAATGCAGTATCGTCTGTGTGAAATCTACAGCTCACCTGAGCTAGAAATGTCATTTTCTCCAGGCTTTGCTTTCTCTCTTAACAAGTGCTGAACAATGGACCCTTCTTTGGGGATGCACTGATTTGCCCAGTGTGGCTATTAACATAATGAAAAGTCTATTCCAAAGGTTTATTCTTTTGGTTTTTTCACCGCTTATTCCTGACCTTCTCTTTACAAAAAGTCTTTACAAAGCCGGACTGTACAAAATTGTCCCGTTTGCTTTATTTCAAGCAGTTCAGTTGCTCCGTGTCCACTGTCACTGTCAGACATTGTACTTGCCACTGAGCTTTTGTCATCGAAGATACACGCACAGAAAGTACCATGTGTAGCAATTTCTTTTTGCTCTTCTTGTGAGCTGAAACACACTTGAAAAGGAAAGGTACTGCTGTATATACTGTGCCTGCGTATAGGCTCAGAGCTAAACGTGGTTTGTTTCTTTAGGTCTTATATGGTGAAAGCATGTTGAAGAACAATATAATGAAATGCAGCTTTATAAATACATACTTTTTTGATTTTTTTTTTTTCTCTAAAAAGTAACGAAGTGAGGAATTTGAGCAATTGGACCACTAATCTCGTGCTTAATTGCACTTGCCGTTTTGCTTGCTTTTTGCCTTGCTCCGCCAGAGGGCAGTGAAGTCTAAGATAAAATATGCCATCTGCCCTAACAAATCCGTGTTATGCTATTTTTCATGGAGCTGTCTTCTCTCCCTGCCCCGTAACCTGGAAGCAATGTAACCTTTTTTTACTCTTACTAGTTTGCTAGTTTCAGGAAATGATATTTAGGAGAAAGAGCTTAGTAAATGGATTGCCATGTAATGAAAGAGAGTGTCTAACACTGCCAAAGACTTTTATTAAAACTTAAAACACTGTTGGTTTTATGCCTGCCTACATTAGAAGTTAATCTACTTGAGTAAAAGAGAATAAGAAGAAATAATACATAAGAAGGAGTAAGGCACATTCCAAGGCAGTATTTAATTTACTCAGTTACTTTACATTTCATTGCAGTTTGCAAGATGAATGTACATCGACGCTGTGAAACAAATGTGGCACCAAACTGTGGAGTGGATGCTAGAGGCATAGCTAAAGTTCTTGCAGATCTTGGAGTCACTCCAGATAAGATCACTAATAGCGGGCAGAGGAGGAAAAAGGTAATATTACTAGTGTCATGTAAAAAAAGAGATAAGTATGAATGATAGTAATTTTACTAGTTTGGATTCAATCCCATTTACTTGACTTGCACAAGAATTTATTTTAAGACATTACAGAAACAAGGCTTTGGCTTTTGATTTATATGTGAAAATCACCTATACTTAATTTTTATATTAAATTTATTTTATCTGCTATAATTTTGCAAAACTCAAGTCTGTATATAGAATTTGGAAGGATTTCTCCTTTTTAATTTTGAGGAAGGAGATTTGACAGAGAGACTTCATAAAAAACATAAATGTCTCTGGCTCAGAATTGGCATTGGATAATTGATTGATTGATTGAGACACAGCACTACTCTGTAACATTGTAAATGCTGATAAGTGAGCAATGTGGTGATTTTCATGAAAAGTAGCTGTTTGCCAGATGACAGTTCCCGAGTTATCGTCATTATTATAGGAAGAACTAGGCTGTTCCAGAAATAAAAAACATAGGTCACGCCAAGTACCTCCAAACCCGATGGACCTTATTCTGGATTGATAATATGTATCCTGGATCAGAATCTGGCCTCGTTTTCTAAATCTATTTGCATGATTGTGACAGCAGACCCACTGCTTTCACTTACAGAAATAGGCGATTTTTACCATAATTTCTTAAAACAGTGATATTTAGTTCTGTTCATTTTCCTGATTGTTGCATACTTGGATCCCATGTACACTGTTTTAAAATGTTACAAAAGCATAGAAAGCTCAGGAATAAAATAATTTATCTATAACTCTTGGGAAAAGATGTCATGTTGTTGCTGCGTGAGTTTGCAATGCTTGCTGGTACTTGTTGTAGTTAAATATACTGGATAGCTTTTATAGGGGCTCATGGTGATTATATAAAACTTTCCCACCCACTGGTATACCTATTACATTTAGTTCTTCTTGAGAACCTGTTTTTCTTTAAATTGACAGTTCTTTCTCTGTTTATGGTCTTTATTTGATGTGATGCCATCTACTGTATGGTTGAAGTCCTGGCAGAGAACCTGTAGAACATCTTCACTTCCCTTCATACTTCTACTTGTGGATAATCTACTTGTGGATTACAGTTGTTAAATTAGCATGGGAGGATCTCATAGCTGAGTACCCATTTTGGAATTGTTCTTAGCTAATTGCAGGTGCAGAGACACAACAACCAGTTCCTGGAAGTGCAACATCAGAAGAAGATAGGTCAAAGTCAGCACCGACTTCTCCATGTGATCAAGGTCATACATCTCTTATTATTTCCTAATTTATATATTGTCACATATTTTTCTTCTATATGAGGAGTAAAAAGGCTATCATCTCCACCCTCTGTAGGACAAAACCAACAAACTAGTTAACGCTGTAGTTATGAACTGCAAAAACTTTTTTAAAAGGCCTAGTTCTCATTTCATTTACATCTATGAAATTAAGTGGTTTTTAAAGGGAAAATTATAAAAAAGTCATCTTAAAATATTGATAAGTTTACTAGATGAGTCCTTGCCTAATCAAATACTTTTATGTAAGGTATTATATATTATATAAGGTTATATATTCTATTAGAAGAATGAGAACATTTTAAATAGTACAGCAGAACCTGAGAGCGCATTTATCTATCTGAAAAGCCTCTATCTGTTAATAAGTTTTTGAGATAATTTTGCCTCCTTGCAATTCTATGCTGAACATTTATGATAATAAAAAATTCTGTCCAGTTAGGCTATGCCAGCACATCTGTGTGGTCTCCAGAGGCTTCGTAAAACCATGTTTCCTTGCAGTGATTTTTTTCATGCCTAGAGATTTGGAGACAAATATTTTAATTTTCACTGATATGACCAGATTTCATTGAGCTGAACAGTCTGATGGATAGAACATGCAAGTCAGCAACACTTTTAGAATCTGATCTGATTGCTGTTTTTAAAAACCATGTCTGTGAAATATCCTATGTGCCATCATGTGTGTAAACTGATGAATGAAACATCTTTACAGCAATGTGTAGGAAGATGGGTACTTTTATATCAAATTATTTGAAAATTATTTAGAGTTGAGAAATGTTTCACCCTTATTTTTAGGGCAGAGACTTCTGAAGCTCCATAATAATAAATACTGTAAGTCCAGAGCTGATATAAATTTCTCAACCCTTTGATTTCACAGACAGTAAGAGTAAAGAGTTTGTTGAAATTCTCACATAAATTTCACTTTTATAGCTATCCAGTAAAGTTGTTGCTTCCAAGGGCATCAGGCAGAAGTACTGTGCAAGATGTTGAGGCAGACCTCGAGGCTCATTCATCACCAGGGCTCACTGTATTTAGTATTGGGAGACCTACAGAACCATTTAGCAGATCTACAAAATTGCTGCTTAAAGTGGCATTAGGAAGTGGTCAAATGCTTTACTAGCAGGTGTCTGATAAAAGCTGGAGCTGAGTAAGATGCTTCATTCGTGTTGACTTCAAGGACTGAGATGCACAACTATCCTTTGTACTTTTGAAGATACAACTCTGAAATACTTAAGCAGGAAGATGAGTAAGTGCTGCAGGAAGATAGGGGTATTCAAAACAAAGTACTTTTCTGTGGTACAGGAACACCCAAAATCACTAAAACAACTATTTGGCCACTATTCTGACTTATCTGTCAAGTTTTGGGTATATCATTCTCTAAGGTTCATTTTAAAAGACCACCCTTCCTGTTAGAGCCGGATTTTGGCTGATTACTGTAAGGTGGGGAAGCAGTTTGCTAAATATGTATTCTTAACCAGCATTCAGGGATGATGAATGTCCCTTCTCAAAACCAATACAGACTAACGCAGGCTGTTTTTTTCTAATGATTGGTTAAAACAAACACTTTTTCTCACATTTTCACAGAAATTAAAGAGCTGGAAAACAACATTAGGAAAGCGTTATCATTTGACAACCGGGGAGAGGAACACAGAGCAACAGCTACAACATCAACAGACAACCAGCTTAACAAAGCTGGGGAGAATGGTGAAAATGGGGAGGTCAAACAGGCCCAGTCCAAGCGAATAGGCCTTGAAGAGTTCAACTTCATCAAAGTATTAGGGAAAGGCAGCTTTGGCAAGGTGGGTAGCTTTTTTTTGACTGGTGTGTACACTTTTTTTGACTGCACTCTTTGAAAGTATTCATAGTGACATTCAGAAAGTGCTTCCACCCCAGGGGTTTCCTCCCATTCTTTACCCAATGGGTATAAGCAGCTTTTACCTCAGATCAGGAATCAGCCTCCTGATCAGCTGGTGTTTTCTGTTCCTTAGCTCACTTCCCTAACTAGGGTCAAGTCTTTTGAAACAAAATATCAACGTTTCACTATTTCAGAATATTGGCTAATTCAGAATGTGTGTACAGTTACACACATACAGTTCAACAAAGTAATTAGTTGTGGTCAAGCGGAAAGACAGCCCAGAAATAATGCTGTGGAGATCTGAGTTTATTCCCTTTCTAGATAATACCCAGTTCAAGTTTACTTATTTCACAGAACAGTTTGTGTGCTTGTTTTTCCTTAGTGGGTGTGTTTAGTGCTGGAGGAAGCAGACCTCAAGCCTTTCCACTCAGATACGACGAGTGCAAGAGGCTTAGACAGTTGCCCAAAATACCACGTATGTGGCAAAGATGTAACTCTCCAGATACCTTCCCACTGTAGGGAACTGATGAGGATGGAAGGGTGCCGTGGTTTAACTCCAGCCAGCAGCCAGAACCACGCAGCCACTCGCTCACCACCCCCACCACGCCCCCAGTCTCCACCCCCAGTTGCAATAGAGGAGAGAATCATAAGAGCAAAAGGGAGGAAAAACTCAAGGGTTGAGACAGAGTCAGTACAATAGGCCGAGCAAATTGCGTATTGGAAGCTGCACATACAAACAAAGCAAAACAAGAAGCCCACCCGTCACTTCCCATCGGCAGGCAAGTGCCCAGCCATCTCCAGGAAATCACAGCTCCATCTGCGTAATTTTCAGCTGGGAAGACAAATGCCATAACTCTGAACATCCTTCCTTTCCCCCTTCTTTCCCTATCTTTATATACTGAGCGTGACGTCACATGGTCAGCTGTCCTGGCCATGCCCCCTCCGACATTTTGTATACCCCCATTCTACTGCTGACTGGGCAGTGTGAGGAGCAGAAAAGGGTTTAAGTGCTTTGCAACAACTAAAAACATTAGTGCACTATCAACAGCATTTCTTCTCATCCCAATCCAAAACACAGCACCACATCAGCTGATCAAGAAAGTTAACTCCATCCTGGCTGAACCCACGACAAAAGGACATTGCTCTGTTTACAGCGCTCAGGGATTTTCTTTTCACAGTGCTGTGCACTGTGGAATCAAAGCAGAGGACTGAAATATGAATCTTGTTTCACAAGTACAATCTTCCTTCCCTGAAATACGGGAAATGCAGATGCAGAGGGGCAGGGCTGAAGCAATTCTTTTGTCTCCCTGTTTACTAATCATTTCTCTGAAGATTACCCTGGCTCCAAGCCAGAATTGACCTTAAAGAGACTATAGGATTTGAACCTTAAAAAATAGTAGTAGTTAAAATCAACAACTTTAAAGTGCCCAGAAGAGTAAGTGGGATCGTATACTAAGGTCATCACACACATATCTCATTACCAAAAGTGGGAAATAAATTTCTATTCTATATCAACTTCCTCTGTTTCTATTTTTTGAGATGTCATTAACAGGCGCTCATTAAGATAATTGAATGAGGAGATAATTTTTTAAAATTTTCTACATTATTTACTAACAAACAAAATCGATACAACCAGTTTCAAATTTAAACAATACCAGAGGTATCTTTTTCTAAAATTACATTACTTTGCTTTTAATTTTATAAACATACAACTATATTCAGGCAGGTATGTAACTGTCTTTATATTTCCAGTGCAGTCAAACTCATATGCAACCCTGCATTTATGGTATGTGTTGTTCATACATAAGCAGAATTTCTGTTTGTTTTAGGTAATGTTAGCTGAGCTAAAAGGAAAAGATGAAGTATACGCAGTGAAGGTCTTGAAGAAAGATGTCATACTCCAAGACGATGATGTAGACTGTACAATGACAGAAAAGAGAATTCTGGCATTAGCACGGAAACACCCATACCTAACACAACTTTACTGCTGCTTCCAGACAAAGGTAAGCAACGTGAACCTTTTACTGGTTTGTGCACAAGGAATAATATTCACTATTTCTAGAATGAAAGACAGCAACATAAAAGATACAGCAATATTTTTGAAAATATTTCCGAGACTTTTTTGGCATTTCAGCAGCATTGAACAGGAGTATTGACTGCATAAATATTATTACCTTGTAAGTACCAGGAGATGGCAGTAAATGAGTTAAAAAAAAATTTTAAAACGTGCATAAACTACAAAAGAACTACTAAGGTGCCATTTTATGGATTTATTCTATACATTAATGTGGTGTTTCATTTGTTGAATTAAGTACAAATATTTTTAACATCTCTTTTCCAGAGGGAAAATTACAAAGTGATCTTTTCAGAAATAAGATTATGGCAGAACACTCATCTCTTCTACTTTCTTGTGCTGTGTATTACACAGCATATTCAAAAGAGAAAGGAAATAGGTATACTGCTGAGCAAATAAGTTCCTGTAGTGCTAATATCTCGCATGTGCTTGAGGAATAGGGAGAAGGAAAGGCAAAAAGCTGATACCGAGAGCCTGTCCCCATGGTGTGTTCCTTGTTGGTAATTTTCCGTATAGAAATCCTCTTCATAGCATGTTTTAGATTTACTGCTTAAATTTAAGTGAATTTTTCGAGTCAGTTTAGCCGACTCTCTAGGATTTCTGAATCCTAGAAGTGCTGAAACCAGTTGTGTTCACAGAGTATTTCTAGGTTTCATTTTCTAGTCCCTTATTTCTCTCTTGTCTCTCAGCTGAGCTGACAGATTTTTACCTGATTATGCAGAAAGCTTCATGAACAAAAAAAAAAACCAACAATGTGAATCTGGCTTGCAGACAGAATACCGGTCATATATAATTTAATTTACAGAAACATTCATTATTTTTGAAATGCCTGATAAAATGTTTATTGTTTCAAAGCACTAAGGCTTGGACTTTTGCCTGTTGAACTAGATATGCCACTCACTACAACAAGATGAGTTTATTGACCTGTAGGGAATAAGTTTAATTGTTAGTATATATGTAGACATTGGTTTATATGTACGTTTTAAATAAAACATTTGAAAATCAGTCGGCTTCCTTCAAACTTCTCGTTTGGTTTTTTTTTTGCTTTCAGTAAAACACTACATTGGAGTATTTGAATCAATTTAATGGAAAAGTTTTGCAGATTAAATGAATAATTAAATTAATATTTTGAACGAAATTCAGAGTTACTAATGGTGTGTATGAATGTATGTATAAATGCATACATATTTACATATTATAGCCAAAACTATGTATGGCATAAATGAGCAATTGCGATAATTATATGTGTAGAATAACAGAAAGACTGTCAGAAAAGACAAATAGGGCAGTGGGAAAGCCACAGGAAAGTGGCTAGTAGGATCAAGATTATAGTGTATTCAAATGCAGAAATAGCAAATCTTTTGTACCTGTATAAACTGTATGTTAATACAGTCTTTAAAATAGTGAACATGTGTGAGTGTCCTATATGCTTTGAAGTTTTATATGCTTTGACACAAAAAAATAGCCCAGGAAGGTGTGTATACAACTTATGTCTATGGAGGATGTTTCATGTGCTTAGGCTTTCATTTCATTTGAATATATGTGTGAACTTACATTTTAAATGTTTTCATGGATTATTTTAAAATCTATAACTAGAATTGAGCATATTCTATTAGATGAAGAAAGTGATTAAAAGATTGTACTGGTGTGAGGGATACATTGAACCAAGAGGGACCTTCAGGACTAAGGCAGATCACAGTCCCTGAAGTGTAAATTTAAGTATCACCAGCTTTATGTGAATCGTGTGGCAGAACATCGTTAAAGATCAGTTTTATGTTAAGTGAATTACGGCAGAAGAGTCTCCTGCTACTTCTCTGGTTTTCTGGACATTTCATTCCTTTTCTGTTTCTCATCTGTTCTCCCTTCTTTTGTATCATGCTTTCTGCCTTCCTCTCTGCTCTTCAAAGCCTTTAGTCAAAGTAAGATATTTAGAAATTCTTCTCACTGCCTTCTCTCTTCCCAGATCTCTTGACCAGAGAGAAACTATAGTTTGTGGCTTTGCCTGAATTCAGAGGTACTTGTAGTTATGTGATTTATAGTTATGAGTCATAGGCAAGTGACTCTTTATCAACCAACCAAAGCTATACCTAGTGATACCCAATCAAATTACAAGCCCACAGATGAAAAACTGAAGGGTTTTTCTGAGCGTAGCAGATGAACAATTTACAAAGGAGTCTTATTAAAAACCAAAAAAACAAAACACATGTGAAAGCAAAAGCAATACATCTGCTAAAGCTATAAATTATTTTTGAATGACAACAAATGAAAATGTACCAAGTAAATTAGTCACTAAATGATTTGCTCAGGTTCACTGGAAAAGCAGGTAGAAAAACTTGCTTGATCAAACATGGTCTGTGGTTAAAATAGCTTTACTGGGACAAAGGCTATTGTACAATAGAGTTTAAAGTGTGTTTAACAGTAGTGTCTACTTACTTATGCTGCAATTGCATGCCATGCCATGGCTGCTGTACTTTGCAGAACTGGTCCTTGAAGTGATCATGCAGGAATTAAGTTTTACATTTCAAGTAGAGCATATTTGTCATATCCACTCTGACTTAATGGTAAGATTGACTCAGTATTCATTATCAAAGCACTCAGAGATTGACTTAGTGTAATGAGATTACTTGCTTTGTTCCTCTTCCACAAAAATGTGAATGTATGAGCTTCACTTTATATATTGTAGTGGGTTTGATCAGTAATAAGGTTTGATCAGTAATAAGACACTGTAGAAAAGTTGCTTCATAAGTTTTTTACAGTAAATATGCTTCAGTATTATGTGTTTTTTAAATGGAGCAGACTTTTCATTAGTATCATTTGCTAAATGATGCTATCATCATCACAACAAGTAAGGGATTATATTTTAAATTATCTTGTAATTTAGTGTTTGTGACAAATAATGGCTCATAACAGCATACCTTATACACGAATGTGGTTTTAGTCCTATATATGTGGTTTTACTTGTAGCAGTCCCACCTAGCTTCCTTATTTTAAAGCAATATTCTTTGGCTTGGTATTTCTCATGTTCCTTCTTAATCCAAAAGCTAATTTTGATCAAATCAGTTTGCTTTAAACTTGTCAAAAATTGAGCCATCCAAAACCTCAATTAGAATTATATGTCACAGTTAGTGATAGTATTTTTGAACACTCCTATACTCTGGCTCCATTTCCCTTCTTGTTTTGCTACCATATGGTCAATGCATCTATCAATGTATTCAGAGGTTTGAGTTCTGTTTTTCTTGTGATATAAATGAAGAATACTGCGTTCTGTATTCGACACTCCTGTAGTGAAACTTGCCCAAGGTCTAGCCTACAGGGTACAGCATTTTTGTAGTAACTGACCTTTGCTCATCTTTGAGCATTCAGGACTTCATTGTGTCCTTTATTGACAAAATGTCAGGCTTTTTCAGGACTACTACTATTTCAGTCTTCCTGCTATCTTCTCTTTCTCTTCTTCTGTGTGCTGGTTCCTTGTGTTTTCAGTAAGGAGTATCGTACCTGACAATAATGCTGATGCTGCCTCATTCCTCTTTCCTGTGTCCTTTTCACTCCAACCTCATACCAGGCCTCAATGGTCGACTATGGAACAGTATCAACATTAGGTTTTACTGATAATGCTTCAGTCAGGTGGCTGGCAAAGTGGGGTTAGGTATTTCTAGAGATATTTTCTCCAAAGGCATTAATTTATTTGTGGTAATTAATTCACAGTTGAAAGTTTCAGAATTGCGAAAATTAGTCTTTTTTAATGGAAAGTTGAGAGTCTACAAAATAAAGGTATAACTATCTTCAATTTTCTTAACATTTTCTAGATCTCTACTCTGTGAGATGCATCCAAATATAGGTGCACATCCTATAATTTATAATGAATTATCCTAATAGATACTTTAGAAATAAAATGTTTTTTAAATTAAGGTAGTGAAAGCTTTATTACATTATTAATTATAAATTTAGATAACTAGAGACCTACTGCATTTAACATCTACTGTTTGCTTTATTTATCCAACTCCATGAAATTAGATAAATTTGGAACTAGTGCTCTCCTGCTCTTTTCAGAGTACTATCTGCAACACAGACACAGTAGAGTGTACTGTTAGTACCAAGCAATGTTCCTGTTCAATAATAGAATTGCATAATTTGTAAAGGACCCTTACTGTTACAGCTATTTCTATTAGAGAAAACAAGTAATGAAATAAAGGATAGAGAAAGTCAGAAAGTCAGTTACTACAGGTAAATAGACTTATCTCACCCATAAAAACTTCATTTTTTTCCTTACAATTGTCTGCATGTTAATGCAGTGTAAGGCCATTCACTTCTTTCCTGTTGTTTTCTGGTGTTGTAAGGTGGAGATTAGCCACACAACAGGAGCAGAACTGAAGGGCATCTAAGAAAGGGCTGTAGTGACCCTGGTACAACAATGTTGATTCCTTAACTGTTGTGTTCTACCCGGTGGCTTACTAGTGGTTTTTCCTAGATTGTGCTTCAGGTACTGTTAGTTTCAGTGCATGTGCATGGTATCTGGCACACTTTGGCTAATGTTGGGAGGTTGGTGCTTACAAAGCTAAGACTTTTTGAGATTTTATTTCAGTTTCAGCCCTCACAATGTTCCTTTGTGATTTTTGGCAAATCTCTGAACATCTTTCAGCCTCAGACCCTTCTGTAAACACCAAGAGTAATCAGACCTTCTACTCATGGCTTGCATTTCAATGTTTCCAAGGAGGGTTAAAAGTCCAGTAGTACAATATTATTACATTGTACAATGATCAGTATGGAAAAGTGCAACTTTGCAAAAGGTGTAAAATGGAGTTATATTTTTTAGGTGGCTTGTTTTCTTTGTGTAAGAAAATGTAAAACATCAAAAAGGAAAGAGAATCATATGCTTATGATGTTTTTAACCACGCTTTCTAAATTAAGAAGGATGTGACCGAAACTATCTTTGGTGATGTAAAAGCAAGTCTTATTTCTCTTACGTGTATTTCTACAAAAAAGTAAATGTCTTCTGTACTAATAGCTCAGAGGAGTGTCATTTATGATATACAGTGCAAATTAACCTAACTGACTGGCCACTGTTACATTCATCTGGGACTAATCAAAGCTTATAATCCATTTTATCTGGTATTCTTCTACTTGTGTTGCTAAGCAGCTAGAGCCATTATGCAGATATCGCTATATGGGTGTAATCTGGTTAGCGCAAGTTTGCGTTGCCTTTTATTACTGATTAGTGTCAAATTAGAACTTTTTAGGGCCTGATTCTGTTAATTATTATTCCTGCTTCAGTGAATTTGTGCATGTGTGAGACAAAAGGCTAAATTAGCCCCTGTATTTTTAGCTACTTCAGTGCTAAAATATGTTAATAACAATTTAAATATAAAGTTATTGACAAAGATTTCCCAATAGTAAGTGGTAACTGGTAAAAAGGTAGAATAAAATGGTAGGTAAGCATAGAACAATGCTATTTATACTGTTTATATTATGGTATCTTTTATATGCATTTCCACATATTTATATTCAAACTCAATTTTAGTATTTTATTTACCTGTATTATTATATATGTGTATATACATAATATGTGCAGTAGTAGCTATTTTTAAATTCCCAGCTGGTTTCTACAGGCAGTTCATGTCATAAGAAAATAAATGAACTGATATTGTTCTTCAGAATATTTCATGAAGCACTAGAAATTTGAGTGGTACATGGTCATGTCTCGTGTATCATACAGTCAAGAAGTCATGTAAATACATGAAATTTTGGCAGAATAAGGTTTTTCAGAAATTTGGTGTGTTAAATTTAGCTTTCCTGTTGACTGCTACACAATATGAATATGTTGACCATGATCACTGTATTGTCTAAAAGTAGACACTCTGGTCAAGAATATTTGGAACGGTGAAGCTGATGACTACATACTGTAAATCATTGTCTCTCACACACACAAGCCCCTGTTTCCAGCATGATGACCCGGTTTTGGGAAACGTGCTATTATGCTGCTCAGTTATTGCTTGCTGCTCTTAAGGATTATTAAAGCCTGGTTAGCTCACTGAAGATTCATTGTTCACATTAGTCCTTTTAGTGTTAAACTTCAAGTCAGGCTATCAGTGCAGCCAGGCTCATCAAGGGCCTGTAGGAGAAATTACTCCTCCAGCATCAATCAGAAGAGTCTAAATGCTTCTCTTTCAGACAGGAAAGACTTATTTTGTGATGTAGCACCCAAACTGAAGAGGACTCTTTCACACCCTCTCAAAGCTAGGGTTTGTTTCTAGTTTGCATGTATACAAGTGAGTGCTGCAGCTGCAGCCCCATGGATTGCTTTGCTGTAACCAACTGAGAATAGTCCCGAGTCAGCATCTGTGGCCCCAATTCACTGCAACTGCTGTCATGAAATAGGTGAGGGCAAGCTGGAGTTTGTACTGATTTTATTTACTTTGGTCCTCAAGCCTGCATGTTTGGGTTTTAAATTTAACTATGCCAGTAGTACTGTGTTAGAAACATCTTTGTAGCCAAGCATAGAATTCAACTTCAGGATTTTAATCCTGATGTGATCGTGTGCAGACAGGAGGTTTTTAGGGTAACAGGTGGAGCTAAGGGCCTTTTAAGTACTGGTTTCATATCTCTTGGACAAAGTAGCTAGAAATACGTATTGCGCACTTTTCTTCTTGAGAAAAATGTGTTTCGACAGTTGAGGCACGTTTGAGGGGAGGAATTTTCAACGTATCTACCAGATGCTCTGCCAGTAACTTTCCTGGCAAGTCTGTCTGTCTTGTGTATCGTGCTTTAGCAAAGATTAAGGAGATATGATTATTGTCACCCAAACAGGGCAAAGTGGGTAGCAGACTTTGAACAGAACTGGAGTAGACCCAACACTTACTGGGTCCACAAAATCTCCATATGATCTTGGACTACAGCTGTGTTAACATCATGCTGGTTGGTTCCTCATCTGGCATTCTTAATCTTATAGCTTTTACGGGAATGGAGTACTGTTCCTCATCCAGCAGGATAATTGAACAATGCTGCTTAAAATGAAATCCTGCAGGTCAAGGCTGGATTGTGTGTTTTAGTTTAGTTCTGTCTGGGGAGAGAGGATAGGGAAGGATAAGTGTAACCTGCCTCGTGGCAGCAGCCCTTGAAAGAAATGTGTTAGATTGGTTTGTAGCAGCCATGTGGTGTGATCCTCCTTTCTGTCCTTCCTCTACACGTAGGTCTCAACATCATCCTTGCACCTGCTGTAGGAAGCCCCTTTTGGACAGAAGAGACCCGAGTACATGACCTACATGAACCTATTAATCATTTGTCCTAGCACCCTTCGTGCTTTTTCCTATATTTTGTAGTTGCAAAGTGATATTTACAATTTGCCTCTAATGGGTTCAATATAAAAATGAAGTTTTAAAAATAAAACATATTTAAAATAAGTGGAAATGTAGCACGCACGTGGGTAGCTATCAGAATGCCTTAGTTATGCTAGTTAACTGTTTTGAATGCTATTTAAAGAAAGCCTGTTTTACTGAAGTGGTTGTGGGAAAACATTTAATACTGTGTTTGTTAGGTGTTGCTCTTACAAGTAAACAAGTAATGCACCCCAAAGGAAGAGTCAGGAAAAAGGAAACTGCATATAAAATTTGATTCTTCTGCTGCTTCTTTTCTAAATGCAGGAAATGATTCTCTTTGGAATTCAATTGGGCACTTTAATACAACTTCTTTTTTTTTTTTTTTTAACAACAGTAAGCTTAGTAAATGATAGTTGTACACGAGAGAAAGAAGTGGAATTTACAAAACATTTGGGTTTTCATCTTTATTAAAATTTTCGTTGCTTCTTTTAGCATGTGCACAGAGTAATTTTAGTTTTGGTCTATCATGTCTTCTGCACATTACACCATGTGTGAGGTGGACCAAACTTGAGTAGGGTATAACTTAAGTTACACTTTATCTCTTCTTCTCAAAACCACACCATCAGATTACTTTTACACTGATGATGTATGTGTGAGAAGATTTAAGGGAATACAATTTATACCATTTTATCTGACTTGTGGGTGAGTACTTATAGCAGAAACACACACAGTTTTTTGATGGCAGCAGGGTTTACTCTTGCCTAGTTACTGTGGGCTAAGAATAGTGATGGCCACCCTGTAGTCTCATGCTTGGGGAGGGGGAAGCACGTAGAGAGCTTTTTTATGTTCCTGTGTAAGGTGAGCCTGAGGCCAGTCTGTAAGCTGAGAAGTATTCAGTGCTAATAATGTTTTATCTCCTTAAAAAAGATGACAAGGCAGGAGATCTGTAGTGTGAACTTAGCAGTTTAAGAGAAGTGACTCTCTGGAGGAGGGTGTGTGCTGTGTCACTTGTGGGCCTGTGAGGCCACAGTATTTCTACCTACACCAGGGCTGAGATGCTGTATAAAAATTGTATACAACATCCACTAATAAGAAAGAGTAAATGTAGATCTATGAAATGTGTACAGGTAAACTGTACCTCATCATTAATGCTTTCTGTTCTCTTCCAATAAACTGATCAGTCATTAAAAAGTAACTGTTCAGATCTAAGGAAACCTGAATAATAAAGAGTCGATCTAAGTCCTGTCTGTGCTTATTAATATAGTAATTCAAAGGAATGCAAAGACTGTTGTTTAGCAACTGTGAGATTATTACAGTGAATGTTGAGTTTTGGGCTCTGCAATTTCATCTTACAGCAAATGGCTATGAACTACTGTGAAAAACTTTCTTTTTCCATTATTCATTTTCCATGTCTGAAAATGTACAAATGAGATTGAAAAGAGAGAAATGACTGAGAATTTTAGTTAATGTTCATTTTTATTGTACGTAGATTCAGATTATTACTGAGGCATGAATTATTTATATCGTCATCTCAGAATATATTCCATTAACATGTCTACTATATAATAAAACTAATATAAAACAGTGTTTTAAATTGTTTCCTAAAGGGAAAAAGCTTAATTTGCTCAATCTTTCTCTTCCTACACAGTATAGCATAAATATTGTAGTTTTCCCTGCTCAGGTGTACTAATGCATCTTTTCCTGCGTCACACAGTGTATTTAATAACTGTAAGTCTCCTTCTCTCTGCACAGTGACTCTCTGTGTGTAAGGTTAGCTTTGGTGTTACCAGACCACTAAGTCCTCTAAGGATTAATGCGATTTTGTCAGAATGATATGACTCTTAAAAATAATATTCACCCAATGACACTACTTTAAATAATTCAAATAATAGCCAGAGCTATGCTGGAAAAAAATTTTTCTTCTTTTAAAGGTAGTGCATTATAGGGAACTGAATGTTTATGGAAAGCACTCTGAAGGTTGACTTACAAACTCAACTACTTTAACTGTGTATAGAATAACACCAGCTAGTAGTAAGTCCGCATATTTTCAGAGACTAATTTTTAAGTTGTGGCCTAGAGAGGCCACCCCATTGTATCCTTAGTACATCCAAGAAAGACCCAGTTATAATTCTTTGCTTCAGAGTATATATAGCTTTCCAAGTACTTGAGAAAAAAGCCTGTCCTTTTACATACTTTACATTCAGCTGATGAAAGGGATTGATTTCCTAAGATTCTATAAAGGTGTTTTTCCAAGAACCTTTACAGAATCACACAAGATAAGTAAATTCAAATACTCTAATTGACAAGTGATTTCTTGAAAAGTCTGTAGTGATACTTATTTTCTCTTTTCTGTCCTCAGAAAAGCAATGTTAAAATAATCATGCAAAATTCTGCCCCTTAAAACTGCTTCCTGAAAAACTACACCCTGAAGATATGACACACTGTTTTCTTCTGTGCTGCTTTACTCTTTTTAGAGTGTTTGGATTGCTTAAATGATGGCAGAATTTTGGACAGTGTTTCCTGTCGTCCTGACTAATTTATACTATTTATACTTGTGAATTGCCAGGGTTTTCAGCTGTGTGAAGCATATGCTTTGCCAAAAATTAATCATGTTCTGGAAACAGGAAAGTATGGGAAATAAAATAGATACAATTAATGCTTTTAAAGGTCACTGTTGCATTTATAGAACTACAGAAATACAGACAGTGAAGAGACGTATCTGAATAATGACTTTCAATAGGTATTGAAAAAGCCTGTCTCAGGTAACTCATGCCTAGCATACAGAACAAAAAAAATCAGTGTGTGGTACTTACACAGTTCAATGGAGATGTTTATAAAGGAAGGGTTATGAAAATGTGTTGAGCAGAGAAATTTATATGTAGACAGGATTTTGCATATGTTTATCACTTTTCATTAATTCTGTGTGCTCAGGTAATTTTCCTCTTGAAATGTGAATTTTAACCTCTTGCTACATTCCTTTCATCCTTTTTTGGAAAGCTGATTTGTACAAAGGACCAAAGAAAAGGCAGTACCAGGCTGTGATCTCATGATGGACTGCATAAGACATACTAATATAAGAATAGCCAACAGCTTGTTTGGCCCAGTATCCTGTCTCTAGCAGTGCCAAGGCAGATGCCCAGGAAGAATGTAGATACAGGGTAAAGCATATCATGACATTTTTCCAGAATACTATCCCATTATCAGGATATCGATGACTTGGGCACTTCCTTAGCCAAAGATGGTGGCTTTGCATGTAGTGAGGTGGCATCTTTGTATATCTTTATGGGAAGTGTTAAAAGTGAGAAACTATTCAGTAATGTAAATCTTGGAGAGCACAGTGTTTTGTTCTGCACCCTGGAGTGGAAAAATCTTTATAATACCACATCTGCAAACAGACAACCCTTATAGTGCAGAACTATAAAAAGAAATATTTATACCATTTCTTTTTAACAATATTTCTGAAAGTAGTGTCTATGACATTAAAAGTCTTCAAACCGATGTAGCTGCTCTGTTTCTCCATTGTCTTCTACTTGTAGTGAAATAATGTATCTGACCACCTGGAAATAGCAACCAAACATATTGTGGTTTCTCAGATAGAAAAGAATCAGGATTCCCTGCAGGTGTTTTGTATTTGTTATGTATTTCCATAATTGTTATTCATGCATTAGATAAAAACATATTGCATGCTGCAATACAGGTAAGTGCTACTTAATAAATTTGATAGAGCAATTCTCAAATTGCATTTTCCATCACTGAGAGCTAAGGTACCGAAAGAAAGAGATAAGTGTTACAGTATCTTGTGCTTTCCCATCAGGAACATAAGCAGTGAACCACAGCTGGCAATGCTATGCCAGAGCCAAAAGGGCATCATGCATAATGCATTAGATTTAATTAAGAAGCATGCCAAAGAGTGATGCCATCCTCTTTCGGATTTTTGGTCTGCAGTGTTCCTTTGTTGAATTTCTGAAGCAGAAATAAAGTAAAGGTTATTTTAAACTTATTTCAGCCACTTTTAAACACAATTATGTGAGCATTTCTTGAAGAAAACTCTTCCATAAATGAGAATAGCTGTGTTGGATATATTGCTGAGTATAATACATGGATTCATTTATTGACCCATATGGTAGGAGAACAAGTTCTAAAAGAGAAGTTAATTAGCTTCTTTGGACATCCAAGAAAACTCACTTCTTATATTTTTAGACAATCAAAGAATAAAAATACAATCAGGCTTAGGCAGGAAAAGGGGCTGTCTTTAGCAATTTAAAATTCCGTATAGCCATGTGATGTATTTAACTCCTGGGAAGTCTTCTTTGGTTGCATTCAGATGTGAAAACCTTGGTGGTCATGTTGCCGAGGTCTCATTCACACAGACTTGTGCCACATGTTCACCTTGTGCGTTGCATGTATAAACATCCCCTTCGTGCTTGCAGTATTCAAGAGCAAGTCCTTTAATGGCAACCGCTCTATTGCTGCAGCAGCAGCGGACAGGAAGCCTGCAGAGCCTTTCTGGTATAACGAGAAACGGGAAGATCATATCTAATGAGACTTCTGGATCAGAAATGAGGTAGTTTTAGATAGGCATCTGAATTTAAAGAGGTTTAAACTCACCAAACCTCTGAACTTTTGGAAATTTGCCACGAATCTGTGGGAAAAGTTAGGAAAGAGTTGTTGCTGGGTGATATGCCTGAGGAGATTAACTGCTTTCCACAATGCAGTTCAATGTGGTATTATATAAAACACTTGGAGTGGTTCAAATATCCCTTAGGCTAACATGTAATCTCAGCCACATGTGTAACCCAATATCTGAGTATTGTTTCACTCTGCTTTTTAACTGGATTTAGACTGATGATTTGGGTCTAGGAAGCCACAGGCAACTCCCTAGAACCTAAAATACCACCAGCTTCAAGATTTGATACACGATATAGACTTCATTAACTTTTCTTAACAATTATCTGATTGCAAAGTTATTATCAATCTGCAAATAACATTGGCAGAAATGAGGTTTGTTTACTGTCCTTGTCCAGAGAAAAATAATGTTTTATCCATTAGTACTATGTTGGTTTTGAAGTTGTTTACATTCTTTGAGGAAATGCAGAAGCTACTTCTTGAAGAGGTTAGAGCACAGAAGTTTATGGGTTCTTTTTAAAGATATTCTTGAAGCAAATGCTAAATTACATTATTCAAGTAACAGACAGCAGAGAGAACATTGTGTCTTGGCAAACTGAATTTACTGTGTTATATTTGAATAAAGAAATCTAAGTTATGAAAAAAAGTTCCCAGATCTTATCATAATACAGTGAAAAATTACATCCTTTTTTTTTGGGTCCTGTCCACAAGTTTTGCTTGCAAGTTACAGCCTTTGTCATGTTACTGATGGTCTCAGAAAGATAAACTGGTTGCAAATAAAATTATTTGAGGGTTTAAGTAGAATGCTTAGAAGGTTAAAAAAACATTATAATCTGATAATGAAGAATTCTGAGGTTTTAAATTATTTTTCTTTTTCCTTCTTTTTCCGTGTAAGGGTAGATGTCTGTTAATTTAACAAGTAGCAATTTGTGGTCTTTCCTTAAAGCTCTCCTTTGAAATATGTAAATTGTTGTCCCATAGAAATCTTATGTTATAAACTTCAAAGGAGTCTCATGAAGCCTCAAGGTGAAAGTAGGGGAAAATTTCAAAAAGACCTCCTCTCTCCTATGGAACTAAAGACATGGGAAATTGTGTCAGTACAACTGAAGTTTGCTTTGAAATGCTAGGTTAGCATGACCACAAAGTTCCCAATGGAAAGCTTCAAATCACTGCTGCTGTACCTACTGAATCACAAAGGCTAGGTTTGTGCAAATTGTTACCGCTGCTCTTTTGTTCCTAATTCAGACAACATTTTTTAATGATTAATATACTTTTTCTTCAAATTAAATATTGCGCCGGGCTAAGGTTACAGCATGTTATATTCCCTGATCATGTTTTAGTCCAGGAATAATTGTAGACCACCGGGGCAGATATAAACTGCAACTTGAACATTTTGTAATCTTACAAAGACAGAAATATATCCCATTGGTATTCTTTCTCCTGAAATAGGAGCTTTTTTTCTAATTCTTGTGAGTTATCAGACACTGATTGCATCATTCTGCTTTACCAGTTTGCTGTGTTCATCTCTCGGGCCAGTTCTTGTGGCCTGAGTGTACTTTTTGATCCTGAACTAACTTTGTCCTTTCCTTGCCTTGTTTCACATAACACCACAATTGTTAGAAAGGAAAAGTAAAATAAATACTTGGAAGTTACTGCATTTTTAAAAATTTATTTTAAAAATAATTCTGTAAACCTTTGACATCAGTTTTGAAAGATACAATTCAACAGTTGTCGTTTTCAAGATACTGATGATGGTGCAGAAGTTTGTTCTCATATTATACTCCTTGGTATACTGAAAAGCTGCACTGCTTCAGGGACAGAACACTCCACAGATTGAAGTTTAAAGCCTAATATAATTGAAATGAAATAATAAATACAAATGTGCTTCCCTTTGATACACAGAGTGAAATGAGTTAATTTATAATGAAAGATAGCAGTTTGGGTTTGGGGTTTTTTTTTGGTTGGTTGGTTGGGGGTTTCATGAGACTTCAAACTTAAATGCATCTATGTACCGGAAAGGAGAGTGAGATAGTATGTGTCTGCAATCACAAATACAACTACAACTAGAAATTCAGCAAATACCTATTATGGGTGGTCTTTTAAAATTTTTTGTTCCAATCCTGTTTACGTTATCCAAAGAGAATGCATTATTCATGCATTATTTACAGAAAGGCATTTTGCCTTAACTTTGCATATGTAGTGAAAAAAAAAATAATTTCTGTATCTTCTCAAACTATTATGAAGTTTCCATCACTCCACTGTTCATAAATAGCATTGAAATTTTCATAGTTGATGCTTGTAATCTCACCAAGCCACTGGCTGTTTCTGCTTATTTCCTTAATATAAAAACCGTTGATCCTACTTTCAACTTGCTGGTTTTATACACGTGGGATAGGATTTCTGACAGGTAAGCAAGACATTCTACATTTTTAATTACTGCTTATCAAAACCTTTATTTATTTTGCATGGTTTTAATCGTTATATGTTCTTTGTAGTCAGCCTTGATATTGAAAAAAGGGTACTGAAAGCTCCGTCTTTAAAACTGTGTTTTAAAAATAAAATTCACGTTCTTACATCATCGCTGTTTGCACGGAACAACTAAGTGAAGATAGAAAAATTGTAACTGGAATTGTTGAACTCATAAAAGTTATCGTGCTTTTGATTAAGCTCATAATGTTAAAAGCAAGATACTCTGTGATGGCACTAGATAGATTTTAGGAATGTTTTATAACATTTTACTGCTGTAATCTTTCATCTGATGAGTGTTTATGGAAAGAGTATTGAAAATCTACTCAGTCCATGTCTAGCAGCCAAGTGGAAGTCACTGAAAACTTTTTTCAGGATATTGCCCAATTTGTGAGGTAGGAAAATTGAGGTTGGTTGGTTTGTTTGTTTGAATAGTGACTACGTTTAATTCCATGAACCTGAAAAAGTGAAATTAACTATTGAGGGGTGCAAAATGTAAAATAAACAGTTTGGGTCTGTCTGTACTAAACCAAAACAAGGGTGGTTGATTTAAGCATTGACCAATTAATAGCATGGTTTCACCTTAAGTGCACACGGATCTGGGACCGCGCTGCTGGGGCACGAGGACATCACTCCCTCTGCTCTCCATTGCTGGGCCTACCCAGGCTTTCCATTGCATCTGTTCCAGTGAGCCCTTGTGTGAATGAGTTGGATCAGTTTGCCAATAGAGCTCAAAACTGAAGTTACCAAAAATAATCTGTGTGTGAACGAGCAGCTCTAACCTGCCTGACACTCGCTGATGTGGGAAGGGGGCTACTGCTCTCCCCTCAGCAGTGCTGAGACAGTGAGCCAGCTGTGAAATCCCATGGAGCCTTGCCTATCCAGACAGCAATGGATTTTCTTCTTAAATGAGTAATAAAAAAGTTTGAACAGCAGGTTTTTTTCACACTGGTGTTTTGTGCCTGTAATCACCTTAGATGTGATCCTAAACTCTTTATTCTCATGATTGCTATTAAGTTGCTCATGAGAATGGAAAACAAGATTTGCGGGTCAGTTTTGATCCTTTTGAAGATAATGGTTATATTCCTACTGACTTCAGAAGGGTCAGAAACATTAGTCTTCCTTTTTTTTTTCTTGCCATGACCAGAAGTGCATAGCACAGATGAAATGTGTCGTTTTATCATCTGTTACAAATTCAGCTTTTGTCACTGCAAATATGCAAATAGCATGTGCAATTGCTATTTTGTTTTTGGGCTTGGGAATTTTGTTTTGTTTATTTTGCTCTTAATTCTAGTGTTTATAATCAATGAAGCCTCTGTAGTAGTAGTTATACATAAATTATACTTTTAAGGTGACATGCTATAATTTTCCATGTCCACCTTTGGAAGTAATTATTTCAGTTTGGTACAGTATTAGGTTATGTGGATTAGACGATATGTTGCCTATGCTGTAGAGGACGTACAATTGTTGATCCCAAATGGAATGTAAAATATCTGAATGTGGATTTTCAAAGGACAGGAAAAAAAATTGGCCAGTAGATTTCTATATATCAAACGCAGCATTTAATTTGGAAATCAGCTAGAGATTTGCGGACCATTTGTATTGTAATGTACACTGGTGTTGGCACTCTCCAGACACTTCGATCTTTCAGGAGCTTGCATGTCCTTGTGTATTCTCCTTTCTTCAGGCAACTTTGTCTGAACTTTCTCAAATATCTCCTGTGATTGCCTGTCACTATCTTCTCGCAGGACTGGGAGCTCTGTAGGCAGGATCAGTCCCGCTCCCTGTCCGCTGCTCTGCTTAGCATCACTGCCAACCACATGGCTGCTGGTTTGAAGTCTGCAATCTTGACACAGTGTGTTTGAACAAGGCCTGACTCAGAGAGATACAAGTCTTAACCTGCTGGCTGCATTTGCTTTGTGCCTTACCCACTGTCATGGGAGTTTTGGGGATGAAATGGATAAAATAGGAAAACCAAATAGACGAAATAGCGTGAAAGGCATGCATATGTGAGTTTGCCATTGCTATTTTGATTGTGTATCGTTATATTTCTGTATGACTCAATGCTAGAGAAACAGTTTAAATCCCACATAAAAGCACATTAGACTGGAATAAAAAAAAAAACAAAACAAAACAACAACAAAACCAAAACAAAACATTGAAGCTCACTGTCACTGGAAAGAAGAATGCTCAGTGTTGGAGGCTTGTGACTGATGATGCCTGGAAATGATACCTGGTGGTCATCTTCTAGCATCACAACAGATGTCCATGCAGTTACTTTTCTGTGTTAACCCAGTCACATTTTCAATGCAGAGAGAAATTATTTGTATGAAGCAAAATGCATGGAAGTATATTATATGCTGTATATGGTATACTGTTCATATCTTTCAACATAAAGGCTCTTTTCACTGTAAACCTACACTCTACATGCTGGAGGCTAGGTGACTATTTTTCTCCCAGTTTTCTAACCACAGAGTCTTTTAGTTTTCTATTTCCCACACTTGTATGCTAAAGTCTGTCTTCAGACCTCTTTCAAGATCTATGAAACTTGATTTACCGAGATTCAGAGAAGGATTAAGTCCTGTGTACATCCAAGTTATCTCTGTCAGGAGTTCTTAAAAAATTATTTTCCTTAAGAATCCTGTAAATTTCTTACATCTCCAACTAGGAATGTCCTTTCAATCTAGGAGTAATTACTTTCAGTCTACATACAGCACAGACGTTTTGAGGCAGCATTGCTACTAGCAATTTTTTGTGTTCCTTCTTTTTTTGTGGGGTTTTGGGGGTTGGTTTGTTTTGGGGTTTTTTTTTAACATATGCACCAGTACTCTTCCTGACCTCTATTGAAGGTGTTTGTTAAGTGCAAAATTTTATGTCCTAGATGTTGAACTGTGTGTGGTTTAAAGAAAAAAAATCTAGGTTTGCACTTTTAATGACCCAAACTTTCATTCATCATAGAATTCTGCGCTTAATCTGTTCTAGGATCTCTGCCATAATCTTATCGCTTTAATTATAGTCCCCAAAAATGCAAAAAATGTTATATAACTCTTTCTGAACTTGTTTGGGCTTCTTATAGACATGCTTATGTGGCAGGAAAAACATTACGCAGTCCAACAGTGGCACAGGGGAAAAGTCATGCAAGCAACAAGTAGGATCTGATTTTCTAAAAAGATGCTTCTACAGTGCTGGCAAGAAACACATTTTGAACTATTACACATTGATGTAGAATTCATGGTCTGAAGACTGTAGTTGAGTAAATTTGAATTTGTCATTTTGAAGTTATTGCAAACTTTCTGGTCTTCCTTATGAAGTCAGGTTCTAACAGATTTAAAATGTGTGCCATAAAATTATTTGCATCATCTTCTACCTGTAATTTAAAAAACTATAATTTCATTGTTTTCACATAAAAGCCATTTGGAATTCACATATATTATAAAAATCTATGCCTGTAGGGATTGCCCAGCTAGAATCAGAATCACTTTCTGCCATTTCAGGTTGTAATGGCTAGTCTGCATTTCCTTTTGTGGTGTCCCTGAAAAGAAGAACTTTTAAAATAGTGGAAAAATGAAATGGTTCCTACATATTGTTGCCTGTGCTGAGGAAACTAGTTACAAGCTTGTGATTAGTGTTGTCATAAGTATAATACTAAAGACCAAAAAAAAGGAGGAACTGCTTTTTATTTTCAGTTAACAAATCCTTTTTGTGTGTGTGTGTAGATTAAGGTTTTTAAAGACATTTTTATAAAGAACTACTGACCTTCTCAATTGTTCATTAACTCTATTTTTAAGTTCCCTTGTTTATTTGTGCATGATTTTTTGCTGTCTTCAGACTCAATTTTGGTTTAAATCTGTCATATTTTAATGCTTCTTTTTTTAAAATGTCAAATGGCAGGCCATAAAATCATAGTAAAATGTATACTTAGAAAGCAGGGTCAGCTTGATCAATCTGCCTAGAGCCACAAGGTCTCTCATCTAGATAGTGCAAGCAAATCTGAATGTGACAGCAAGTCAGGCCATTAGCAGAGAACTTAGACTCATTTAGTGGGAGAATAAAAGCAATTTCTGGAGGATTATTTTAGTGAATAGCCTACTGTGTGTTAGAGTGTCATGAGAAATTCCATCAGAAACATGTTGGCTGCTGAATAATTTCAGGGGAATGTTATGTAGTTGTACATATTTGTGGACACAGACAAGAGAGTTGCAAATTGGAGTTGTTGTAGAAGAATTTTTACTGGTGTTCAGGCCGTCAGAATTATTGGAAAATACAGCATATATGCTGGACCAGAGTAATCATTCTTGGAGAAAAACACATATGCTTTACAACCTGACAAATTGTCCAGGCTCAAAGAATATGAACATTAAAGCTGCCATTAAGCTGCCAGCATTATCTCACTATGTCACATTAATTCATAACTCTTGTAAAGTCTATTATATGAACTCCACATCTATAATGCACAGGACACAAAAGTTGTTGATATTTAGGAACAGCCTGCTTGAATGGCTATATTGTTTGGTTTAGTAGATATCCAGACTTCCAGTTCTTGTGTGTTTTGTCTTTGAAGTTTCTGGATTACTGTCAAGAATAATCTGGGCATTTTAAGGGAAACGTCACATTTTCATTTTGATAATGGAGAATTGCTTGTGTAACTTCTTGGCTTTGGTGGTTGCCACATGAGAGTTTTACTTGAAGATCACAGTAACACAGAATTGTTTTGGTTTTTTTCCCCTTTGTTAGAGTTTTAACATTCACCCACATGTAATTGGTGACAGTGAACATCTGCAGTACCAGTCACTAACAGAGTCTTCCAGAGGAGCCTAGGGCCTTCCACAATTCTTCCCAGAGCAAGACTCTTTTGGACAAAGTTCTCCAGCTGCACTTTAGTTTGTAATCATTTTTACAGTAGTGGTGGTTGTCTGCCCTAAAAGAGGCTTCCTTCAAAGTGTAAAACTATGTGTGTATAGTAGGCAATCTGCTCTGAAATTTTTAAGAACTTTGTTGGACAAGGACTGTCAGGAGCTTGGCTGCTGCTTTCAAACTGCAAAGATCATCTCCATTTATTTTTAGAATGTATGTATGCTTTGTCTTCTCAGATCAGGACTATTTCTTACCAGGCAATCTCTTGCTTGGAATACATAAGAGTAACATGTAGTAGCAATATCTGGGGAGATCACTCAGGATTTTGAATTTCTAGTCATCACCAGCATCTGATTTACTGTCTCTGGGTGGAGCGAGTGACTTCTGAACCCTCCAAAGCTGCTGGAGCATTCATTTTTGTCCCCTCCACCCCTGGGTTTTTTTCCTTCTATTTCTGATAGGTCTAAAATAAATATTGCCAAGGTATCCAAGAATCCTTAGCGGGGAGGGGAGGAGTGCAATTTCTCTGAGCGTATCTCCTTACATGGCACTTATCACAATAGTGCTTTTGCTAAACATTCCTCTTCTATGAGGCAGCACAATGATATTTAGTTGCTTTTTTACTTCTTTGAAACAATTTTTTGCTCAATCCCACAGTTTTTCATCTGCAACAAGTTTAGAAGAGAAGAGAGGATTCCAGCAATGAATAGCACCAAGAAAGTGTGCTGGCATACAAAGAATCTTATATAAGTCAGATATTTTTTTTCTTCCTCCCTTTTCTGACCAGCCCCTTTTCTGTGCTAGTCAAGGTCTTTGTTTTAGCAATAGCCCAGCTGGATGCTACTTCCTCTGCTTAAGTGAAGTTCAAGAAACCAGCTGCTGCTTAAAAGAAAACTGCTTATTGTTAAGTTCCCCTTCTTCCCCCTGCCAAGGTTAAACATGTCCCTTCTCCGTCAGCACCTCCACTGTAATGTGTCCCTAGATATTGTGGGGCACGCCTTCAAGGATATAAACCTAGTCTTTACCACATTACCTGCTGACGAGACAAAAAGATAGACAACAGTTTCTAAAGTTGACTTAATGTTAGTCAGCCACGCCAAGACAAATTTCCCTTCCTTTAGAGGATTTTTCCTATTCACAAATGTGGTGCAAAGTGAAATTCTGGTTCTGTGGAAGTCATTGAGGACTTCTAGGAAGATGTTTCTATTATTCCTTTTTTTTTAGGAGAGTCAGTTTTATTCCTGACTCTCTTCATCACTTTTGTAAGGTGAGGTTTTTCCCCCCCTTCCTTATAAATCTCTGAGGGTCCTGTATAAAATCTTGTACTTTGGAATATTTAATACAAGAATTCTTATTATACCCCCAAAAAACTTCCTAGTCCAGTAATTTACCCACACTAATATCCAGTAGGAAGAGATTGGCAAAGAATACATTAATATTTTCCTCCTATATGCAAAAAGCTACTTTTAAAGAAGTTTAAAAAAATTCACTACTGCACTGAGATTTCCTGTGTAATTCAACCTTCAGAATATTCAGAATGGTGTAGTCCTTAATTCCATGATTGTGTACATTTTTATCACAGACTATTGCTGTAGTAAATGAGGAGGTGTCTTTTTCTGTATCTGTGATAATCGGTGCAATGCCTTGTATAGGTACCAGTTGTAAACCTTATGTTAATTTATTTTCCATGACAAAACAATAAATTGGGTACCCTGTGGAAGCCACTGAAACTGCTATGACCGTTTTACAACTGGAGACCTTGGGTGCAGAGAGATCACAGCCATAATCTTCAGCAGTTTTGGTTTTGTAAGACATCACCCATGCCTCATTCTGCCTAACTGTAGGACTGAAACTGGAGATAAACTCTGTCTTTGTGTAGGGAGCTGAGGTTGACAAAACTAGGCATTTTTTTTAGCTATCTTAAAGTTGGATGGAATAAAATTGTGCTCAGAGCATATTAATACCTTTTCAGTGTTATTGTTTTGTATTCTATCAACAACACTTTTTGTTCTACTTCAGATGCCACTGTTAATGTCCTAAGTTCCTGCAGAGAGAGTGCAGGAGAAGCAAAACAGGTAGTGACCAGGTCATAAACACTTTTAAGAGCCCCGACTAGTAGGGTTGATAACGTAACCAAGGCAAGGACAGACTCCCTCTGTTTGGAGTGACAATTAATTCTGAAGCCATCCTTTCTCTAAAAATCAGCTTCATTTACATTTCTTTAAGCTTTCCTGTAGTAATAAAGTGGGGTTTCAAAAGAAAATGTAGTCATTGTTTGAGTAAAAAACATCAAACTGCTGGCTAAAGAGGCAAAGGGAGAGTAGATAAGGGTATACAAGCATTCCTAATTCTGACATTTCTAGGATTCCGAGTCTGCTTTTGTAATGCTCTTTTACATATTCTTGTTTGTGGTTTTTACACTTATTTACCACACACATGCACACTTTTGTATGCATACATATATTCACAGTGATGGGATATCAAGCTTTTGCCCCGAATCCAGCTTTTACTGCTACAAGCAATTTCACTCACTTCAGGAGTGTACATAACTTGGCCCTAGTTTTAGCTGCTTCTTGTCTTTAAGCAGTTTCAGATATACTGCTTATTTTTTTCTATTTTTTATTTTACCTTGACTGCATTTACTAAATTTGTTGTAAGTATCCAGTAAAGTGAAATCTATAGTGATATCTGAAGCCTATCATAAATTCCTTTATCAGAGTGATTTCAGTAACGTATGTGCTGTTGTGTGATTAATGGAAAGTCTACTCTTTGATGACAGAAGAGTTTAAGTTTTTTTGTCACCTCATGGTTTGTACATCATCACATCTATTCTGATACAAGGGAACTGAAAGGTAAAATTAAGGGCTTTTCCTAGATCTTTCAATAGGTCATTTCCTATATGCGAATGTATATGCTATAAGTAATGTTGATGTAGTGTTTCACTATATTCAGCATTCTGTTTGTTTTTAAGAGTACGTAATTAATTGAGTGTAGCATGGGAGGCTTGTGTTGTGCAGGGATTGCTGTAAATCTGTAGCAGATATCTTTCACAGTATTATTTGCAGCCCTGGCATCTATCTTAGCTTTGTATCTTCTCATGAAGACATTGTTTCTGAATTCACATCTCTCCTAGAGAACCACAACAGGAACTCCTTTGTCTTTCCAGTGGAATCCTGAGAATGCTATCTGAAGTATTAGTGTGAGTTTATCTGTAGCAAACTAAAAAAATATTTGCTGGCTTTTTCTGAACTTCTGTCTGGTCTTCCTACCTGGCCAGTAGGAGATTGTGTGCTGGGCTACCATTTAAAATGCATCTATGTTGCACACAGGGAACTTACCATGCACTTTCATTGAAGTGAAAGGGGGTTGAAGCTATGTTTATTGAGTCTTTGTGATAGTCCTCAAAGGCTAAAAAAGGCCCTGTCTAACAGTAAGTTAATTTTGAAAGCACTGTGTTTAATTGTAGCTGCTCTGTTTTTCTTAAAGCATTTCTGGAACTGTGCGTGAACTGTGGTTGAAAAATTTTAGAACTTGGTTACCTAAAGCCAAGTTCCTAAAAGACAGCTAAACAAATGGGAAAGTTGTTGAAAAGTTGTTGATGTAAATTCCAGTGTCTGAATCCAGTGTGAGACAGAAATTTATGTATTATTTTAAAATAACTGACATTTTCTACAGAAGGCTACAACAGATTAGTATTGCATCGTAACATTATTTCAAGTCAGCTGTTCAAACAAAGCAATGCTAGGTGTTGCAAATCCATCACTACTTGCCACCTCGCTGCTGTGCTCAGTGATAAAATATATGGATGGTGAAAGAGTTGGTGGTTTTTTTGGGCATTCCTCAGAATAGAATCTTAGAATCATTATGGTTAGAAAAGACCTTTACGATTGTCAAGTCCAACCGTTAATCTAGCACTGCCAAGTCCACCACTACACCATGTTCCTAAGTGCCACATCTATATGTCTTTTAAAGACCTCCAGGGATGGCAACCCATTACCCTGGGCAGCCTGTTCCAACGTTTAATAACCACTTAATTGAAGAAATTTTTCCCAATGTCCTCCCTTGGTGCAACTTGAGGTCATTTCCTCTTGTCCTATCATTTCTGTTACGTGGGAGAAGAGACCAAACTCCACCTTGCTACAAACTCCTTTCAGGAGTAAAGAACGATAAGGTCTCCTCTCAGCCTTCTTCTCTCCAGGCTAAACAACCCCAGTTCCCTCAGCTGCTCCACGTAAGTCTTGTGCTCTAGACCCCTCAACAGCTTTCTTGCCCTTTTCTGAACACACTCCAGCACCTCAATGTCTTGGATCCCAAGATATGTAATTTGTGGAGCCTACTGAAAAATAAAGAAACAAGCAGGATAATATTGCACTTAGATTTGTGTGCATTTCTTATTTCTGCTATTTAAGCTGTTTGTAATGAGACATGTAGAGTTGTCAAATATCCATGGTATCTGTTTAACCTTAATATTAGTTTTTCTCTGCTATATAGAAGCGAGTGTCTTTCTGTTCACAGAGAAATCAATAGTGCAGAGTCTGACTGTATAATCAGTGAAATTTCTTGGGTTTGGAAAATTTATTCCTTGGCTACTTCTGTCTTCCACCCCTCCTCCCTCATTCCAAGGGATTCCAGGGGGTCTTCCTCAAAATGTAATGCTGCTTAGAGAGTAAACTCTTTATTGCCTGCAACTCTCCACATATAAATAACATCATAAGGCTAGAAGTACTGTTATCATTCCTTCAACAACAGAACTCTACTTTTATACCAGGAAATAGAATTGGAACAACTATGAGTGAAAGAATTATATAGTATGCTGCTAGCTGAGCAAATATTTATTCAGTATACACCAAAAAAAAGGCAACTACTTTATAATTGATCATATAAATCTCAATAAAGTGTCATAAAATTAGATGAAATTAAATGATGTGTTACCAGAAAAAAAATTGAAACAACCATTGTGTTGTCAGAATGCTTATTTCCAGATTATAGTTTCTGATCTTACTAGGTTTTACATAATTAACTTTTTTCTTTGATTGTATTTAATCTGTTTTGAGCAAAGGTTTTCTTTTCTCTTTTGGATTCAGTGAGAGTGAAAGACTTTTAGAGCTTTGTAAAAGTTATGAACAAGTTTTAAACGAGGAGTGATTGATTTAGTATACACTACAAATTTTCTTCTTCTGCATCCCAAGTAGGAATCATGTCAGACTATTTCTTCTGTCTAGTTGGCGTAGAAAAAATTTCTTTATCCTGTCTAGCAGTTTTGCTTCCAGTCCTCATCAGACTAGTAAGATTGCAACAAGTAGTGAAAACAGAAAAAATAATTTTCTTGAACTTCAAAAGAAGTTTAGAAGTTTCAATTTGTGTATTGTATAAAGGCTTGAGTCGGTATTTTGTCCTATTCAACTTAATGTTTGTACATAGACAATAGTAGCTAGTACCTAAGTAAACTATATGAGTTTATTTAGTTCGTGTCCAGTACTGTTAAACACAGTACATTAGCCTCATGGATGCTCTAAGTAATCACACGTCCATTGACTCAAGTGAATTTTGCCTTGCTTGTACCAGTGAATAGGTTATTATTTTTTTTTTATGAGATCATATTACCAAAAGCTTGCCAAGAACTTAATACCATGCTGGAGATAGATTTGTAGAAGCTTACTACATCTTGTGACCTCAATTTACTTAAACCTACATGTTTTCTACTCTGGTAAGACATAAATAAACTAGCACTGGAACACCACACAAGCTGCAGAGATCACAGTGCAACTCAGGACACTTCCATGGTCACCCCTTTCCAAAGGAAAAGCGCCTTGTCCCTCCGTAAGCCAAGATTGCTTTGGCAAAGGTCCAGCAACTCGTGTTGTTATGGAAAGAAACACTTGGAAGCAACCAGTTCACTCTCCAGGATGTTATATATTTTTTCAATAAAACAACGCTGCATTTAAGTAAGATGAGAGGGCTGACTTTTAAGCCTCACCAGGGAAAAAAGTGGCAAGGTTTGCTGTGCAGGCTAGAACAGATTTTAGTGAATATGAAGGGCAGAATATTTAAACCAAGCCCAACCTGTCTCACTCTATTGTAACCATCATATTGTCTCGTTTCTGTATAGTTAAAATTAAGGGGATTTTTTTTTCTTTTCATCATTTAATAACAGTAAGCCTGAATGGCATCTTCCTGGGATTTTTTTTTTATTTGCATGATATAGTACAATCTCATGTGACAGACCCAGGGAGATCCAAGATCGCTGTTTTGCTCACTGTGAAGGGCCTGCCTGGAGGCCCTAGAAGGAGTAGGATGAAGTATAACACGCTCCTGCAATCACCAGGTGGTGAATGGACCTTACTGATTGTTGCCAGACTGCCTTTAGGGCTCACAGGGAAACCTTTGATATTGCACTTAGACTCTTTTTCTGGTGGGGTGGGTTTAACTGAAGTTTGGTGGCTGAAGGAGAAGGGCATCTGCTTTCAGTCGTCTGTGGAGCATTTTGTTGTTGACATTGGGTCAAAATTAATTACTTTGCATTTGTCATGGTTTATTGATGTGGAGTTTGCAGAACTTAAAATTTAAAATGTTTAGTATAAGCAATTGTTTTGTCACTGCTGTCTTGGAAGGAATAAGAGAGTTGCCTTATAAGTAAGGATAATACGAGAATTGCAAGAGAAGCTGATGATTATGCGAGCTCTGATGCCACAGTAATTTGCACTAAAGTAGAAATTCACCCCCATGATTCACTGATTTCAAAACCAAAAAGGACTTGTAAGATGCAAATACTAAAAAGGTTCCATAATAGTATTAAATTGCTTGTGGTGTTATGTACTGCTAGCTAGGCAGTACGTAAAAATGGTGCTTTAAATGATACTCAAAGAAATTGTTTCCCGCCTTAGGCAGAGGGACCTTCTTCATTCTATGGCAGTTTTGCTTCAAAAGATATCTTAAGATTGAACTTTCCAGACTGAAGATCTTCCCTTCTGCTGTGCTGTTGAAGTACTTTTAAAATCCCTTCATATTCTGTAGAATTTCAACACTAGAGCAACATGTAAATTCCTGCACATGGCCTCCAAAAGTGCACATCACTGAGTGCAGTGCTGTGCACTTCACGCTTGTAAGAAGAACTTGAGCTGGATTACCTGACCAGAAAGCACTTTGAAGCTAGCAAAGCAATATTGTCATAAAAAATTAGATATTAAATACTGATGAAGGTTTGTTTCTAGCAATGTAATTACTTTAGCAGCAGGATAATAAATGTAGAAAGAGGAAAAGGACACAGAAAGCTAGGAGTTTTCTTTCTTGCTCTGGCATCGTATTTTTGTTTTGCTTCCTGAATACAGCAGCTGAAATAATTTTATTGTTTTATTCCTGCTCACTGCAGACATCGAAGCCAACCAAAACATGTTTCTAGCTTAGAATGACAAAAAAAAAAAAGCCCACCTGATGGGGAAATGGAAATGTTTTTTTTCTAAGAGGCATTTGAGGTCCTCTGAGTCAGTATCAAGTTTATACTTTTTCCAATGTACAATAAGTGAAACTAAAAGTAATCCCACATCACAAAAGCAAAATGCATATGTTTTGAAAAATATTTCAGAAATAAAGGTAGTTATGCTTTGTTGTGAAATTACTCCATAATATTATCATTTTCAGTTTCAAATATTCTCTTATGAATATAGCCTTATATAACCATCAGGTTATAATATATCATATACATCTATGTAAAGCTCCCGTTGACATAAATATTTGTGCTTTGAAAGACTTAAGGGACTTTGTTTTGGATATGTGTGTCTGTAGTTGCTGGGTTTCTTTTAATCTGCAGCTTGAAAAAAATCTATTTATGTAGATGTACACCCCTGGCTTTTTTTCTAGTATTTCAGTGTGATCAGAACACTGATACGGGTAAAAGACACAGTAAAAAAAATTAGGTCTTATTAGGTCGGGTCTTCAAATTGTCTTTTCAGTCAATGCAGAGTCTATAGATCCATCTGACTGGAGGCTGGGAACCATAATGAGCTTTATTCAGAACATGATATTCTAAAGGAGATTATTATTTTTTTAATACCCCACTACATTCTTGAAAGTGCAGGCTTTTAATGAAAGCTTGTGATTGATCAATGAAATTTTTTTACTATGTTTTCACATTTTATCTGCATTGTTGCACATTAGCAGATGTCAGAATTCATTGATAGATGCAGAGGGAAAGGCTTTGAAATTCTTTTCTGGAGTTGAAACACTTGGTACACACAAGTTATGTGACCCCTGTTCATTTTTGTTTTTTCCAAACATTTTTGTTTAAGTATTTTTCATACATTAGTGTTAGTTCATGAATCCTAATTAAAAATTTTTAGAGCCAAGTATGAATTGAGGGCTTGAAACAAAGTAAACCAAAGTCTGTTTTTCAAAATCAAGTGAAACTAAACAGGATGTTTATGTTTTTATGCTATCTTCTTTTAAGCTGCTATAATCATAATTTTAGTCTTTGTTCTGCTGATGCCTGTATCACCTCCTTCATTTTTCTTTTAAAATAATTGCTATGATATATAAATTGCCACCTTCACTAGGATAATGATCTTTAAAAATAATCCACTGCATGTGTGTCTTTATACATGTACAGATATCTTGTAAGTTTTTGTATAACCTGTGAAAATAAGAACTATCCCACCAGGTGAGATCAGTGATCTGTCTAATCCAGTTTGTTGCTACTGCAATAAAGAGGCTGTTTAGATAAAGCATGTAGATGTCACTTCCTGCAGTCTATTCCCTTCATACTTCACCAGCATCCAGAATTGTAGATGGATGTTAGAAGGAACTTCTCTGCCTTGTTCCTTTTACTTATGAATCTATTGTCCATGAATGTTTCTAATCCCTAGTTGCAGTAGCTGATACAATCTGCCTCCACAGCTACAGCAGCAAATTACTGAACTTCACTATGGATTTTTATCTGTTTTACTACTTTCACCAGCATCCCAGTTCTAGTACGGTAGCACTGGGTGTACAGCAGTTCCATAGTCAGCTCATCTACCATGTTCATGATGATGTTAATCTCATGTGTATTCTTCTTCAGCCCTCAGATTTTTAGTCAGTTCTTGTATGAGAGCTGATTCATCCCTGTGATCATTCCAATTGTCCTTGTCTGTACACTTCTTACCTCTTCTGCATCCTTCTCAAGTTGTACAGGACAGAACTGCACATGCAATTCAAGATGTGGGAACACAAAGATTTTATGCAGCAGCAGATTAGTACCCTCAGGTCTTTTCTCAGCGACTTTCCTGATGTTACCTGATATTTTGCTGGCTTTTCTGAGTGTTGCTGCACCATGAGGCAATGGTTCAGAGAACTGTCAACAAAATCGCCAAGATGTTTCTCCAAAGTTTTAACTCTATTCTAAGTTCAGCATCATATAGATGTGGTTTCAGATATTTTTCCCCCTAGAAAGAGTATTTTTACTTTACAGTTATCTATTATGAAGCTCGTCACCACCTTTTTGCCCACTCAGAGTGAGCCTTTTTGGAGTTCCTTAACCATTTGCACAGCCTGTGACTATTAGAAAGAACTTAGTATGATCTGCAGCTTTGCACATTTCACTGTTCACTCCCTTCTCTGAGACATTGATAAAGATGTTGAATAAAACTGGGATCAGAAGTGATCCTTGGCGGGACCCCATGAGTACAGGACATGTTTCTGCCAGTAGTAAAATCTTTTAAGGATCTGTCAGATGAAATAGATGTACTCCTGTATAAAGTTGTTCTTATACCAGTTCCTCTAATCCTAAAGAAGTTCCCTCAAGAAAAATACTCTCTTTTTTCTTGCATTATTCTTGCCTTATTTTCTCTAGATGTGATGCCACACTGACTTGTGCAGTCTTCTCTCTTCACCTGCGTTTCCTCAGCTGCTTCTTGCAGATATTAATATTTCTTTTGCCTCCCATAGTCACCTTGTTCAAATGAAAAATGCCATGTGAGGCATACTCTTAAAAGTAGTCTTTCCTCCAATAGACTTTACTACTCTATCTGTTGTGCTTGTCAGTGTATGTTGGACTACCTCACAAGCCTTCCTGAGTTTTGGGCTGGACTAGGAATGATATTATCAGTATTATTTTACAGATGTCAACATTCTAACAGCACTCTCTTGTGCTTTGAAGTATGTTACATTTTCTATTTAACCTGGAATTAAACTTTTCTGACCTGGATCCATTCTGTCATATCTTTAAGTATTTTTCAGAAGCATCTTTCCTTCTAGGTTTACAAAAAAAAGGTACCACTTAGGCTATTTCACTGCCTGTCAAAATAGGAATTTTACGGTATTCATGCACATGTGTGTTCCTTTTTCAGTTTATCTTACAGTGCAACACATTCTGCAAATTCCTGAAACACACATCTTTCTTTTTTATGGGCATTCTGCAGAGAAGTAAACTGCCAGGCTATTCTGTAATCACCTTTGATGTTGCAATAAATGCTGTTTTCTTTAAAGTTTTTTAACCTTTAACCAGCTAAAGAACAAATCAAAGAAGCAGATTTCTAGATAATTTTAAAAGACTATAGACACAGTAGATAAGTTGCAAGTCTGTGTTTGCTGTGTATGAAAACACTTTCCCTCCATGGGAAGATAGATATTCATTGAGCAGCTAGCAGACAAACTTAACTTACTTTAGAGACCTCATAAAAAAGTAAATGTCTATTCAAAATGCACAATTATTTCCATATACAAGCATGTCTTTACAGGACTAGTGTTTTAAATTATCTGTGCTTCAGTATGCACTGAAGATGCCCAGTGAATATATGCTACCTGAAGCTTACCTATAAGCTTCCATATGTATCCTACTCCAAGCAGCAGGTGCAAATCTGTTTTCCTAAAAGCTTCACCCAAGTCAAAGGTCAGTGACTGTTGGTAACATCCTCATGGCATCACTTAATGCGTGTGTCCCTGCTTGTTGCTTCAGGGGAAACTTGTTGATCCAGTTTTAAAACCTTCAAACATTATACTGGGTCTTAGAGTGAGTTCATCCTTACTCAATCCAGAGCAAAGTCTTACTCTGTAACCTGTAAGGCACTTACCATCTCTACAATAAGCCAAGGCAACTCTCCCTGCCCTTTCATTCCCTAAGCAGCTTGGCTACTGATTCAGTCACCCTCTGCTTCTAACAGGAAATCTTCCTGTACCTGAAATTCCAGGGGACCACATTGTACCAAACATTAATTGCCTTTTTTGGGGGATAATCATTCAAATTTATTCACACCACTGGAAGTAGATAATGCATCGTCTGCCGGCGAGAGTAAGGGCCAGCCTGAGCAGCAGGCACCGTGAGTGACCCAGGGCCGGCCACCCTGACCATTGGCACAGACCCATAGGGTCTGAGTGCAGTCAGCAGAGGCTGGTGCTCTTAAGGGCATCCACCAACAACCTGCAGCATGGGGAGGGCATGAACCAGGTCCAGAGTTCCTCCGGGAGCCATGGGCAGAGGTGCATACCTACAGCCCTGCCTTGGACTGAAATGGCGCTCCCACAGGCAGTGTTGGGGGGTTGTCCCCTCCCCACAGGAGGCTGAGCAGGAACATTAGGGCCTTTAAGTGCCTCAGGGCCCTCGCTTTTACTAGCAATTTTGTAAGTGCAAAGAGGATTAAATGCTGAAATTAGGCTACAGAGAACGACAGTGCTCAGCTCAGCATAAAGTTCTGTAATGAACTAGTCTGGCACAGTCTTCATTTCCCTGTACCACTTCATGGGGTTGCTGTGTGTATACACTGGCCTCTCAATGTTTCCTGAATAGGAGTATGTGTACATATAACAGTTATTTTGAAGTAAATATATTTATTTGAATTTGTATTAATCATGTTAAATGTTAACTGTGTTAGCCTTTATTTATGGTTATAATTCCATTCTCCCTTTTTGTTGTGGGGTTGTGTTTTTTTTACTGCACGAGAGCAAATCAAAGCAGAAAACACTGAGTTTGTGGGTAGAATAGTGATGTGTACAAGAGACACAAGAGAGAGCATATGAAGGTTAAGTTTCCCTCTCTGGCAGCTGCTCTCTAGCAGAGCAGGTTATCTGGTTTCTGCTTAGCAACAGAGGCTGCACAGGGATTTGCTCAGAACACTCACCCAGCGTGGAAGAACTGACCATAAGCTGCTCTTCATACTGACCTCCATCTCCCCGTGACAAGAGAATTCTGATGTTTTTATGTTTCCACAGAGAGTTTTCAGGAAAAGCACTGAAAATTTTGAGAAATTATTATATATTATCACTATCTAACAAAAGTCTTACGCTGTTATCGAGGGCAGTCTATGAATAAGAAAGGTAGTGTAAGAGGAGATGAAGAGATGATACAGTTTTGTGTTTGGATCTGCACTGGACATGAAGTTAGCAACAGGTCTTTTAGTCTCTCTCTTCCCAATTAGCCTTATGCACTGATAATTTTGTGTTGTCCTCTCTGAAGGAAGGATACACTTCCCAAAATGTAGATAAGCATCTATTCTTTCATTGCTGCCATCGGTGTGATGAAGCTTGCTCAGTGGGAACTAGGTTGGGTGCTTGTCAATAGGGAGGCATGTGCGATCCCTGAATTTTAGCAAAGTGAGGGGATTTCTGAGGCTCTAGCAGCAGCTCCAGCACTCAGCAAAGGCTGGAGATTGCTCAGGTTAGGCAGCAGGTACCTTGTAAGCACTTTTCCTAATGTTGCTTTAATTAGTTATCTCACTGTTTCTCCTTCTACTTCTTAACTCTACCCCTTCCTGGCGTGTACTGAGTCCAAGTGCAGAGGAGCTTTCAGTTTGTGTTACTGAGTACAGTATCAGAGGAAAATTGGTCGTTGGGTCTTGTTACGGTATTTTATTATAACTAATAATAGTATACATTTGCATTCAACATATTTTTTGTATATATGCAGTCCGAAGAACTGAGCTTGAATTTGAGCAAATGAGAGTCATCATGTTAATGTGTCTGTCACTGTTAGAGTACTATGAATTAATACCTGTAAGAAGAGAGGGGTCTTGAAGAAAAAGCTGGAATTAGATATTTATGAATGGAAGCATTTCTTAACTTAATTTAGAGTAGCAACACAACTATTTTTACTGTCATAATTATTTTGTTCTGGCTCAGACAAGTTCCCAAAAAGAAAGTGTCTTTGGTAAAGACTGCAAAATAATATTATGTTGTTTTTCTTTCATGTGAGTGGAGACACAGTTACTCATGCTAATATCTCATTTTAAGGAACTTGAAATCCTCAGCAAGGTTTTGTTAGTACAAATGCAACTATTTTTTACTATTCAGAACATCATGTTCAAGTAAACTGTAGACTTTAAGTTATTTCTGGCATCTAGGGCATAGTTTGTGAACTGATATGACAGTATCTCATATAAATTTTCCATCTGGATGATCACAGTGCAGTAGAAGTTTCTTGCTGTGTTGTCAAGCTAGAACCAACTGTTGTCACTGGCTGACCTTTGTTTTTAAGTACGTGGGAACATTACTGAAACGCTTCACATAATAGAGAAGAGCTGTTTCTCTGGTAGTGAATATCTGTATGTTGCCAAAGACTTCATTCATCTTCGTCTTTTGAATGGAGTACAGGATTCCCTGTCCTCCCCCACCACAAACTTTCTAAAAGTATAAGTGAGCCAATTCCTTACCACTTAATCTCACAAAATGTCCTGTAGGAGACAGTGGCCTGGCCTAATGAACAAAAGTTAGAAAATCAAGTCCTAAAACAAGGCCAGAGAATCTTTTATAGTGCTTTTGACTTGTGTAAAATTGCTACGTATCAGTGAATAATCTTACACTTTTTTTTCCTTAATGCAAAAGGATCGAGTTGACTATAAGAGCAAGGAAGTATGAAGACCATGCAAAGGGGTGCTCTGATGGGAACATTAATTATGAATGACTTCTTGATGAATGTAAGGGAGATGATAGCCAGCTAGTAAGGGAAATAATTTCCCAGCTAGATACTGGAAAATTATCAGCTCCAAAGAGTAAGAGTTTTATACTGAGAAATTTGTAAAAGCCCTCTATTTAATGCTCAGCTTCGTTTCCTGTGTTTCGTTTGGTGATTCCCCTGCAGAAAAAAAAAATAGCTTTTCACCCACCCTCCTTTTTCGCTTATGCAAAAATAACAGTTTAAAAGCAGTAAAGAATATCTGGTAGCATATGTTTCTGTAACACATAGAGCATCATAAATGGAATATCTGAGCAGTGCATATAGAAGCTGGCCCTGCTGCAGCACAGTTTTCCAAAGCTCATTCCCACACTTAAGAGGTTTGAAATCAGTAGAATTCTAGTTTACTTCTTTCTTAAATGCACTAATGTTCATGCCAAGTTCCTATTAGCCAAGTTAACTTATAATACAACATATCGAATGACTTTTTGTATCCTTCTGCCTTGCCTTCTTTCCTTCTTCAATGTGTACTACTCTGTTCATGGGCAAGTACAATTTTGAGCTGGAAGAAGGGAGACATTTTTCCAGTGCCAAATTCGGTAATGCAGGACAACTCTCCTTTCACAGGCTGGTGCAATGGCAGAAAAATTCTCGTTGCATGGGGAGAGAGGAAGGCTCTATACATCTGTGCTTTCTCTTCTTACAAAGATTTTAGCTTTTTGGTGATTTTTCTAAGTGAAATTCCAATTCTGAAAATGTGATCAGTTAGTGAAATTTAAATATAAAATATGTTCCTGCTGTAGTGCCTGTTTTGGTTCAGTATGCCTTGTACTGACTGGAAATCATATCTCAACAGACTTCTTTGTCTGAATAGATTTTATACAAGGAACTCATTGGTAAAGACATTGTATTTTCCTCCTGGATCCTGACTGATGGTTTCATAGATCTGAGAAGACAATTTCTGCCTTTCAGTCAGTTGATTACATCCCTAGAAACAAAAAGCACTGTTGCAATATATCGTGACTGTGATATAAAGACTTGCTCACTCAGCTAATTATTTCTAGTCATTTTTTTCAGCAATAACAGACACTTTCACAGAAAATCGTTGCTGGATGAGTATTTTGGCCCATCGTTTTCATTATTGTCCTTAACTGGGTTCCTTTTTCTTCTGATACAACTACTGCTGGGCCAACTGGCTGCATTCTCTATTAGTGTGTAGCATCTGATGCATTTCTCTGTGTGCTCAAATACATAAACTAGGTGACCAGACAGCACAGGAAAACAGGAATTATAAAGGCAAGAAAGGTTCCAGAATCAGCCTTGGGCCTGAGGAGACTCCTAGGATGTGTGCCATCTCTGTCTAAGCCCCTTGGTAGAGTATAAACAGGTTAAAAGTAGTTCTTAGAAGTTCTGAATTGCCTTCAGAAACAATATAGATAGTTAATTCTAATTGGAAGACAGTGTTTATATTTTTCCTATAAGAATCAGAACAAAGGAATATTAATAGCTGCCTGCACATTGTAACATTTTCTGCATAATGACATTTTGCAGGCTTGGTATAATTTTCTGCCATGTGCATCAGGCCATTAAATGAGAGGTCTTTAAAATTATCTCACCAGAACAGTTCTTTTTTCCAAACACCACCAAAAGAAGATGAGATCAAAGAATTTCATAAAAGGCACTTTTCACAGCTTATCTGTCATCAAATGAAGGTATTAGGGAAATGGCCTGAGAAGCTTTTCCTACTTGATACCCCTTTTGAAGTGACTGGAACTACAAAACATGCCATTTCTGCATAGGATTCCTGTTGTGTTTCTCCCTTTATGAGAGGAAGGGCACAAAGTGCCCACTTCTGGGGTCCCATCTCTCGGGGCTTGTTGGGCTTTCAGGGAGTAGGCAGGGAGGAGCAGTCCTTCCGTGAGATCACTGTGGAGCTCATGGTTACCAACGCTTAACCTGGGGCAGACTGAAAGATTTCCACCAACTCCAGTGACAACTGAACACCTATCTCTTCAGGATAATTTGAAGTTTTCTAACTTTTCCCAAAGTTAGAAGTCTTTTTGTTTTAATTTGTTTCTAAGGTTAGGTGGTAGGGGATTGAGCTGGTGAAATAGTAATGCATATTAGTTCTACATCTTCATTGCATGCCTTTGGCTAACAAATTCCACATATTACAGCATTAAAAATTTAATCCTGATCCAAACCCCATCTGAGCTGAAGAGTCTCACCACTAAGTCCTGTAGGATTGTGTGAGAACATCAGATGCTATATTACAGGTGTCACAGAAAAGAGTCATATAGGCTGAGGGCATAATATCCATCAGTGCCTGGCAAGAACAAAGAACTAAATTATAATTCTTTTTTGAAGTGGGAAGAAATTAAAAGAAATGAAAATGTTTACACTCATATGGTAATATTTTAGGGTCTTAATATGAAATGTTTCTCCATTCAAGAAACTCAAATAGAGATAGAATTTTATGTCATATTCTCAGTAAGTAAAATAGTAGTGCAATGGAGAGCAGGCTGACAGCTCTCCACCTGCTGTTTCTGTTCTACGTTGAATGAGTCTAAACTTGATCTTTTTTAAAAAGCAGGATTAATGAAATTTTGAACCATATTTTCTTTTTCACTTGCCCTACTATGAGCCTGATACACCAACTAATCCAATGCATACTAGATTTGGTCCAGATAAGCAATCTGACAGAATTCGTTATCTGAAAAAACAGCAGAAAGACTGTATTCAAACATCAGGTATTCTTAAATTATACAGAAAAAAGCTCTGTGTAAGGGACATAAACTTCATCGGTTATTCTGATGTCTATATGACAGTTGCAGATTCTAGGGTATAGATTTTATTCATATCCATATGAATCATACTCCTAAATTTATGGTACAGATGAAGACCTGTACATTTCAAAAGTGATGTTGAAGCCAGTGGATTTTGCTGGCCAGCGTAATGTGAAATGAGATTCTTTGAGTAACTGAAACAATATTAGTGCTAAGGAGATAACCAAATGGCACATGTTTTTACTCTCTACAGATTTGGGACAGGCTGACTTCTCTTCATTTTGGACAGCTTTAGAGAATTATTGAATATTTCTTTGGAAAAAATAATAAAACAAGACTTCTTTCTTGAATGCCATTTTAGGTAAAAGCTAATCATCCCTTGACATTTTTTGAAAAGAACAGGTGATGTCCACAAGGTCTGGCTAATGTTTCCTGCTTTGAATCCTAAATCGTAATTTCCATAGTTCTGTGACCTACTACTGGCACATAATAAGCCCCCCACCCCCAGCCAGCCAGTTTATCTCAATGTACATACACTACCCCTATTCTCCCTGTTCAATAGTACAATGGGATGCGTTAGGGGCATGAAAAACATGTTAAAAAACACATTCTGTTCCAGTATCAATTCATATTCTACAGGGAAGCAACGTAAATCTCCCATGACAAAAGTGACCTACCAGGTCTGCTTTACGAAGATTAGAGATCTCAGACAAACATCTTGCTTAAAACCTCTTTTCCAGCGCCTCACATTATAGATGAATAAACGCTACAATGCAAGTCTTTACAGTAATACAGTGTAAAGGTTTTGAGGACTTCTGTACTGATTCTGAAAGCACTGTTTGGAAACCAATTGTATTCAATTTGTAGGTTTTTTCTGGCCCTTTACATTATATAGGATGATAGGGTAGAGAGAGTTTTTTGAGAATTATTCCAGTCTCAAGGAGGGCCAGCTATTCTTGAAACCATTTTCAAGGCTTTACAAATATTTTTTATGCCACAGGCTCTCAATTGACTTTATGTCTGGAATCTCTACGAACAGAATAGAAATATTTTGTGGTTGGTTTTGTAAAACTAAGAAAAATCAATAACCAGTTCTTTATGTGAGAAATAAAGGTGGAAAGCAGTGAAGTGTTTCTCTGAGGGTAGTATGTAACTTCCAGCCCAGCCTAGGAACTGATAATTTGCATAAGTTAAGCACAAAAAATAATGGTAATTATTTCTAGCACTGAAAGGAGTTTCCAGTGGTATTTTCTGTAAGCTCTGAGACTGCCAGTGGAGGTCAAGGAACGCTTATCAGTAGTGATTTTTAAGAGCTGATTGGATTAATTTCAGGAACTGATGTAATTTTCTGGCCTTGCAAGGCAGGATAGCTTCAAGGAATACTATTCACTACTGGCTTTTGGTGCTGGCGAGTCGACTGAAAGGGAAACAGAGAGTTTCTGGCACATTTCTGGAGCAGGAGACCCCAGTGCAGTGGAGTGCAAACCCACTCGCCTTCCAGCAGACCAGAGTAGCAAAGACTTCTGCTTCCTAGGTCTTTATGTGCCAAATGGAGTCCACTCCACAGGGTTGTTCAGGTTTGTGGTTAGATCGCTGGCTCACGGTGCCAGGACAGCATCTTGCAGCAAAGGTTAGTTCCCCTTGGCTTAGGTACAGCTGATCCTGCCTGTCAGCTGTGGGATAAGCTAGATGACCTTGCAAGACTTCTTTATCCAATTTTTGTCTGGTTCTCTGACTCTCACCACTCTGTGTTTTAACTTTGGGGTCATTCTTTCTTTCAAGCGCAAAAAAGCTTGATTCCAAATTGAATACTGGGCAAAGCTGAGTAAAACCGAGCAGTAAGTCCATGCTATAATACAATACAATACAATAGTATTCAGCAGCTTGAGAGAAATTTGAAGCATCTGGTTGACAAGAAAATCTTTTATTATAAAATTTGAATGTGTGTATTTTTTGTTGAGTGGAAGATGCAACTATTCTGTGCGAAATTTAAGTTAGCAGTTCCTATGTACAAGGTGTTTATTCCAAGAGATATGCAATTCACAGAAATCGTTCCCTTCTTATTTGGAACTACATTAAAGCATTTGTACAAAACAGGAAAAAAACCAAACAATTAGCTCTGAGTATAAACATTGAAATCAGAGACAGATAACATGTTGTGGTGTCCTGTTGAAGATTGCTACTGTAAACTTCAAAAGGGAATCAAATGAACAAGGGAGAGATTTTGTTGTTTTCTTTAGCGTTGTACCTGATTTTTCTCTTGTTCTCGTATTTGTCCCCCCTAATGCTGGGACTGTGGAAGATGAATTTGCCACACTGGTTAGTCTTCTGCTCAGGGTTTTGAAGGTTTGCATATAGTTTTGTGTACAGTGTGCCTGCGCAGTTTCCATCAGAAGCAGGAAATGTTTATTCAAGTTCTGAGGGGTGGGACAGTTGCTGTAGTTTTAGGTAATTTTAAACAAACTATTTGAGCATCCTGTTTAAATAGAGTTAAGTAATCACAGTTTTGTACTAGTTGGAAAGGAATTCCATACATGCATGATATGAATAAAATATCATCTTACAGAGCATACCAAGGCTGTGATATATCTAACTTCTTGTGCAATAGAAGTTGTATCTTTGACTCTTGTTTTGCAACAAGTTTAGTGGCTAAACATATTCCATTATGTAACAGTACTATACTAGAATATGAACTATTTTGTATTTACATTTACCTGCATTTAATAAACGTATTAATTTTCCTGATATTTTCAGTAGCCTCTGGAAAAATCTAATTCAAATACAACTTCCTGAAATTGGGAGGAAAAAATAATATTCACACAAAGAGCTTCGTTTATGGAACTAGTGAGAATCAGGAAGCATTTATTCACAGCCATTTGCGTGAAAACATAAATGAAGGGGAAAGTGGTAGTTGGAGTAGGCTGGTATGATTTATCAGTTGTGAATTTTACTTGAGGAGTCTGTGTCGATGCCTTTCCTGAACTCTCTGCCTTTGAGTGTTGTAAGAGTCAAACTGGGAGACAAACCAGTAGTGCAAAGATTTGTTCTCAGGCTTGTAGCTTAGATGCAAATCTCAGATTTGAAAATGGCAGACAAAGTGCATGATTCAGTTTTGTTGTGTAATATTTCAGTACTGAGGCTGTGCTGAACTGCATATTGCATCCCACAGCTGGTAGGACTCAGTAGAAAGAATAATAAGCTTATATTCTTCAGATTGCAATGCTAATTGTACTTGGCCTTATGTCTATCAATGTATTGTCTTTAAGATGCAATCTAATGTTAATGAGATTTTAATTGGAAAACAAACAAAGGACAGGCAGGTTAATGACTGATAACGATTTAAAAAAAATCTTTCAAGGGCTACACAATAATTAATGTAAACAATACATCAAAGTCTTTCCATACAGCTTTCATACAGGGTTTACATAGAAGCTTGTTCCTCAACAAAGGTATTATTCCACATCTAAACAACTAATAGACTGTGTAGTGTCATCTGTTCAATCAAAACTGATTGGCAAGATTACCCGCTCTTACTAGTAGGAAGGTCTTGGTCATTAATCACACCTCCACAAAAAGGAGCGAGATTGAGTCTGTTATGTCCTGAGAGTTTATTACTATTGATATATCTGTAAATCCCCCTCATTTTCACATTTAAAACATTCATTATTCCAAAAGAAGCAAAAAGTATAAGGTTTATCCAATGAAATTAGTAACATTTACAAACAAGCAAAACTGGTAGGGAGTGCACATCATATGTAGGCTGATGTTAACAAAAAATATATAAATAAAACTAAGAATTCAGAGAATGGTTTTGTAGAGGGAAAGTTATGGTAATTATCAGAATAATGACAAAAGGACTAGCTGGAAGGATTGCTAGCTGGAAGGGTGGCTATTTTGGATGTCAAGGAGGGTGAAAAATGAAATGCAGGCACAATTAAAGGAGCAGAATGAGAGAGAAGATGAAACAAGATTTCTAGTTTAAATGACAAGCGTACTTCTACAGGTAGTGGTAGGGACAGGGACTAGAAGAGAATTTGCTTTTAAGAGTCCAGTTTTGAAAACATAAAGCATGCAGGAGAATATCTCAATTAAGAAAATCAATAGAGGAGACTGGAATAACAGAGATGTTAAGACAGGCAGTTATGCATTCCAGTATAGTAGTTAAAGCCATAGTCAGAAAATACTATGGAAATACAGTTGAGCTTTTTTTGTCCTGACTTCTAACCTGTTTATTTCACGTCCACTTTGTTTTTAAAATCTCTTACCTGTACTCTCTACTCTGTTTTTCTTTCCATTTATTATTTTAAGTATTGTCCCTCAACCATACCTTTTGAGAAATTCAAGGAAAAGCAGGTGTGATTAAGGGCTAAAATAAACCCTGTAAAAGAATCTAATTACTTCAGAAAACATATTAGCTTACTTTGCAGTACTTTTTTTGCTTTATAGATGCCAAGAAAGGATTAGTCTATAATGTCTTTGTTTGTGATTTTTGCCTTTTATTTCAGGACTGCTTTACATTTATTTTGTTCATCAAAACATACTTCTTAAATGTTAAGAAAATGGAGGCCAAAAATAGTGGAGTCCAAATCAAACCCATTCAATTTTCTCTTGGAACACAATCAATGATAAAGTCATAGCTTGTATCTCATTTCTAACTGAGTACACACTGTGTTGTCCCTTAATGCATTATTCTTTAGGGCATTCACTTTATATCCTCCCACTTCAATATTTTAATATATCCTGGTGATGCATGTAGTGAGATGTGTATGTAATCAGGTATAATACAGTTATTTCACAATTACTGTTTGAGGATGAACTCCTCTCTGCATTGAAGTCACAGAGGGTCACTCTGCGTGTGTGCTTACGTTATGATAGAAAGGAAATAGAGTGTTAGGAACCTACATTTTGATCATTAACTTTTGATGAAAGATAGGGAAAAAAGTTCAAGTAGCAAAAATCAAAATAGTATCTCTTGTTATTGAGGTTATGAGAATCAGATGAAAAATGGACATCACTCGCAGCTCACATTCATAAAATATTCTCTCATCACTTGCATCCTCTTTTCATGTAAATTTAAGTCCCAACTGATTATGTGATTGTCCTGACCAAAAAATGACTAGAGAGTGGCTCTAAGAAAGTTATTTTTATAGGGACTGAGTATATTTTTCATAAAAAAAGATGGTACCTTCTTACATTGAAACTCTGTCTTGCTGCAGATGTGCACATTGTGCATCTTAGTGTTTTATCTCACTCACTCACATGAGTGGGTGACAATTACTATTTTTTTTTCTCTCAAAATCAAACCCCTTCCCAGACTCGCTGTAAACAAAGAACAAAAACTTTGAAACTAACTTTTTCGGTGAATTCTCATTAGGAAGCTGAAACTTGCATCCAGGAAAGCTGGAAAAGTAACTTGAAATATCAGTGAATAGCAGATAAGCGCAGTAGCAGAGCAAGTTCAGTCACTGAGCTGTTACTTCTGGGTTTAAGTAAGTGTACTTTTGAAGAGGTGTTCAACTAAGCTGCAGAATCTGACAGAAAAACCTCTTCATGTTGAGAATAGGATGTGCATAATAAGGAAGAGGTGAAAGAGGATAGGAGACTTAGCACTCTCCAGCTCTGGGAATGGAGCTGCTGGTAAAGCTTTTGTTCAAACTGTCTAATGACAAGATATTCTGCTAAAAGTTATATTTTTTGCTGTCTGAACTGGACATGTCGTACAAAGGACTGAACCAAAATAAAAGTTTGGACACCATTTCTGATATTTAGAATCAGCAATTAGGGATTTGGTGAATGTCACAAAAAAACATGGGTTCTGTTTGGATCAAAGAAAGAGTGTTTAATACAGAAGTGATACAATGTGTATCCTGATATGTTAGGAAATGGCCATGATTTAAACAGTTGTGTACACCAGCCTTTTGTGTGTGTGTGTGTGTGTGTGTGTGTGTGTAGCTGGAAGCAGCTGGAAGAGTGGTGGTATCACCATTGGGAGCAGCAGCCCACAGCTCAGTGGCAAGTTGGGGACCACCATTTGGGAGTCACAGTTGTAAGACATGGCACAATCACTTTGCATCGGCACCATTTTATATTTGTGATACAAGTGCAGAAAAAAGGTGGCAATGTTGGGAATGAGTGTGGCTGCTCAGGGGAATGTGAAATGCAGCTTCATTTTCCTGGTTATACCCACTCACATCCAGACCGTTGACTCTGGAAAGGTTAAAATAGCAACATAAGAAGTTTCAACTTCAGCAAGCATTAGAAAAGTTACTTAAGCCAAACGTTAGGCAGATGCTCCCCAACTTGCAGTCCAGGTTTGTACTTGAAAGACTGAACTATATCCAAGTGAGATAATCTAAGCCAACGTGTTGCAAAGGGACAATCGTATTGAAACTGCTCCTCAGATGTACTCTGTCTGTAGTGCATTGATGAGGAGCCTAATGAAGGACAATATCTGCATCATCTTCTTAGGGATGTTGTATCCTTTTATGTTACATCGCAGTGCCAATATAGCTATGCTTTTGACTGACTTTATCACAAAACTGACTGCATTTGGTGTTATCCTTAAGCTGAAATCATCAGACGATCTGAGAGCTATCAGATTTTCTTTCAAAAGGAAGGCTGTAATTCTCATTGGTTCCAGAGAGAAATCAGACAGCACAAGGACCCATATTTTTGCTTAAAACAAGCAGAGAAGGTGATATTTAAAGCCTACACTAAAGTCAAGAGATCTGCAGTATGATTTTGAATGCTTCTTATCAGCCGTACTGGGCATGGCAAAAAGAACAAAGGCATGGCTCTAAATCTCTGCTCTTTTGAGTGTGTGATACAGCCAGAAGCTTTGATGCTATTCTTTAGTAGGTTTTCCTTACTAGGGAATGGTAAGAAAATGTTGGAAAATGTAACAAAGTCATTAGTGATATTTTACCAAGAATGCCAGTCCACCTGGGTCCTGAATTTGATGCAGTCTGGCAGTTTCTGTATTCCCAAGATACAGGAGGAAAGGCACAAGGTTTTTTTCTGCATCCGCTTTCTCTAATCAGCAAAAAGTCAGCCAAACATTTCTAGCCTCCTCCAGGAAACTTCCCTGATAAGTATAACATTTAGGCACTTAATGAACAGGATTAATGCACATGCTTAAGTTTAAGGATATTGTCAAGCCTATTTCATATGCTTTGAATCTGTGTCGCAGAGTAGATGTTAAAGGCAAACAGCAAACATTTATGAATTTCTGCACTCATATATATATATTCTGAGAGCTTGGATTTACTTGTGGGAGGTTAATTAACTTCCATCTTCTGTTGGTTTTGCTCAATACAGCAATGCTGTATCTTATATCCTTTTCTTCAATCCAGCGCACCAGGCACAATGAGCTGGAGCCAAAATTCAACATGATGCAAAAGTTGGAGAGGGGCTGCCTTTGGTGAAGTCCCCTGCTTACACATCTGTGTGTGGTGTGGCCAGAGAATGACACATTTATGTCACTTGAGCTAATGCAGAGCAACCAGTATATGCTTAGATCCACATCCCATAAGAATTACCTCCACCTCTGCCTAAACTCTTGTGCATAGATGTAGACATTTTATGGTAAGAAAATAAAGAATGTGGATATCGGTGTACAAACGAATGATGAAAGGGCAAAGAGTTGATGATTTAGGGCTGTTAGTACTGATTAAGGAAAGCTATGAAAATTTATAAGAATCATTTTTAAAAAATAGGTTCTAAGTTATATCAAGTGGATGTGTGTCATTTCTTCGCTTACACCTTCATCTGCCTTGTCAGTCTAGATCATAAATGTTTGAAGATGCCAAGCACACATTTAGTTTACTGGTGTTCTCAGTTCTGTTTCACTGAGTGCTTAACTTTTGGATTATTTTTTTTTTAATATGTGCCAAAATAGGGTGATTGCCTGAGAACCTCTGTTGCTATTCTCAAGTAAAGTCCATTTCTAGTTGTCTATCATGGAATAGGGTTGAAAACTTGAACTTTGAACTGATAAGCATCAGAAGAAAATAAAAATAATTTCATCTATATTTTAATACTGTAATTATATTTCTTTGTCTTATGAGAGTTTGAGGCAATTCAAAAAGTCACATGTAAGTCTTTGAGATTGTCAGAACTGGTTTATATAGCTTAACAGTTCTAATTCATTTTTACATAATTTGGGAAAGATATTTTTCAGACAAAGTATCTGATAAGAGATAAGGAGCCTGACATTTACCCAGCAGCTTTTCAGTAGTTGAGAGAATTGACTTTATGTCTTCATTGTTATGGCTAAATTTTAAAGCAAACAGCATCATTTAAATATCTCTGTTATTATATAAAATTGGTCATAATCCCATATATATTTGGTGGGTGGAGATTTATGCCTGTATTGCTTGCTACTACATTTTGATTCTGTTCCCTTTTCCTCATTTCTCACTTTGAGACTCGAGTCTCATTTTCTTTAGGTTTGGGAGATTTTTGTTTTCAGCTTTTCCTTTTTCAGAATTGTAATGTTTGGGGTTTTTTTCATTTCTTGACGCAAATGCTGCAGTTGCTTAAAGTGTAGCTTCAAGCAGTCCTTTGTGTAACTAAAAGAAATTAGCTCTAATAACACTGTTTAATTAATTTCAGGACCGCCTCTTTTTCGTCATGGAATATGTAAATGGAGGAGACCTAATGTTTCAAATCCAGCGCTCACGCAAATTTGACGAACCTCGATCCCGCTTTTATGCAGCAGAGGTCACATCAGCACTCATGTTTCTTCACCAACATGGCGTCATCTACAGGTACTTTTTTGATCAAAAACAAAGTATTCTTGAGGCTTGGGGCTGGTTTTGGCTGAAATCCTCTGTCTCTTAGCAACCAGATTTAGATTAGTTGTTTGTTCCAATTTGCTTACATAGAACTTTTTTTTGGCTGTTTATTATTGAGAATGTTAACATTTGAAAAGCCTCTGCAGCAGTCGCCAGCTGTGTGTGCCAGTTTTGTATTATAGTCCAAATAAAGCGGGTTTGAAAAAGCTTGGCACAGCCCGACCCAGAGGTGACCTCTCTGCAGATCGGCGCAATCTCTTCGCTTTCCTCTCTGTGCCATAGATTTCCTCTTGGTTTCTAACTCCCTGCCACTTCCTGAGTTTGTTTGTCCTAGTTGTCTCCACTCTGATACAATCGGGATGGTCGTTTGTAATGCTTTACTTATGCCCCTTCCTCTTCACTGTTTGGGTGAAGGCTTAGTCACCAGCAGGAAGTGGCTCTTTGCAGAACATTTTGGTTTGCTTGCAAGTGCCCCACATCTATTTGAACCTCCATCCTGCCACCCCCAAATCTCTATCTTCAGCACCCAAGCACGCACACAAAAAAGTGTATATTGTTGCGCTGTACTGAAGAATGAAGAATCCATTTAGGGATAGGCTTTTATTATTAAAAGTAAGGAATCACAGTTTTCACCCTGATGTCCATGTGTTTATTTGTTTTTAGCGGCCTGTCATTGCTTGCAATAAATTTGGGCTTTCCCAAGCAGAATGCTTTACAAATTTTGTGATACAGGTCTCTCCTGTATACTAAAAATTCTGAGTTCTGTGGATCTGAGTTTTGGTATTCTCTTGATATTCTCATCCTATTTCAGGTTATCAGTTTTGATTTGGGGTAGTCATCTCAGGGACAGACATTCTCAAATTTCTTGAGCAGGAACATCAAGATGAGGATGTGGGACTTGTTTTATCCCTGGATTCATATTAAGGCTGCTTTTGAGAGCACTAGAAATTGAAAAAAGTAAATTTTAAATGTTTAGGAATCAGGACTGAATGGTAACTTCATCAGAGGCCATTGGCTTTCCCACCAACTGGGATTCAAAGGGATTCTCCTTTCAAGACACATCGCAAACACCAGTATATTGCTGCTTCTGAGGAAAATAAATCTCCATGAAAGGAATATTTCAGTCAAAAATTCACTTTCCTTTAGAAAACTTTTTTGCTAGCTGCAGCTCTTAATCTCCATCTGGTATTAAGACTGGTATGACGTTTACATACTGGATTGGATTTTCGGCCTTACCACTTTGCACAGGTTTCTTTTTAAGTGCTGAAGATCCAACGCATTTCTTACCTTTGCTGCCTGTCTCTCATTTCCTACTCATTGCATTATTTCCAAAGCTATGTATTTGTACATTTAGATAGTAGAATGTGGCAACTTCTGAACTTATAAATATCCATCATAAAGGAAACAGACAAGATTGGTACTTTTAAAAGTGAAGGATTTTGAAGATTTGTTTCTATAAAAAGATGAGCAAATTTCCTTTTCATGCAAACTGGAGTTTAGACACTGTAATTAAGTCAGTTTAGTGATTTTTGTGAATCATCAAGAAGGAATTGGCAAAGTTACTTTCCCCCTTCTTTATATCAATGTGCATTCATTCTCTTTCTTCCCTCTCTGCTCCCATCCTTCAACACACATCCTCTCCTCTCTCCTCTCTTTCTCTTTTCTCCCTCTTTTCCTTTGTCTGATGTAGCATCTGCTATGTGTTGCTTCTACCTGCAATCAATCACCTTGTGTGCCTGTGTTCTTTCTATGACTTCTTATTGTCAACGTGATCCCAAGAGAAATGTCATTCTGATGAGACAATACTTTGTAATTTAAACTTTACAAGCTACTCACAATTTCTGAATCAGAAACTATTCTGACGTGCCTTTGGCATGCTATAGTGAAACACTAAAATTGTAAATGGCATGTTATAGTGGGTGTATTATCGGAAAAGGCAAAAGAAGAGAAATAACATGAGCTGTAGGATGAAAGCAGAAACTTAAAAAAGCAACGTGAAGAACATTAGGAACATTCAGTTATATTCTTCTTTGACACAGGCTATTGGATCTGGACGTAGTTATATCCATAAGCATAACTCCTTTTCCCAAAGGGGAGATACTAGGAGCTCTAATCAATTCATAAAATGTATATCCCAGTTAGTCTGTAAAATACAATTAGAAGTAAGAAGTTAGAGATTACCATAAAAGAATTAATCATAAGAAAATGTCACCATTCATTCATAGTGTGCCATACCCTGGGAGAACCGCACCAGTTGAAGTCAAGCCTATATTAGAATAGTTGTCTTGAACAGAACAGTTTCAGCCTGATTGTTCTGGACCTCACTGCAGCATTTATTACAATGTTAAAAATGCATTAGGGTCAAGTCACTCCTTTACATCTCCTAAACTCTTATAAGCTGGCAAAGAAGGAAAGAAAAGGGGAAGAAAAAAAAAAAAGAAGAAAAAAGAAAATAAAACCTATGCTCCTGAATAACTACCAGTCATAACTACTAACATGCCTTCAGATATTTTAATAAAGAATACTTGTCTTCTGTGTAATTATATCTCTAGAAAAAACATTGTGGTGTGAAATTAATGGTTATTCTCCAAAGTGGGAAATGTTGCTTGTGTGGGCAATACTTCAAGGAAAGTGGTGAATATATAAATAAACCAAGATGTTTGATGGAAATGCAGGTTTCAAAATAGCTGCTATACCTTCTGATCTTTTTTCAGCCATGTATGTGGAAGTATTTGTTTGGAGCTAAACACAGTTATATTTTTGGAAGTAAATAACTAGCTTTAGCTCGTGCTTTGGCTTGTTGGTTAGATTTTTAGAAAGTGCTATGATGATACTAAATGATCATCTTATTATAATAGCTAGTTTATCCTCATTTCCCCTGAAGTTCAAAGAGAAAGCTAGCTTCTTGTTTGGCAATAGAAATTATTCTGTAAATTCACGTCTTTGCAACTGGCCCAACAGTTGTTCCCAGGCTTGTCCAATTATCTGTGTGCTTACTGGAATTATGTACCTTCCTTTTGTTTATTAAGTATATGTTGGAGATAAAGATGAACCTCACAATTTCTATATATAAAAATGTCACTGTTGCTGAATGCATCCTGTATGATAGATAAACTTTAGGATAATTTTCAGTGTGGCATCTTTAAGGGTATAATGTTACTGTTGTTGTGTCTAAAATACCTCAACAACTTAATAAAAATATTTGCATTATCCCTGCCACCTTCCCACTCATCTGGCATTCAGCTATTCAGGCACATGTCAAGCTGGGGCCTGATAATACAAGTAGAGTCAATCAGACACTAGAGACGTTTCAATCGCGGTTTCTGGCAGTCGTTGTTGTTTGTGTTATGCAATTGCACCACTTTGAAAAAAGGTAATGTAAGCTTCAGGAATTAAGAGCCTAGACTTTGAATCTCATTTTGCCTGTCAGCTGAACTGGACTTTAAACTCCGTGATGAAAGGTTGTGGACTATGTTCACTGTCACCCGTCCCTGGAGTCTGCTGTATTTAAAGTCAGTTATCATCAGCTTAGTATATATTCTCATATAGGGAAGATGCAACAAACTGGATGTTAAGAAATTGCCAGTTCACTATTCCCCTCTTGTACTGACTTTCAACATTCCTGTGTACTTTCTGCAGATATATGTAAATGTCACATTTTGTTTCACCTGCAGCTGTTGGGCTGAGGACAGGAGTACTTGGGTGGCTCATCTCCCCAGCTCTCATCATAGGGAGTTCAAGTGAGGTGATACTAGTGACCCATTCTGGCCTGAAATAAATATAAGCAACTGGTGTCTCCCCAGACATTAAAATGGGGAAACACTTTGTTAGCATAAATGCCAGTGTCCCTAGTTCATATTTGATTTAGGGAATAAGTGTGTGAACTACAAGCCTTGTTTCAGTGAGGACCTGAAGGGCCAGTAGTTGTGTGATCTCTGGCATGCTCCAAGACCACTCAAGTGATTGAATGGAGCTCTCTCTGAAATGCAAAAGGAGGAAACTGAATATACACGATTTCAGTTCACCTAAGAGGATGAAAAATATCTTAACTTGGAAATTAGTGTCAGTTGCTTTGGGTTGACAAGTCTTTTGGTTTTGAGTGTAAGGTCTGTGAGATGTTGCCTTCAAATCATATGCCACCTGGTCACAGGGGAGTCCTTGTTTATAACTGTGGATTATCATGTTCCTCAGCAATATGAAGTAATAATCCAGCCTGTAACTTGCTGCAGCTTTCTGAGGGTCTGTGCACTCTCTAATTAGTAAATTGGTCATGATGAAGGATATATTAACACTCAACTGAGAAGAATGAGAATATACATATGCTGATGCCAATCCTTGAATACCTCCAGGCTTTTTCCATGCTCAAGTACCCTAAGAACTTGTTTAAACACTAACTGAATTTTTCTTTGGACGATCAGTTTTCCTAGCATTCCCATTTATCAGGGTAACATACATGAGTGTTTCAGAAAGAATAGCTACCTAAAATTAAAAGTACTTTCATTAGTGTGTTTTTATGTGAAACAGGAATATTTAGAAAGTCTGACTTCACTGGCGGTTGTATGATTCAGTGCAACCTTGGCAGAGTAACGAGGAGTTATATTTACACCCATGAATATGTTGCATGGTCAGTGGTTAACACATTAAGTCATCATTCTCCCAAGTTACCTTACTGTGTTATTTCTGTGTGGCAGCAGCCAAATAAAATTCTCGTCCTCCCATTTTTTTGGGGGGCTTTTTAAAATACAAAACTAGACATGGAGCATTTCGGTTTAAATTTGGTTTTAAGTATGTAAAGATCATATTATTGCAACCCTAAACAGTTAATGGTTTATGGTTAAATGGCTGCTTGAGCTATGGTCCATGAAGGAAGGCAAGAAAGACTTTGTACCCTCAGGTAGCATATTCGGACCTAAGCACAGGAATTCCGTGAATATCCTGCAGTCAAGCCCTTCCCCACATAAATTGCCTGTTGCAGGGGTCTCCTACAGAGAAGTTGCAGTTTGTTTCTGAGCAACAAACTATTTCCATCACCTTCAGTAAAAGCAGGAAGCAAGGAGTGAGCTGTGCTGCTGTGCCTGTGTCTGAGTCCCAGTGTCTCCACTGGGCTCCAGGGACTGCTGCCCAAGCCACCTGACCAGCGTTCCTGGCCACGTTTGTGCCCTGGGCTACATCCATGCTCTGCTCTGCCCAGTCTGGTTTCCAAAACTGAACATGAGCTCCGACAGCATTTTAGTCGGTGGCCTCCTGCCTTCCTTGCACTTTTTCTTGCTGGATGTATGCAGACCAGCAGTTGTGAAACACATAAATAAGCAGGATATCTTCCCCGCAGGAAAAGGCAGTGGGCCGGGGTGGAGAAGAGCGGGGCTGAGGGAGATGAGAAGCAGGAAGAAGGGTTGGTTCCCAGGCTTCTGGCATTCGGACCGAGGGAGTCCACCCTGCCATCTGCCCAGCTTATGCATTGTGCTAAAGGCTGCTGTCGTATAGGAGAGCCTTTGACAAGGTTTCCAGCTGTGGAAGGATAAGTAAAGGCTGTGGGAATAGGATATGAACCACACGGTCTTGCCAACAGTAGGATGCTTTCTAAATTTCTCCTGGGTTTGGAACATAAAAAAATCCCTGGTTGGCATGAGAGTTGGGTGTGTGGAGGAGAAGTGCTGGACAGTTAGTATTTAGAAGGATAGAGCAGCACCATTGACCTCCTTTGGGGAATGACAAGGTACTTCCAGGGGGAGTTCCCGGTAGCGAGGTCAGCATTGTTTTTTTGCTTCGTGTTTATTTGGTGCAAGATTTTCTTGTTTAATGACCGTTTGTATAGTGCTGTATTGTGTAAATAAAGCTATGACCTTTACCTTCTGATAACAGTATAGGAGTGAGTTAATGTTAAATGAGAGAGGGCAGGGAGTGGGAATCTGCCAGGGTTAATGCCAAGTTTACATTCCTGTGAGGGCAGCCATGTTCCGGTACACTCAGTAGAAAGGGCGACAGTGCTTCTCAACAGATAAGAGCAGCAAAATCTGACAGAGTTTATTTGTATTTATTTCGGGGTGAATGTCAGTGGGTTTAGATGATTGATGTTTGTGCTTTCTATTTTATAACAGGAAGAAATGTGTGTTATCTTTCTGCATTTGATAAGATTTTAACTGGGAGAAACATACACAAAATAAAAATCCATTAGAGCCACAGCACACATATAAAACTGAAATGTACTGACACAAGGCAATCCCTGTAGTTTTCCTAAAATGCTGAGACACGGCTTTGTTTCTAAAGAAATGTATACACCAGTTCCAAACAAAATCATACTCTTCAATTTTTTATTCAATTTTCTAACAGAAGAAAGAGGATACTTTTTGTTTCACAGTGTGTTAAATATCTGGAGCTGCTTCCTAAATGTAATTCTGCTTCAAAAGTTAGGACTGAATTTTGCTGTACCCTTCAGTCATGTTTGTCATCAAACAATGGAAAATATTTCTATAACCTAGTTCCAGTGGTGTTGAAATTATGTCATGTTAGGGGTGAGGCTTTTCCTTTTTTATGCTATTGAATGCATCTGCCAAAGTCTCATAGTAATACAGAAAAATGCACAGCAAACATGGCTCTGAGGCAATAAGCATTTCACAAAGATTTGCTTGAGCTCTTGAGATGCAACAGAGAAGTTGGAGAGTACTGCAAAATGTGTGATGCAAACGCATAAGGAACTCTAGTGTTTTTTAAATAATTAATAAATTAAAAAGATTAAGCAACCTTGAAACAAATTTGGGATGATAATGCTTTGGTAAAGACAAGTTGTGTATACAACTTGTTCCATCTTTTGGTCAAAACCTTGCTGCTTTTGACTCAAGTTTTGCATTTATTCTTTGCCCACTCCTCCCTTCCAACTTTTGTCCACCTCCTTGTTATAAAAGAGTTTATCACTTAGACACCACTCCAGCAAACATTTCTGCATGCAGATCACTGTACTTACAGGCTGATTTTGATTCAGTGAAACTATTCATAGGCATAAAGTGTGCAGCTTCACGGATGATTTGGGACCTTGGTTTGACTTTTCAGCTTAAAAGCATGTTTATTTTAAAATAGAAAATCATCACAGTAGAGAATGCATTGTTATTAAAAACCATGTTATTTTGCTTACCATTGCAAAAGGATATGGAAAATGAGAATTTAGCCAATCTGAAAGCTAACATAGCTGAGTTATCACTGAAACTTTTGAAAACTTTAAAAATATCTGTTTAGATGACAATTTGTGCTCAAATGTAAGAAAACAGAAATAATATTGTTTGCTAGGAGGCTAGCTAAAATGCCTTAATGAACTAAAATAGGAAATGCAGCCAGAAAGAACCCCAGAATGTTGGGGAGTACATCAGAGACTCTACTGCTACCAGAATAAACAGTGGTAAGATTACATCAGAAGGACCTTGGACAGACTAGGTGCATTCTAGCTGGAGGAATCAGAAAGTGGAACAAAATGGATCAGCGCCTGACTGTGGTGATCAGAAAGGTGAGGGGTAACAAGGCCAGAGTGGTAAAGAGTCGCTTACCACACCTTCTTGTGTCAGAAGTAATACCTGCCCCTCTCCTCAGCTGCCAACGTTTCAGAGTCCAAACAAGCAGCTTCCCAGAGCAGCAGACAGGGGCAGAAATACATCGTTGTCATTATCTCAGCAGCTTTGAGCACGTGTAAAAGTGGCAGATATGGAGCAGGGCTAAGCAGGAATGGCAGTGAGGCCAAGGCTAGATTTTACTGAGATGGGAGTTTGTGTGGGTTCTTCGTGGTGATACACCCAAGGATGGATGGCACCAGGAAAAGTAACTCTCCTGCCACCACCAAATTGAATTTTGACTCCCCAAGACCACTTATGTTGGGGGTATAATGTCTTGGATTAAGAAAAAAATCCTATGGCAACATCCAGTTTATGAAGAGAAGCCCAAGCAGCTCTTCTCACATTGTACACACCAGATGGGTCTTCATTTCTTGTATCCTGCTTCTAGAATTTGTTACAGTGGTTGATCTAGTGAAGTAGCAGAGAGAGAAAAAAAATTAAAAGGGAAAGTCCAGAAATAATCCCAATACTTACACAGGTATACTGTTTCCTCTAGATTTTAATTTCCTTGTGCAGATATGTGGAAGTCACAGAAAATGCCATTCTTTAAAGCATGTCAAATGCAAATAGTACAAACAATGCGCTTGTGTGCATTTTTTAACGTAGATTTGACACTGACAGTTGTAAAAATATTCTTCACAAGGTATTCCAGTCCTACGTCATGAGATTGTCCCTTGAAAGGGAAGGGTGACTTCTAGCTACAGTAGGTAGCTAGGGTAGGAGCTGGTATGGGTGCATCTTGGTATGAAAACAAATAATACAGAAGCAGTGACCTAAAAAAAAAAAAAAAAAAAAAGCAAAGAAAGCTTGGTCATGAATAACCTTAACTGAGGAACTTCATGTATTCAAAACATGGAATATTGAGGATAAAATTAAGTAGTAACAAATAAACATTATAGCACTTCACCAGGTATTTACTTGATTTATTATAGGGTTTCCAAGGGAGATCCCATGGTCTATTAACACCCATTTTAAAAAAATGCCTAAATATATTCTAGCAAACACAAATAATGAGTCAGATGGGGTTGCTATGGTCAATTAAGTGGGTAATGGATATTTAAAAGCTTCTAAACATCAATAAATCTGAAGCAGCTCTAAAGGAGTACTTGTAGAACAAAAATAATATGCACTTAAGAAACTGCCTGAGTACATATTTGCCTAAACTTAACCACCAATAAGAGGACAGCAAGCATTTATGGTACTATATACTGAGGGTATAAAAAGGCATACCAAATGTGTGCCAGTTCATCTGTTGATAATCTGTAATAGGTGCAAAGGGGCCATAACTATTATAAAGAGGGCCCTGATTTTCATTTATATGGAAGTCTTTAAATACCTGATAGCATAAAAGGTTCTTCAGATTATGCACAGGGGAAGCAGACAGCAGCTCAGCACCCCTTGGCACAAGGCTGAAGGCAGTTCTTTGCTAACTGGTTGAAGCTGTCTCTGTCAAAACTCTCTGAGCTGGTTTCCACGGACACTGAGGGAGAAATGCCTGGGGTGGAGGAGAGAAAAACCCTTGGGACAGCACTGGGTTTTAGGCAGATTCTCTTTTCACCTTTTGAAAACTCACAAAAAGAAAATGATGAGGATCTTTTGTCAGTTTCCATGAGATCGTAGTGAGTGGTACACGTGCACCCACATTAGGATAAAAGTTCTGGTTTTCTGTGGATAACACTAGAGGAAAAGTATTTGGCTACAATTTTTAGAACATGTGCAGATTGGGTAGAAGTTGTTCTGTCCAGGAACAGAAGAATCAGAAGAAATTTTGAAACAGCATCCTGGAAATTCTCCATGTAGGAATAACAACAAAACATTAACTGATGTTAATGAACAATAGCTTATAAAGCCAGAGAAAATTCAGTGACAAATCTGGTATAAGTCGTTACCTCTCTAGTCCCTTCTGCCCTGGCTCATCTATGGGTGCTCTTAGTTATGCCAAGATAATTGGCATAAATTGGCATAAACCAAATCCAAGAGATTTAGGCTAAAATCCCCAAATCCTACCATAGAAAATGGGGTTTATTTTTTACACACTTTGTTTAATAGGATCCACATTAAAAGCATTCAAATACAGTCTTTTTTGCCTAGGTACAGTGATGGTAGCATGGGGGTATGAAAGAAAGTGGAAATGGTGATGCCTGGGGGGCAGTGGACATTAAAGGGTTGAACTGTATCATTGCTAATGGAGTACTTCATGTCATCATTTGAAGTCTGAGTCTCAGTTGAGAATTGTACTATAGTGTGCCTTAATATTTCATTTGCTGTATTATCAAGTCTGAATGCAGTGCTGTACATTGGCTACAGAGATTCTAAATTAATATCCAGGCTCCAGGCTTGGACAGCATTGAGTTTAATACATCATAGACATGTCTTTGGGATATAGTACAACTTCTGCAACTTCTCTCCCATTTTGTTTTAAAAGTGCTTTTTCAGAGACTCATTCTTTCATGCATTTTTATTTGGAATTCAGAATGTGATAATGCATAATAAAAATATGTTATAGATGTGATCATGACATGACATAGGTGTATAGAAGCTGGTATCTGGTGTGTAAGAGTAGTTCTTTAAAAAACATGATTCTCATTTACAGTAAAAGCTCTTTCTGACACAAAAATAGCAAAGCAATATTACAATGGATTTAAATTGTACTCAGTGTGCTCAGTTTAAGGCTGTCAGAAGGATGAAAAGAGACTTTATTGAACATTATAATTTATTGAAACTTTATGTAAAATAGTTCTTTGTAAGCTGTGTAATTAGATTTCTTGCTAGTCTTTGCCCACATAACTATCCAGGAGTTTTATAAGATAATTTCTGGTCTTGTCAGAACATAGAGTTTGGTTAGCACGTCTCTGAAGAGAGACCTAGTGGCTGGCACATAGAAGTTACAAAAATAATTCCTCAGGCTCAAAACATTTTTTCATGTTGACAAAATTGCTCAAGAACAGTCTGCTTTGGTCAATAGTTTACATTATAATCCTGCTGAAGTCAGGATTTACATGCAGAGACTACCCACTAACTGCCAAACGTTAGAGATTAAAATCGTGTTTTAATCTCCCATGTCATCTATTCAAAACTGCCTCTCTTTTTTTCATTTGAGCTGGACTACTAGGATCATCTCTGTAGCCTCTCTGTCTTTACAGCTGAAGGTAAATTGGTATAGCACTCTTTGCCAACCTTGATGTTGGTGCTGTAAATTTCCTAAATAAGGCCATGTCGTATTTCATGTGAGTAACCCATGAGTCATCTTTCTGCAGCATTCATATTAATTAGAAATAGTGGGGTGCTTTGTATAAGTAGATTTTAAGTGATCATATTATACGTTGGCAGTATAGTCGAAGTAGCACTCCCAAGCACATGTTTTCTGGAGGAGATGGGGGAAGGCTGAAGGAGCTACATTAAAAGAACACTGGAGATGAAATTTACTGCACAAGAAAAGTTTCTCTTGGAATGTTCATGCAGCTTTCTGGCAGAGGTTGGGGAGTGAAAGTAATTTTGCTACACAATTGTAATTTTAAAAGAGTGTCTTGTAAAATATAGCTCTCTCTATTAACATATATAGCCCTTTTTAGTTACATATTGAAGCAGGGTTTGGAATTGGAACTGTCAGTGCAAAGCACAAGCTTCTATGACCTCTGATTGGAAGCAGCATTAGGAGTTTATGAAGAGATCAACATAGAAGAGCAAGCAACTCCCATTTTTCAGGCATCTTCTTCATACTTTACCAGACAAATAATAAAGATTCTTCATAATTTTGCCAGAATCTATCCACTGCAGTAATCTTCCATCAAACATAATACAAAGTTGTTAACTCTACAGAATTTTGAAACAAATCTATCTGTATAACAGAATGCTTTTAGAAGGTTAAAAAACAAAATAGATTTAACTGACTTTTTACAACAATTTCTGCAGAAATCTGTTAAACTGCTGTTGACTGCTGCTGTTTTGATCCTTGATGAACGCAGCAGAGTAAGAAAAGGTTTTTAATTGAGAGCCTCCATACCCTTCCCAAGTTCAGACCATGTGATTGTATAAAAAGATGTTTGGGCATGTGAACTATGCTAACTGAAATCAGAATAGAAAAAGAAATTATTAAAATCTTTCTTCTAGTGATTCCATATAAGTAAATATTTTGTTGGAAGCAACATTCTTGCTGAGTTACATCATTTCATTCATGCCATATAATTTATTTAGTTCATTCTGTGTAATATTATATGCAACACTCTGTGGAAAGGCTTTCCATAAAAAGACCCAAGAGGTTGAACTGAGACCAAAGTGAGGTTGGAAAAAATCAGTGTCTGTACAAAAGTTCACTGCAGAGGGATTTCTGGCTAAGAAAGCATTTTTCTCCATGGAAACATGATACGGAGCTTTACCAGGAGTCTGCTTACTGCTAGGAGCTGTGTTTGTTCCCTGCTAAGAACACCCTTGGGAGCATAGGGAAGCAAATTCTGATAAATTTCTTTCTTTTATAAAAAGAAACACTGTATATAAAGACCTTCAGCAGCCCTTCTCCTTTACACTTACTGGGCGTCACAGAGCCGCAGAGTACAGAAAAGGCACTGGAATGTTGGCTCATTATTGTCATACAACATTAATGTCTTGCTCAGGATATGCTCTCAATCGGCTGCATTTGGGCATTTTATTGTATGCCCCATGTTGTGGTTGCCAGACTAAAATATTGGGTTATTTAAATATCTTCTTTAAAAGTCTACAGAGTGTATAGAGTTTAGTCAAAGACATGAAAGAAAAAGACAACCAACGCAAGTTATAAAGTATGTTCCCAGCATTGCCACACTTTCATTTTTTCCCCTGAATCTAATGGTAGTTCTGTCTGTCCTGATAGAAGTACAATATAAGCATTATTGAGGATGTAAAGGATTTGAGCTACTTTTTACAAGCAGATTGTAATATTTTAAGAGCTCTTAATTTTCACTGTGTTTTTGTCTTTAAATATGTTGAAGGGCTGGTCCCTTGAATGAAAAATTGGGATTTTTGTGAGTGCCATTAGTTTTGTTTTGATAAACAAGCTCAGCTGAATTAAAAAGAGAACCTTTGCTAAAGTTTTGAAGCTCAGAAAGGGGGGGAGGTGTGTGGCAGGGTGTGCAAGGGAGAACGGGACTTAAGGTGAGCTTTGGAGGCCTTCTGCTAGCACTCAATAGCCTCCACTTTGTGCACCTGTGTTCAGTAAGTAGATAATGAAGTTGCATGAGGAGTGGGCTTTCTGTCTTATCTTCTCCTTTATGTAACAGAACTGGACCAAAACACAGGATTTTCTTAGTAGCTCCTGGGAAAACATGGCGTGCTTTTCCCTTCTTTGCCAAATCAACAATATGCTTGGAAATGGTCATTTCTGAGGGAGGTGTTGACATTTGTGTTACAAGTGAAAAAATGTCATCTGGCATTCATGGAAGAAAAAAAGACTTTTTCTCTAGAAAATGAATAGGTCAGAGCACAGGACAGGGATGCTGTATAACTTAAAACAGTCTGCATTTAGTGTGACAGCAGGATGACAGTGTACAGGATTGGATCAAGTTAACCTATGCTGTTGTGGCTTTGACATTTGTTTAACAGTAATTTCAAAACTTAAGCTTGATCTTAATAGGCAGCGTGGTGGAAATGATAGGCTTCCAACTGAGGGAAGTTTCTGGCCCAGTATTGTAATTGTGAATGAAAACCCATTTCCCCTGTTGGAGTTATATCATACTAAAATAATATTGGTATTGTTACGCGGCGTGAGGTTGATTGACCTTTAGGCTAGGGGAAGTGTAAGGCTAACAAGCTAAATGCCATTGAAAACAACTATCTAAATAATAAATTCAAAATGAACTGCTTTATGCATCAACAATTTAAGGAGGAAAATGGGAGAAATGGGACGAGATCCAGGGCTGAACATCTGAAAGAGAGACTAAAGTAGTCAACTTCAGTTGATTAGATATTCTGATCCTGTTTTTCTCTGGTGTCTTGACCTTACTAAAGTTCACTTAGTATGTAATGAAAAAAACAACTGGTTTGATAGCAAAATACAGGAAATGCCTTCAATCATAGCTGATTACAGTAGCAGCTTTTCTTCTGTTGTTTTCATTTTTAGAATGCTCTTTCTATATGCCTGAAACAATATAGAATAATAATGCTTTGCAGCCCTATATTTGGTGTGTCCAAGTAGAGCAATTAGCTGCCTGGGCTTTTGATGGATATGCATGTTGGGAGTTTTTGCAGTCAGGAGAGTGCCATATGACCTAAGTGAGAAAAATTAAGAGTTATGACAGGGCATAACTTCAAAACCTAGCAAATTGGTGTGTGTGTGTCAATTCCACCATGACTAGCAAGATGAATGCAAGTCTTTTTTTAAAATCTGCCTTTGATTAGTTTTCTTTAACAAAAATGGAAGGTTTACAACTAATTTGAACAAAATCTGTTTCTGGAAGTCAGGAGGCAGCTTGTCCTGACTGTACATAAAGGATCAGATTCATCTCACCTAACTTTAGGAATGCAACTGAAGCTTCCAAGTCAGGATCCTGCTTGTCCTGGAGTGCATTCAGAATTGGTGGAGATGGGTAGGCTTCTTTAGGAACCTGTGCAGCCCACATCTTCTGTGAGTCATTCACTCAGAGATACCTGTGGACGTGGCCATGGAAGGAGCATGGGGGGAACTGTGGAACCTCAGTTACACCGTAATGTCTGGTGGGATAAATCTAGGTAAATTTCCAGAATCCTGGAAAATGCAGGAAAGAAAATTAGCATGAAACCAGAGCAAAATGTTTCACAGCTCTACTTACTTTTACATTTAAGATAAATTTTAAAAATGGATAGAGTTGTGGTTGATTATTTTATTCTGTCTTTCCTATTATCTGTATAAGGCAGTAGTATGTCCTTGTTGTGGGTTATTAGGAGTTACAAGGCTTCATTGCTGGAATGGCTGCATGAGAACTGCTACAGGAATGCAAGATGCTACCTGGATAGATATGTATTAGTTGGCTGTATGTTTTCCTATTCTGTATAAGAAAGCTTCACTCAAAAATAGGAAAGAGAAGAAAGAATTCCAGTCTTTTCAGTTACTACAGAAACTATATGCCCAAAATCCAAGTATTCTTCTCTTTGTGTTTGCATAATTTGCATTCCATTGTTGTTCAAATGATAGTGACTTTGTGATCCTACCTACTAAGATCACTAAGAAAAAAACCCCATTGCTTTTGGTTTCCAAAAAACACCCTTTTGAACAGATACACACTTAATTAGTGTGACTGCCAATAAATTCACTTTCTAAGGTTCTGGTAACATATTTTCCGAATGGAGTTTTCAAAACTTGATCTGACAAGCTTTTCTAGCCTCACGCCATCCTTTGACTGTCTTTCATCAAGTGGTTTTATCGAATAATGATTTCGTATTGTTTTGTTTAAAAGGATTATAGACATACATAGTAGGCACTTTTAGTTTGCGCTCCACTTAACCTGTTGTTATAATATGCAATCTTTGTTATATGTTATTTGAGATATAAAAATAATAGCATAAAGCATTGAACCTCACAGAGTAAAATACGGCAGCTTGAGTCAGTCCTTGGCTAACCCTGGGGAACTGTATTGTCTTCAGTGGGATCACCAAGGTGTCAGTGAGGACGGACTTTCTCACGTTACATACTTAGCAATGACTTAACACATGGGCTTTGAAACAGAGTCTGGAACAGTAAATATCAGTAGTGATAATACAGATTTCACCCTGTCATTCCCAGCCTGAATGCATAGAGGCAGCTAGGAATGTTTCAGGTAAAATCTTCAAGAAAATAGGTTTTAAAATTGTGGCTTTAATAAAAGTGGGTTTAAGAAAGAAAGCAAGAAAAGAAAGAAAAGAAACCCTGAGACAACTACTAGTAGCCTTAATGTCAGGACTGTCACGGGGATGGTGGGGAACCAGGTCAAGCAGGCAGCTCAGCCTCAGTTCAGAGCCAGGCACTGCCCTGAGCATCAGCCCATCAGCTCTTCACACACTACTTTCACAAAAAAATGAACAGTCTGTGTTTTCACTCAACATGGAACACAAATGGTTTGTAAAATCTCAAGAAGCCTTACAAAATGAGAGAATAATTTGCTATCTGGTTTAGCTGCAAGTTTTTGAGGCAGATTGTTTGTCCTATACTATAGGGGTAACATGAAGCCAGCTCCACTCATGACAGTTCTCACTTGATAGAAAAACTGCAGGGCTGTGGGCCATGGGAAGGCAGAGTTGCCACTAGGATCCAACACAAAACTTGTCTAAATTGGGGCTTTGGCGGTCGGCTAGGTCAAGAGGCACAGTTGTAAGGTACTTCCCATTTCTGCCTCAGGCTCATGGAAAAATTGTTGCACTCCAAGGTAGGGGTCATGGAAGGATGAGGTGTGATGTGAATGTAAAAGGCAACCCTCTCCTGAAAAGACATAGAGACTACTCCCCTCTGTGCTTAGCCAATTTTTGAGAAAGTTTTACATAATACATATTTAAACTTGTACATATTTCACTTAGGTTCACAAATAAAAATGTGTAAATAATAAGAAAGGAAAAGCCTCACAAAGGAAAGCTGTTAAGTACCACATTTATCTGCACATTATTTTAAGGAAACTCAGTATAATAAGATAAGCAGATCAAGCACAGTAATGTCCTAAGTTGCTACCGACAATTGTAATAGAGTTATGGTCAAAGCCATTAAAAAGCCATATATAGAAATTATTTTATAGAAAATGTTTTTATGCTACCAGAAAAGTCATTGGTTTCCTTAAGCTACTGGAAATGAATATTAAACCTTTGTTCAATAAGTCATTAAGACTTCAGTAAATAGAGCTTCATGATGAACACACAGACTTCTTTTTCATCTCAGGACCTTGCTGACCTGAAAGTTTTCTCAATGGTAACATTACTGGAATAAGCAATGCTATAATGCAAGCCAAACTTTTGCCTTGTAATGGCCAGGAGCTTACAGAGCCACAGGTAGCAACTGTGTGTTTGTCTCCCTCTAATGTCCTCGATAGGTAGATGGAAAACTGCTTTTTGCTACATCACTGATTCACTGAATTTTTAGAGTTGGAAGGGACCATAGAGATCATCTAGTCCAACTCCCCCGCTGAAGCAGGATTCCCCACAGCTAGAGCATGTCACTCAGGACTGCATCCAGGTGGGTCTTGAAAATCTCCAAAGAAGGGGACTCCACGACTTCCCTGGGCAGGCTGTTCCAGGGCTCCATCACCCTCACCATGAAGCAGTTTTTTCTCATATTTGATTGGAACCTCCTATGTTCCAACTTGTGCCCATTGCCACTCGTCCTCTCACTGGCAACCACTGAAAAGAGTCTGACTCGCTCCTCCTTCAAACCACCCTTTAGATACTTATAAGTATTGATATTTGTACCTGACATTCTTCCTCCCCAGGTGCAGGACCCTACACTTTTCCCTGTTGAACCTCATGAGGTTCTTCCTCCCATCTCTGCCGTCCCATTAGTCCACAAGATATTTGTGCAAACGACAAGGTGATGGATGTTGTATTATATAAGGAAAGTAAACGTGTATGTTTGTAAAAGTAAACGTGCCTGACAGAGTGTCACTATGGTCACATTAAAAGTCAGTGTTTCCCATTAATGTTTACCCTGCTGTCTAACTATCACTGTTTTCTTCAATGAAAAGTAGCTATAGTATCTCTGACTTCAGTGGAAACAAAGTCTGTAATCTTCATTCATCTGCCACTAGCCATTATACATACTGATATACATCAGTATAAGGTGGATTCACTTTATTCCAAACTTGGCAGTACTGAAAAGGAGCAGTTAGCAGGTTTTTATGTATATATTGCTGAGTACGGCTCTGCTATAGTTTGATAGGGAGGTGATTCTGCCCTTCTACTCTGCTCTGGTGAGAGCCCACCTGAAGTACTGTGTCCAGCTCTGGAGCCCTCAGCACAGGAAAGAGATGTACCTGTTGCAGCGGGTCTAGAGCAGGGTCACAAACATTATTAGAGTGCTGGAGCATCTCTCCTATGAAGACAGACTGAGAGAGTTGGGGTTGTTCAGTCTGGAGAAGAGAAGGCTCCGGAGACACCTTCTTGCAGCCTTTCAGTACTTAAAGGGGGCTTATAAGAAAGACAGAGACAAATTTTTAATAGGGCCTGTTGAGATAGTACAAGGAGTAATGGTTTTAAACTAAAAGAGGGTAGATATGGACTAGATGTAAAAAAGACATTTTAATTTTTCACAGTGTAGGTGGTGAAACACTGGAACAGGTTGCCCAGAGAGGTGGTAGATGTCCCATCCTTGGAAACATTCAAGGTCAGGCTGGACAGGGCCCTGATCAATATGATCTACTTGAAGATGTCCCTGTTCATTGCAGGAAGGCTGGACTAGATGACCTTTAATGATCTTTTTCAACCCAAAATATTCTATGATTTTAAGACAACATCCAATGACACTGCTATTATTGCATGTTTATGCTCAGTAACATCAGAAACTGTGGGCTCCTACTTTCCCCTACAATTTTTTAAATGGGAAAAATTGTATTATTAGTTTGCATTTTCTTAGAAATTACAGTTTGGATTTTCCCATTTATCTCTGATCTATTGGGAGCGAGGAAAGCTGTGCTGATGTGTTGTGACTAAAAAAGTAATAGAAGAATCCACTTGTAAAGTAGAGTCCTAATATATCTGTACGATAGTTTATGTATGGAAACTGAGATTAAGTTGATGAGAGCTAAAGAAGCTAACATGAAAACACTAAAATTATTGATGTTTCTTTTTTGTTTTCTGACCAGTTCTGTTTATAACTCCATCTGGATTAGATTGTAACCTAGTACATTAGTTATCACTATTTTGAGGACACCAGTGTGTTTGAAGAACTTGAGACAAAGATTTTGGTGAATTTATCAGTCTTCCAAAAAACACCATGTCAGATTATATGGCACAAATGACCCTGTGATATTACTGTTCTATGATATTACTGATTGTGCCTGAAATTTATGTTGAAAATGCAGCATTAACTAAAATTATAGAAAGAGTAAATTTGTGCTGGCTATAGGACAGACCTCTTGTTGCAGGTGAGCAATTTTGTCTCAAAAGCAATTTGAATACCACTGAGTAAGCTGAAAAGTAATTCTATGAATTTAGAATTCTTACCTTAATTAAATAGAAAAAAAATTTTCATCTTACTTGTTGAAATTCCTAATTGATATAATGAGCATATTGCCTTCAGTTATGAATTTCAATACCTGTAGTAACTAGAGAATGGTTGCAATGGTTTTCCATGCTGTCAGGGGAATTTTCCCTTTTACCTTCTATGGTTTCTTCTGTGATCAGCTTGTCTATTTAAAGCCTGCAGAGAGGATGTGATTTTCCCCTGAAGGGGTGCAGTGGCAGCGGCAATGATTTCAAATATGCTATTGAAAGAGTTTATTGCAGTTGAAAAGCACCCAAAAATGGTTGTTCAGTAGCTATGTACTTTAGACTTGAGTTCCTTTCAGATCTTTCATGTTTGATGTTCTACAGATGTCTAGTAAGGTGCAGTCCTTCACTGAACTTTCACCCTATAGAGAAATATTCTTGCTTACAATGTCATTACTTGTCAGTAATAATTATTATCCTTCATTTTGACCTACACATTGAAATGTATATGCGCTCTAGTTTTCTTGCTCATTCAACAGTTAGAGTAGAAGCCAATGCTGCGGCGATATGCAATTGTAAAATGACTGCTCAAGCCAGCTTGTGATCATGTTTCTCAGCTACTTGATCTTGTTCTTCAAATGTGGCTTTATTTAGTCGCTAATGTTTACCGTGTTCAAAGGCTACTGTTAGTAATGTTTGGCAGACTTTCTGATTTTTCTGGCAAAATCCATCCTGACTGTTTTGCCTTACTTTCAACATAAAAATTATCTGTTATTTAAATGACATGTGCGACACATACAGCCATGCACACAAGGCAGTTATCTCACTGTCTACAGCTGGGAGTCAGACTTTAAGAACCCAGTCCTGTGAAGACCTCGTCCACTGAGCATTTGTGGGAAGCCAGGGCAGTCAGTGTGAGGAAGGAATGAGCGTTGTGGAAGTTTTCTCACAGGTTACCTGCAGTCAACCCGCTCTTCTGTTCTGACTTGCACAAACCCACTGTTATAATCCTGATTCTTTCTTGAGATCCTGCCAATCATTCCAGCTTCTGAGGTGATTGCAATGCTGGCTGGCATCCAGAAATAGAAACCAAGGCTTAAGTTTCTGTTTAATGCTTTCTGAGAAAGAAAAAAAAAATAATAAAAAAAAAACCCAACTCAAATAAAACATTTCATGCAATTGACTGCTCAAGTCAACTTGAACTTACTGTACAAAGTATCTTGGCAAACAAACAAAGGAGAGAAATAGCTTTGTGTAGCATTATTGCATTCAAGCAATCTGGGCATTTTCCTGGCTTAACTGGTTAGGTTGTTTGCAGTTGCATGTAATTACTCAGGTTGTAGGAGCTCGTTGTGTCAGACACAGATTATTTTCTTAGTTCCTACAAAGAGAATGCAAAATGAGAAAAAGAAGAATTTAATAGACCTTTGTCATTGAGCTATCTAACACTGTATTATTTGGTAAGCTCTGATCTAGAGGTAGAAAACTGGTGCTACTACCAGGAACCAAATAAAAGACAGAGTGGATCGGAATGGATCGTTCTGTACAGACAATTTATTTACATTCCAGACATTGATAGCTGTGTACTTTAATTTTTGAGATGTAAGAGAGCTGGCTGTTTCTTAGAAGAGTTCTGGGGAGAAAACTTAAAGGTTTTTTTTCAATAATACTGCTGTTCTGGAAAGACAAACTTCCTTGGCAGCTCTTTTTTCTGTTATTTTTTCATTTGGTTCCTCATCTCTGTCTGTTTCGTTTTAGTTTTTTCCTGTGAGGTTTAAATACCACCTTACCTATTATCTTGTATTTATTTAGTTAACTAAGATTTCTTTTTCCAAAGTTGCATAATTGGGGGGGTTTTAATGGGGTTTTTTGTTTGGTTTTGTTTTGTTTTGCTTTGTTTTAATCTGGCATCTGTAAATTGACAGAGTAGTTTTGAATGGTTTTCAGTGCAAGCACTTTTGTGGACTATGATAATCTCATGGGTTAGCAACAAATTTGGCATTTTGGCAGACTCCCAGTTTACCTTTTAACCTCCTATCTGTAGTTTAAGAGGAGTCACTCTGACTATTGTTTTAACCTCTTCCAAATTTATTTTGAAACTTTGGTGCCTTTGTATTTGTGATAATAAAAAACTACTGCTATTAAATTCCATTATTGCATGAGTAATTAAGCTGATGTCCTCATTGTTTCCAATAGGGTTTTGAAGAGGCTTATAGGCTTTACTCCTTTGTTTTGGTTTGATGAAGGGGTCCCAGATGTTTTTCTTCTGTCAAGTAGGATTATAGTTTTGTAAATGTTAAGAAACTTGTATTCACTTCTGCTTTTTCAGGTAGGCTTAAAATTTTGCTCTCGGTCTTTAGAGGTAGCCAGAATTTAATATTTAGACTCTTCATGGTTTAGTTTTTGCTCAGTTTCTTCATTCTTTTTCCACTATCGAGTTATTTTTTTATTGCTAATTTCTGTGTCTTATACAAATCTTCAAGGAAATAAAGATAACGGTGAGTATCCTGTCCCTCTCCGTTATGTGTCTTAGTGTTTTATTACTGTTGAGATTTCTTTTAGCTTAGGAGTTTCTTGGTTTACTGACTATATATCCATTCAATTCCATGGGTAGCATATGGGTGGCATTAAATGAAACTTAAACAACTTTAGGTCCTAACAGCACCAGTGTGTCACCTGCCTGCACTGGGAAGTCCTGCTTCTGGGATCAGAGATAAGATAACATATAAGACTCTTCTGATGATCACTTACCACTCCAAATTAAGGTGGATCCAGTATTCTGAGCAGCCTCTAGAATTCCATCAGCTCCTATCATAATTATTTTTATTATTACCTTCTTCCTAACAGTCTGTTGTGTTGGTGGTTGGAAGTGGTTCCCATATTACATCAAATATAATCATACTTTGATTTCTTGACTTTTTGAAATACAACTTTCATTCGTCTTTAGCTGAGAAACATCCAAGATAACACTGCATTTGAAGGGTTCAAAGCTACAGCTCTATTTCTTTCTCTCATCTGTAAGAGCCTTATCCTCTTCTTGTACTTGATCACATTCTACTTGATGATGTTACAGTCCTGTCTTAGTGCAGGTCTTTTGATTGTAATTCACTTGTAATTCACTGAAAGAGCAGTTTTGGGAAGGCACATGATTTTTGGAGTGGGGAGCTTTATTTTATTTGATTTTGAGGCGAAGAGAGCTATTGATACGTGTGTGCTTTGCATAATGTTGGACAATTCTTGCAAATCACTTTCCAGGGATAGGAAGAGGTAGTTAATTGAGGGGTTAAATTGTTGAATGTAGGAGGTTATGTTGTCATCAGATGGATCTTGAGTTGTTCAGGAACTCATAAAAAATATGACCTTAAGGAATGATGAAATATGTCATCTGCTTCAAGGGGCCTTATGTGGGTGACCAGTTGAGGACCTACCAGAGCAGCGTAACTGATCTGGAGATAGCAAAGTCTGCTGTAAGGCGTATTGGGTGCAATGAACATTTCTACAGCCAGTAAATACTTCAGCTACACAAAGCATAGCTGATAAAGGTAGTTTATGTGGGAGACAGTGAGGTACATTTGACTTTGTTTTGCCATGTCAGACTTCTTGTACATGCACAAACCACTTTGTAACATGTACATAGCACAATTGATCTCTACATGCACAGTACATCATCCAGTGCTTCCAAAAAGTGTCTGATTTACTGCACAGATGTACAGTGACTCTGCAGATCTTGAGTAGAAAGTCCACTATGTCCCAGAAATATCTGATTTTTATGCTGTTCTGTGTACATGCTTGAGAAATATGTGTTAGATACAGGTGGGCCAACATGTTCAAAAGTTTTGAACAAGTGTCAAAAGAAAAGAAAAACAAAACAATAACACAAAGACATTTGTATAATGTCAGAGACAGCTGCTAAGATGTGTTGTTTAACACTGAATGCAAAATATTCCTGTGAGATTATTTTTCGGCAGGTTTAAACTGCAGGAAATAATGTTCCCAAAGATGTGAGCATTGTTTTTTATCCCTCTTATTGCAATTGGAACTTTCAATTGTTGAAGTACATTAATAATCCAATTCAAAATAATCTAGAAATATAAAATAATCTATAATAATCAAAATACCTATTAGTTCAACCTATATGATAGAGTATGGGTAAACTGGTACTCCTTACTTCATGCTAATGTGAAAATGGAGAGTGGCTTCATTAGACCTTGTTGACCTCTATTTCACATAAACAGAATATTAGATTTGGAGCAAACAAGGCTGAGATCTTTTCCAAATGTTTCTGGTTCTGTCTTGAATACAGCTGTGCTTTCATGCAACTAAAGAGAGAGTAAAGGCTGGTCTTGCAAAATGCCCACCATTGCCTCCTTTCTTTTTGTCTTTACCCAGGTGGTTTAGTGACTGCTATCAACTCTTCACAGACACGTGAAGGACAGTTTCTCAGTAGTGTTTGTGAAACCATCAATTTGCCATATTCTGTAGTTTATGATGAAATTCAAGAGTACATGATTCAAATTTGAGAGTTGATTTAATTTGGGGCCTTTTCATTTCAGGGACCTGAAACTGGACAATATTCTTCTGGATGCAGAAGGCCACTGTAAACTGGCTGACTTTGGAATGTGCAAAGAAGGAATTCTGAATGGAGTGACCACCACAACCTTTTGTGGCACGCCTGACTATATAGCTCCAGAGGTATTTTTTTGAACTGCACTAAGAATACAGATATTATCATTCATCAGATTGTTACATGTGTAATTTTAGACATTTTTTACATATAGATGAAAAGAAAATGCAGAGTAGACTGTGTCAGTTCTTCCTGGATAATCTTGCAGAAATCAGTTACACCACTGCTTGCAAGCAGTATTTCATGTTGATAAGAGTGGCAAAGCATGGATTTTCTGTAATTCGTTCTCTGACCTTAACCATATTCATGAGATGCTGATTTCTGATTCAGCATTGTTGTGAAGGCACTTTCTAGCCTTTAAGGTGCTAGATGGAACTAACTGCCAGCACTAGTTTTGAGTAATTATAAAAAAATTTTTCATGAGACTTAGAAGGGGATGTTCATACAGAAGAGAACATCTTGGTGTTATTTTGCCAAGAGTCTTTGTGGGAATATATTGTTTTTCCTGTCTTTAAAGTACTTGTGAGTGGAAGATACTGTGTGGTACTTCTCATCATATGGATGAACAGAAAGTATAGACTTGCATAGAAAAGTAGGAACTTTTCCTATGGATATTGCATATCAGTTAGCAACATCCAGAGTAATTTCAAGGCATTCATTGAATAAAAGAAATGACTGAGAATCGTGCTTGTTATTATTTTAATATTATGAGATGCATTTCCAAGTGCCTAAAATGAACCAATAATGTACAGATAAGCTGCTAGGCAGATTTTGTCTGCTCTGTTTAGTCAGTAAATAGCATCTTTCCTCTGAAGATTCGGTGTGTTCATTTAATGAAAAGTTTCATTGGTTTGTCTTTCATCAACCATAACTTTGCAGATGGGAAAAATGTTAATTTATAATTTGTTAGATGCAGTAAATTAGAAATCATACTGTTACTGTTCATGGCTGTCAAGTAATAATAAAATCCCAGGAACATTTATATGAAATCTTGATATCACTGAAGTCAGTAACTCAGGCTTCCATTTTGTCATCTTAATTGCAGTAGTTTATCTCCTGCTTCTATTTCTCTTGCATCATGGTGGTATGTTTCAATTTCCTTTTCTTTAGTAATATCTAAATTACAAAGAGTGTCCAAACTCTTAAAACTATACTTTTGTAATGTATCATTCTCTGTAATTAATGTCTACAAAATGTAATATCCATTCAGCTAAGAATCCACTTGGGATCCAAACCTGTATTCAAATGTTAAAATCATTTCTGGTTTTATGTTAAGACGAATTTGGTTTTATATTGGTTGCGATTCCCAAATACAGCACTAAGCTCATGTGGTTCACCACGAGGCTTCTGACTGTAACACTAGTGTTGTTTAAAGAGGTGGTGGAGTTGCTGCTCATTTTAAGGCAGTCAGCTTCACCTTAAACAGTCTTCCACTCTATTTTACCCAGTCCCTTGTCATGCTGAAACATTGCAGCCAAACAAAAAGCTTCTTTTCAGTAGAGAGGAGCCAAGAATTAAACTTGTTTCTTGTACAACTAGTTCTGTAACACTGAGTACAATACAATAAAATACTGTCATTCTAACCTCCTACTCACCACTGAAGGTGTTTTCTACAAGGTTGAACTTGTGCTACCTTCAAAGTTGTACCCAGTTTTTCTGAAAGCAGAGGCTATTAAAGTGAGTTCTACAGCCATGTATTGTACAGTGTTTTAATACTGTAAAGAGAACTTGAACAAAAATGCTTTTGGCTTCCGTCAGCCCTACCTAAAGGCCTAGAATAAATCTCTCAAATGATTGCAGCATTACAAGCTAGTTCAGTTTGTTTTGCTCAAGATAGAGGCAAAGAAATGTTTCACATTTTCCACCAATCTGTTTTGTATATGTGATCTTGTTTCCCCTATAGCGTGACCTGTTTTAAACCGTTTGGAAGGATATACAGCTCTCTTGCTCATGAGCATACCCTTTTACTCAGGGGACTGATAAACTCAGTCCATGCTTCTGAGAATAACTCTGCATTGACACTTAGCTGCGTTTGGCTGTGTTAGTTCAGATTGCATGGGTAAGAAACCATGACTGCCATTACCGAAACCACTGTGGGATTTAGTCCTGCGCTGGCACTGGGGGAAAGAAGGGGTGTATCACATTGAAACATAAAATGTGCAGCCAAGAGTGTTGTCTAACTTGTTTATTCAATTCAATCTCTTTTTCTGTACTAGATCCTCCAGGAGCTAGAATATGGTCCATCAGTAGACTGGTGGGCTCTGGGCGTTCTCATGTATGAAATGATGGCAGGGCAACCCCCCTTTGAAGCTGACAATGAAGATGATCTTTTTGAATCCATTCTTCACGATGATGTATTGTATCCAGTCTGGCTCAGTAAAGAAGCTGTCAGCATTTTAAAAGCAGTGAGTTTTCCATTACTTGCTTTCCTCCTCCTCTTCATGTTTTCGGGGAGGGGGGGGAATTGGTTTGGGTTTGTTTTTTTCCTTGATTAAAATTGACTTTGCTGAAAGTTGTTGAGCAGTCACCGCTGGGAGTTCAAGCACAGTTCAGAGTGCCACTGTTAGGATAATGGGGCCTGGGATAAATTACACTGCTTGTGGGAAAGGAACAGAATGTTTGTATTCCACGCAGTTGTACACTGTATAAATCTGTGTACCGCAGATTCATGTTTCAGGGAAAACCCAACCAGCTAGAACTATGCTATCACTTTGACACTTTATATGCTGCATGTTCACTAGAGTGGGGGAAGCACTATGTAATTAAAGAAACATTGTTTTTATTTAACCCACTTATAAAATTTCCTGTCCCTCTGCCTTTCTTCTCCTATAATTAAGATGGGTTGAAAGCCCCTTATTTACAGCTGCATGTTCTATGTTATAGTTCACATAACACTTTGATAATTAGTCTTACTCCAGTGTAATTGTTTCTGCCCTGACTGGTGTTCTTCAGTCTGACTAGTAACTTGACAAGAAAGCGTGTCACCAAATGCCACAATTTTTTTTAATCAGTCAAAATTTGTCACTGGGCAACTTTTTAGTTTTTAGATTACTTTTCTGAACTCAGGTATACTTCATTAACGTGGCATTGACATAAATTCTTTCTTCTGTGCTAGTATCATCCTAGAATAAAAAGCCAAACCATACAGAAGTGGTATACCAATTCCCATAGTTTGAAAAACTGAGGAAGATTTCTAGCTTAAAAAAAAAATGTTTTTATTCCAATTTTCTGCCTTTGAAAGTGGAGAAGTTCTACATTTCCACTTCTGTTTTTCTTTCAGCATCTGGAATAAGGGAGACTTTCAATTAAGAGGGCAGCAGGTAGTATAAAGTCCTGCAGAGATCTCCATATAAGGCTATATTTTGAAAAGATATAAAAAATTGAAGAAATTATGTTTTTAACACCAGTGGACAAGTAACACATTCTGCAGAAATGGTCATCTTGATATTTTAATAAAAAATATCTTTATATCATATAATTCTAGCTGAGAGAGATGCTCTAGCAGATGATCCAAAGCAGAAGTAAAAGTTAACCTCTCCGAATTGTTTGCTGAAGTCTTTTTTGCCATTCACTGTAGTGAGAACATGGGGAATTTATTAAAGCTAACTTTTATGGATATTCTCCCTTCTCCCCCCAAATAGCTCTCTGATGACTTTTTATTAGCTGACATGATACTTTCATGCATCCGTTTTTGTTTCCAGACCCTGCAGTTATTTTCAGCTCAGCAGTTAAAACTTATGGACTTGAGCTGCAGAATTCAGGCTGATATCCAGGGCTCAGGGGTTATTTTGGCATATTGTAGAGAAACGAAAGGGTTATTTTCAATGTTTGTATCTGCATCTGCACCTGAAATCCAGGCTATTTTCTGAAGTGTTTTGGTTTCACAGTATGCAAGATCTCTTCCTTTGCCATTCGCAGGGTCCTTCCATGAAGCTACATTATCTGACCTTTCTATTATTCTGAAACGTGGAAACATTTGTTGGAGGGGAAAAGTTAACTGATAACCCTTGGTCAAGTGTGTTGTACAAGAGCCATTGGAACTATTAGGAGAAAGTATTTGTTTTACAGAGAAAAGAGACAAACAGCTTTGACAGACAGAGACTTAAGGTTTTCTCTCATCAGTGGTGCAAGTAGTGAAATATCCGTTAATTTTATACATGCCATTCATTAACCACTCACAAATCCAGACACAGAATTGGGCTGCAGTTGTAAGCTATGTATTTTTCTGAATGGAAGTGCACAGGTGTTAAACCCTCTAATTTTTTTTAAAGCTGACTTTGCTATAAAATTTCATAAGGCTGTTTTCCTGGGTCTACATTTTGGTAGTAGGTCATGGTGGTTTGTATTTTTCTGTAATTGTAGCTTCTCTTTTTTTTTTTCTTTTTTTTTTTTTTTAGCCTCTTTCTGTCTAAACTTAACCCTTAATGTCACTATAGACCTTAAAAAGAGAGTTGCATCCATTAAATAGATTTGCACCATAATAATACATTATTCCTCATTGGACAAGGTGTCTTGACTGGCATAAACTGATGTAATTTACTACAGCTGTGCCAGTTTACATCATAAAAAGAAAACATTTCCTTACATTTAGCAACCTGCTGCCTATGCAGCTATGGTGTGAAACATGTTTGAAACTTGTGTTCTTCATCTGATCCTTGTCCACATTCTGTTAAATGCAGAACAGGAAAAACAGAGGAAAGAAAGAGGCGTCTATGTGTTTCACTGCTGAATGGTAGCAAGGGATTAACTTTGGAACACTTCGTTTCCTCGCATTGTGCTTTGAGACATGATTTTTATTCTTTAGAAACTGTGTATTTTTACACTCCCCCTTTCCATGTAAGGGAAGTTTAATAAGAAGACATTCTCTTGTATTAACTAAAAATGTTTTCTTATTTTCTGAAGAAACAGTTTTCCTTTTATTACCAACGAAACACTAAGGAGGATAATTTTACGTCTCAGTATTACAAGGCAGCATGTTGCTTATCCCATGAAATCCCACAGTTCTTATTAGTCCTGTTTCTGTGAATTGACAGGAATTGCTATTTAAAATTCTTTCCTGTCTGGTAAGGAAAACAATTCTTCATTGAAATTAGCTCTGTTCTTCTGTGCAAGCAATGGCGAGGGGTTGTGTCTACAGTGCATGTTCCCTGTGTACCCAGATGACAGAAACCTCTGGGTACAGAAGCAAAACTGGTTTTAAGCTGTGCTATTTTTTTCAAGAAGCAAAAATTTGGGAGCCTGCTGATCCTTGATTTGGACCCCAAGTTGCACGGCTGTCTCAGCATGCTTTTGCCTTGTCGTCATTTAAGTCAGTAGGAATTCTAATCTTAAAAGCCTACTCTTTTCATAAAAGGAGATTCCTGCCTTAATATGGGAAAATACAAAGGCAACACTTATGGCTATGGCTGTCAGCTCCATTGGCAGCCATCTCATCAACAGGGTACAGTTAACAGCTGGCTCTGCCCTCACAGCTGTACCATTGTTGATAAACAGGGAATAAATGTCAGCTTGCGTTTCAGAAACAGAAGGTGAAAAAAATCAATATTCATTGCACGGGATGAAATTTATAGAATTAAATGTCCACTTCAGAAATGTGAGATTATTTCATCATCTTTGCATATGATATTTTTGCTTGTTTAAGTATTTGTTCTTACAAATTTGTTCTCTCTCATCATCCGTATCCAAGTTTCCTGAGGTTTGTGAAGCACAGTACTAAACTATGACCTAGCCATATTCTCATGTCTTAAGCTTGTTAAAAATGACATGTTCTGATGTTTTCCCTGCCTCTGGCGTAAAACAAAGATATAGCATTGCAGATACTAGGATCAGATTTTACTTCTTTGATACCTGGATTATACAGTACAAAAAAGCATATCCTGTAGTTCCCGTGTTCTGTTTCTGCAAAATGCGTGGCTGCTGGTTCCTGGCCTGTTTGCTCCAGTCCTGGAGGTGAAATAAAGCAGAGGGATGCAGGAATGTGTTTTGTGGTTTTCCAAGAGACCTCACCAAAGCACAGTAATCCTTTCAAAACCTTTGTTTCTCCTGCCCATATAAAATATGGCCTGTAGTTTAGATATGACTTGTCCACTTGCAAAAGAACTTGCGGAACAGTTGAATACAAGACCAAAGAGAAGGATCATCTTTGGAGCGGCGCTTATATGTCAGAAACCACAGACAGAACTGCCTCGCTGATCTATATTGTATCTTTAAAATGATAGCAATGCTATTCTCCTGGGGATGGTTGATCTAGCTATCTAAAACCATCTTAAGGTCTTCAGTAGTTACTTATCTAATAACTGGAGTAATAAAGCCAGGGTGTGCATTATAGCGATTTTTTTTGGTAAGGTTTTGGTTTTTTCTATGGCTGTGTAGTATAATGTGGTACCTAGGTTAAAAAGGCACTGAACACTTATCACATTTTGTTTCATTTGTACGCTTCTTTTTAAATTTAAAAAATGTTATGATGGTTGAATAGGAAGTTACAGCAAAGCTTGGGATAATTCTGTAAGAGTGTGTGTGTGTCTCAGAACAACATTCCTTGCTACTTAAATTGCAAGAATTCTGTGTCCACATGCATTAGGAAATAAGTAGAGTAATTGCTAATAAAAGAAGGAAGAAATAACAGAGCAAAATCAGGAAAAATATTATCAGCTGCCATCATTTGATATCAGTGTCTTACACCAGTTGTATAGCTTTTTGCTGAGAGGAATAGTAAGACTTTAAAAGTGAGAAGTTTAGAAATTACCATGTTAGAGGAGATCAGTTTGTTCCAGTTGCTGCCACTAAGGGTGTACTAAAGATGAAAGGTTTGCAGAAACCTTTAAAAGATTGAAGGTTAAGGATGAAACGTATGAGTTACGTTGTGGAGTTTCTCAAAGAAGCTTTTTGCTGGCACTGATCACTCCAGCATAATATGTACCCCCTAGCCCCCAAATTAATAGTTAAGATAGAGCAAATAAGGTAAAATAAGAGCTATCCTTTCCAAAGGCACTCCAAAGAGTGTCATCTGGAAGTGTCTCTGGACGGTTTAATATTTTCTTTCTTCCTTTTAGTATTTTTGGCCAAAGCTGAAACTTGAAATGCCAAAAGAGAATCTGTTCCTGTAGCACTCACAGCCAGATGAAATTTGGAGGTCTCAGCAATCAGTTGAAAGAGCTTCCTGCAGGAAAGTTGTACTTCAGAGTCTGAATCTTCTCGTTTGGCTGGAACCTCTGAAATTTGGAAGAACATACTCGTTGTTCTTACAGAAAAAATAACCTTCTGAAAGGAGACTATCTCTAAATATTAGGCTTTAGGAATTGGAAAGCATAATTGATTTCCATCCATTGCCATTCATGTTTTAACTTTTTCGTTCTCTCCCTCCCCCACCCTGTAGTTCATGACAAAAAACCCAAATAAGCGACTTGGCTGTGTGGCATCACAGAACGGGGAAGATGCGATTAAGCAGCATCCGTTTTTCAAGGAAATCGACTGGGTTCTTCTAGAACAAAGGAAAATCAAGCCACCCTTCAAACCTCGGATTGTAAGTAGCAATTTGCATAACATTCAGAGGCAACTTGGTTTGACAATTCTAGTTGTTGGCTTTTCTGAGACATGAGATTACTTGATGCACCATTTGAGGGTTGAAATAGGAACATAAAAACCACACTGAGAAGATTGTCTTGTCATTTCTGTGAAGGTAAGTGTCAGGAATAGATTTAATGCACAGGAAGATGTGCATTATGTTCAGTCATACAAACCATGAGAGGGCTCAAGGCCCTGTTTTGGTTATTTTCCTGTGTTCCTAAAGATAGCTTGATTAGAAGAGATTATTTCAGTTGGTTATATACTGTCTGTACTTTCTGTGTGAACTCTGCTACAGTCCTGTGTTGCCAGTGGCCACTGGATTTTGTAGTGAAAGACAAAGGAAAAGATTTCTGATTAATAAAATTTTAACTGAAGATGCTTGAAAAAACAGCTTCCTGGGGAAAGAAATATTAATCAGGATTAAATAAACTGATGTACTTATATTTCCTAGGTAATAATCGAGTATTTGTAATTTAATGTAACAAAAATATGTAGCAGCCCCACATGCAGAAACTACAAAAGCCAAGCAAAAATACCTTACTATGCTTTACTTATTCTTGTCTTTCTCTGGATGAAAATGTTTACAGTTCGCTGAATGCCAGCTTTTCAGCTAAGAATGTGTGCAGTCGATTTTGTACTTGAACAGTACAAAAGAATGGTTTCAGGATAAATCCTTTGAGATTGTTTTGCATCTTTTGACTTTGCACATTCCTAATTACAATGTTTGATTTGCCTGTAAATACAATCAAGGTACTTGTTTCTTTCTTCAGACAGTTTACAATCTAATCTAAAGTTTTTAAAATACATATTTATTTAAAAAAGGAAAAAAAAAAAGACCAAAACTTTGGGCTCAACACTGAATCCTAATTTAAATTTATAGGTGAAAATGTCCCCTCTGACGTTGCAGAATTGCTGTCTGTCGCATTTATTTTTAGTCCAGTGGGATGCATTTCCCCAAGTTCCTTGGGTGGGTGGTGAAAACGGGGCTTCCTGCCTGGAACAGGAGCCTGCGAGGTAGCTCCTCTGGGTCCACTCTTGGAGAAGTCTCTCTCTCTCTGTAGCTCTGCAGAAAGAGCCCTAAGGGACGGACAACTGTAAGTGAAAGTTAGTCCTTGTGAATCTTTCTAGGAGTAATAGTAAGATACAGCATTATCACATGAGAAAGTTTTTCTTAATATATTTCTTGGAGAATGGAAACCTTGCAATACTCAATCTACAGGCAGAGGGATGCCTGAGCCAGCCCCTCTTCTGGAAAGGGGTCCATCCAGCTGGGCATGGCAGCTCCTTCCCCTGCTGCCCAGCTCTGCTCTGGAGGTGCAGCCAGGTTGCACATAGTGCCTGAGCTGACTTACAAATCTCTGCACTGATGTAGGAAGTGTAAACCTAAATTAACCCTACTAGTATATATCTGAAGCCTATTTAATACTGTAACTAACTTCTTTCCAGTCAGGTTGCACAGGCCTCGGATAGTTGCAGACAGACTTAGTTGGTGTTTAGCAGAGTTGAATGTGTTTCCCCATTTTAACTGGAATTTGGCCTTTCATCTCACAGTAATTTGTGTTGCTTTGCTCAATATTCATCAATGTTTCAGTAATACAATTATCAAATCAGGATGCACAATTCCAATATAATTTTCACTTCATGCCTCATCTAGTAAGTTCCAGATTCCTAACATCTACTCTATTGGCTGTTTTCCTTTCATGATCAAGATGCACAATTACATTGACAATAGGTATTTTTACAAGTTCTTTATTATTTTCTTAAGTATTCCTGCTGCGATGGTCCTTCATAAAAGTCAGGAAGGATTTAGTATGTCAGACATTTTTATTCATTGTTGATAGAAATATCTTCTACCTTCTCAGAGCAGCTTCTTTCTATTTCTGTTAATAATTTCAGTGCTGTTATATTGTAAAGGGACATTCCTATTTTATTCATTCCTGTTGTTTTGTTCCTTTTCTCCTTTTCAGCTTCCTTTAATGATATTTTAGTTGGGTATTTCAGTTTTAGTAGTGATTTCAGAGTAGTCCTTTTTATAACTTTCAAGAAAGCTGCTTGCTCTTTGATAATTGTTAGTGTGATTTTTTACATCTTTACTTACACCTTTTCTCATTTTTCTTCAGGCTGCTTCTATAATGTTGGATTTTCATACTCCTTCTTTCCGTGCAGTATATGCCATTTCTTTATTCTACCAAATTTGATTCCTACAGTCTAGTAGTTCTGTATGCTTTTTTTCTGAACTTTTTTTTTATAATGGTGGTGAATTCAGATAATATGTCTGAATTCATAGACATCCCTATTATTTTCATGTTCTCAGTCTGCTCTCTCTCCAAGAGCAAGAGTCATTTGGTCCTATCAACTTTTACTGATAACTTTTCTACATTTAGCAAGGTTATATGTGGTTTGGGCAGGACCAGCCACTGAATGAATGACAGATACTCTCTTTAACCTCTTTCCCCTCCAGACCGGGACATATATTTACACTATGTTTATGATCCATCAGCTGCTTTGTACCAGCTGCATTAATTTTGCAATTGCTTGGATTTTGTTGTGTCGAAATCTTTCAGCAAGATCATACTGAAATTTTTACTCTTAAAATTGAACCATTTATTAGTTGGAAAGCAAAGTGTGATATATATGTAGGCTGGAAAGAAAGATCACACAAATAAAATATAATTATTAATTATCCAACTTCAGAAATGGTAAAGGGCAGTAAATTTCACATGCTGAAAATCTGATTTTTGACACTTGCCAAGCTAGAAGAGATTGTGCTGACTTTGAAAGATACAGGAAAGAGGGAAGAAGGTGAACATTAATAAAATATAGTCTACTTTAAAATGTAGATGGAGAGTTCCTTTCTAAATTTAGAGGTTGTAGCACTGAGATTCATTGATTCAGATTAACAAGCATAACTGTTCCGTACTTATGGAATAACTATGGAAAAAACATAACTAATGCATGTGTTTTGAATGTTTTCTGTTTTTTAACATCTTTCAGTATTGATAAGGGGCTGTTTGTTATTTAAAAGTGACTTGTAAAGTTGAAAAGGATCAAAGAAATATATATTTTTATCTTATGTTCAGGAGAGCCTAGATCTGTGAAAATAGCTATGAAAAGAGGGGCCAGATTATTAGTCAGAAAATAGACATTCTTGCATGTGATATGTGAGTGTACATATGCGTAGAGAAAGAAGCTTACAATGCATATATAATCATTTGTGCATTCAAATTGAGTTTTGCATGCACATACAAAATTCGGTTCATGCAAGAATGCATTTATTTACACAGGTATCCATCTATTTTCTGACCAACTGTTAAGATGACTAAGGGGGGAAATTTTATAATTGCTATATCATACACACTTTCAAAAAAACCCAAAACATAGGGTCTATTGAAATGAGCTCTGGGCAATATTAACATTGACACTAAACAAGTCAAGTCATTAGGGAAAATGGTCAAACACTGAGGTCCCATCAGACAATCTGCCAAGGGAGGTCACAGAGATGCTAGTGTGGAAACAAACTTTGCTTCAGTTCTGCCTCACTACTCTGCTGATCCCAAAACCACAACTTCCTTGATTAGCACAGCTGTCTTCCTCCTCTGCTACCTTTTATCCTTTCTCTGCCATAATAGATTTTCTGAGGAGCTATATTACATGGTACTGTATGGCCTGTGCTTCTCCATAGTTCAGGTATAACTCTTCAGCTCTGCCAGCCTTAAGTCTGAATTTTTCAACTGGGCTTGGAAGAAACTCTGCATGTTTATTTATTATCCAGAGGTTGTTTTTTCTTAAAATCTCATTCATGCTGAAACTCGTGAATGTATGCTGACATATTCCTTATTATATCAGAAATATACCATTAATATCTTTCTAGTTTACATAATTTCATAATTTCATTATTCTAATGATGTTTTGGAAGCTGACATTTCTTTCCTAAGAAATTCTTCTTTCAAGCTTGGAATGAAAATTACCAAAGTCCAAAAAGGTTGTTGAAAAACTGACTTCAGTGTTTTCTGAAAAGCTTGAAAGAATGCCCTGGCTAGAACACTGCTACAAATGGCTGAGGTTTAGATTGCTAAGCAGTGACAGGAGTGTCACACCAGGTTCTGCTAGGTAGGGACAATGGAAGCAGATTTGGTGCCCCTGAAACCTGCTGTGAATGATTTTTTTCTGCTCCCACAGCTTAATGACTTGGAATAGAGAATACAGGGGTGAAAATGCACTGGGGCCCAGTCCTGTGATGCGTATTATCTGCGATCCCTTCCTTTAATAAATCCAGATTTATGATGCTTTTCAGTGGCAAAATTAGTTTTGTTAATATATATATATACATACTATGGTTTACTATAACGAGGGTTTCTCCAATGTAGAGCTATTATAAATGTTAAGCTACTGTAGAAAAAATAATAGCTCCGAGGCCTGTACATTAGAAATCAAGCAAACTTTTGAACAGCTATGAAGAGAATATTTGTTACATTTAAGCTCCAGTGACCTTGACAGTCTCTTGAAGATCATTTCCTCTGTTCTTAAAAGCTAGTTCTTAGTTTCATAGACTGTCTATACAAGAAAGAAGTATAGTTTTAGTGCTAACATATCTATTTTCCAGAACAACTGTTGTGAGAGAAATCTCTTTGAAGCACTTTATTCCTATGTTGAGATATTTTTGTCTTCCTGGAATTTTATTCCATTTGGAGAATTAAATTATCCTAATCAGCAGCCATAACACCACACTATGGTTTGCAACATCATTTATTGCCCAAGAACCACAAAGGCCTTGATATGGTACTCAGCAATTCTCCTCTCCATTTTTCTTTGTTTCTGTGGTTATGCTCCTGACTTGGTGAAGTTGGTTATTTCTGTTTCAATGTGTATTTGACATAATACAAATGAAAATCAGGGTGCACTTGGTTAATTTCTTACCAAAGTCATTGATAGGGTGGTAATGTGGTAGATCAGTGACATGATGGGATGATTCTGTCTACTCCATAATAAGGCACACATTAAAAACAGTTAGAAACAGATTACCACTTCACCTTGCACGTGCTTTATATTGCCCCAAGATTTTATTTACTGGCAAAGCTTTTAACAGGGAAGCACAGGTATATTTTATGGTATTTAGCTTTTTCTTCAATCTTCTCCTTGTCTTAGATTCTCTGCAAGAAATTCTTTGTGTCATTTATGAGCGCATATCTGGCCTTCAGATAGCCTTTCCAGTCTGAACTCGTGGCCTGCTGACATGCCACTACCATCAGCCAGTGAAGCTCAGAGAGGGGTGCACAAGTGGCGGAAAGATACACGACATCCCAGTCACGGTTGCCAGGGATGGAGGAACATCACTGCCCAAAATGTCTTGCCTCGTTTGGCTGAAGTCAGTGGTAGTTTCATATGAACATCAGTTTCATAGAATCATAGAATAGTTTGCTCCGGAAGAGGCCATTAAAGGTCATCTAGTCCATACTCCCTGCAATGAGTATCTGCAACTAGATCAGGTTGCTCAGAGCCTCATTCAGCCTGACCTTGGATGATTCCAGGGATAGGGCATCTACCACCTCTCTGGGCAACCTGTTCCAGTGTTTTGCCACCTTGCACTGTGAAAAATTTCTGTCTTTTATCTAGTCTAAATCTTCCCTCTTTTAGTTATAAATCTTGTCCTATCTCAAACAGCCCTGCTAAAATTTAGTCCCCGTTTTTCTTATAAGCCCTGTTTAAGTATCAAAAGACCACAATAAGTTCTCCTCGGAGCCTTCTGTTCTCCAGGCTGAAAACCTCCAACCCTCTCATCTTGTCCTCAAAGGAGAGGTGCTCCAGCCCTCTGAGGGATTTCACCTTGTTTTTTGTGGAATTAGACCACCACAATAAGATCACTCGCCTGTTTCTATGCCATTGGTCACAGTGGCTCAGTGTGAGACCAGAGAAAGCTGTTAGGCACTGTGCAGTTGGGATGATGTCTACTGTCCTTACAGTCTGTGTTGAGTTTTCACTGTCTTCCCTTGAAACACGTGCATCCAAACAGGCAGACTTGTTGTTTCCATTCACCCTCTTGTAAATATCAAGGTTGGGAAAATTTGAGTCTTTGACCAAGACATCCTCTACATGAAAAAGCTGAAGTACTCTCAGCCAGAGGGTAATACAAAGCCTGTTAAAACAGATGTTTGCCATATGTATCTCTTTTTAGCAATTAAGCCAAAGTTTCATTGCTAATGGCTTTATCAGTGCCTGTGGCAATCCATTCATAGTGTGGCTTTATGGAGATGAAATTAACAAAATAATCACATTACAATGATTTACTATGAACATGCAGCTTTCACAGAACAATACATTATTTTAATTTTCTCGGTGCATTCATAATTTCTTGGTTTTCCATTTTAAAAGCTCACTTTCTTCCAGAGCATTAGAAACAAACCAAACAAGGTAGTCTATTGCAGAACTGTATCTTGCAGAATGGAGCAACAGCAGCTGCCGCTGGCCCGTCTAGTTCATGTAATGTGACTTGCTTCGTTTTGCAGCCTCTTCCATTCCTACTGTTATATCACTGAGAATGTTTTCTGAATATTTGTATGTTCCTTCTTCAGTTCTGACTTCTGAGGTACAGACAGCTGGTCTAGCAGATAAAATCAGAGACCCAAGAATTGCAAGATACATAAATTCTTCTACCAGCTTTACTAGAAACTCATGGTGTGGTCCAGTGTCCATCACCTGACTTTTCCATGCCTCAGTTTCCACTCTGTGGTAATCTCAGGATGCTTAATGCAAAGTTCTGTGACAGTGAAGAAACATGACTGAGAATTGATAAAAACCAAATGCTCGAGATCAGCCTGACTTTTAAATTGACTGAACGCGTAGCACTTCCCTTGGAAGAGTGTTCTGTGCTATACCAGACCTCAGTGTTAGCAGATTTCATCTTCATCCTTGGTCTCAAATCTCCTACAGTAATTTGCATCTCTCAGCTCTGGTAACTCTTAAGATAATCATAAACTGTTATTAAAGTCCCTCCCCCCTTAGTTATCACTATCTGAGCCACGTTGTCTGTGTGCAGTTTCTTTGTGAACCTAAACTCCCTTATTAAGTCTTGACTTAAGGATGCCAGCAATGTGTCCTCTTCCAGTTTTGTGCTGCAGCAAAGGTATGAAATAAAATCATTCCCAAATATGAATTTCTAGTCCTAGCCAATGATTATGAGTTACAACTGGAGTCAGTGAGCTGGGAATTTTCCCCCTCCCCTAAATGAGTGAAAAACTGGCAAAATTTTGACAGCCCTTTGTCGATGACTTATAAAGAGCCAGATGCCCACAGTGTTTAGAAACTGGGTAATAAATAGCAAATACAAATCAGCACCTACAGAGTGTGCAGCTGGCCCGTTTGCACAGGCAAACAGGCAGAGGCCACACCTGCCTCATGGGTAGGTGCCTCACTGAATGGCTCCCGAAAATATGTTCAATTAGAGAGGTGTGTGTTTAAATTGCTGCAGCAACCATCTGCTTACTGTGAAATATGGCTGGAATCCTTAAAGAGGGACCGCGTTTCTGGAGAAAACTTTCAAATATGTTAGCCCAAAACATAAGTTTTATAATCTCAGATTTGTTTTCATACATGACACTAACAGGCAAAGAGATTTTTTTTTTACTTTTTAATGAGGGATTTTTAACCTTGTGTTGGGAAGTCATGATTCTCTTTTGGTGGGTTTTTTTTGGCACGCCTCTATTTTTTTGTGACAGTGGATTGTATCATCATACATGCAGAATAATGACTTTGCCTTTACGCTGTGGGGAAAAAGTCCTGTAAAATGCAGTATCATTCAGTAACGCCAAAAGGAACTTAGGAAATCGCAGGCCAAGTAAATTTCTTTTTGTATAAATGTTCTCTCTTTTCAAGTTTGCTTCAGTGTGAATGTCCCTCTTTAAGGTAAGGCCTTCAATATGGGGAAAATGTCAAGGTAGGTCCATTTTTAGGCCTAATAACCTTGAGGTGTCCCTTCAGTTTCATAATATATTTCCATTAAGTCATCAGTGCATGGCAACGAGCATTTAGCAGATGGGCACGCAAGGGGCTATATTGCATGCTTTTGCATGAAGTGTTACTGCTTAGACGGAACACTGGGGAGTGATTTTGAGACCTCAGACCCCTCATGTACCATTGTTAAACATTGCACATTATGTATTCCCCACTTGCTGCAAGCATTTCAGGCATAGGAAGACAGTGGGCTTTCTTCTGAGAGTGACACCGTGATGATTAATAGTGGTGTACAAAAAAAAAAATATTTAGGAATAGGGATGAATCTTTATTTGTCAGAACGGCTGACGTGTGCCTTAGAAAAACTAAGGAAAAATGGATGTAGACTTTTGGGACAGCTTTTTTATTACAAAAGCCCAACACTCTTTTTGCATACTGCCTCTTTTTGCATACTGCCTCATGCCATCGTGAATTAGGATATTTAATGTCATCTGGTTCCTAGAAGTTACACTTTTCTGCCACTGGTTCAAGTGTTAGTGAGGTCACTGCTGATTGAGAAGCGTTAACCATTGGCAGGTGATGAAGTTTGAGATCTCAGTTTAGCTTGCAGTAGACAATAATGAGTAGCATAACTGTCTGCAATGTGGCTGATACCAATCAGTCTGGCACGTGGCTGGGCAGGGCAGAGAAATTTGTGACACTTCTGCCTCTTCCCTCAGCAAAGCAAAGGACCTTGGTTTCCAAAGCTTCAACTAGCTTGGCACGTCATACAACCTAGCAAAACTAAATTTGCTTGAAGTGTGACTATATAGCTTTCCAGTAGCTTCTGTGCAGCTTGCATCACAACTTAGAGAAATCAAGAGTGAGCGAGCTGATATTTTTAAAGGATTTCAGTGCTGTTTGTTTGGATGAACAAGCTTTTGTTTTCAAAGAATTACCTCATTCAGTAAGTCTCCTTTTTTGGTTTTTATTCTCTTCAGCATCAGTGCCTGCAGTGATTTTTAGCTGTGATTACCACAACACTAGAATTACAGAAGTTTGAAAGCTACTTCCCAGCACGGCAGGTTCCCAAATATTTATAAGTTAAACAACTCTTATTATGCTTCTTTTGATTCTGTTCTGGCGATTCAGGAGTATTTGTTTGGGTTTGTTGAGTTCTGCTCTTATAGTACTAAAATATTTTCATACTGAACAATGAGATTCATTTAACAATCTGTTAAACGTATATTGTTAAGTGATGCCCATTGAGGTGAAGTGTAAGCAGCCAGAGTATTACTGCTTTCCTTTTGGGTTTCCTCAAAATAAGACAAATTCCATTTCACTTTTTGGATGCTTTAATCTCCAGTGCTATTTTCAGGAGGTAACCTAAACCATTAAGTGAAATCATCTTATCATGGTTACTTACAGTACATTCTTAAGTGTTTTATTTTTATATCAGTGTAGCTAATAAATATTATTCCTGGGTTGGGTCTGTTTCTGATGTTATTAAACACCAGTGGCAAAACACCAGGTGATTTTAGAAGCAGTAGCATCTGGCTCTTTATCAGACAATGGAGAGGAATTTTTCAGAAAAAAGAGATGACTTGTTGAAAGCTGGCGTGATAGTCCCCTTCACAGCTGAAGTCCATTGAACATAGACAACAAGAGCTTTGGCTTTGGGTTTATTTCTAGTGCTGAACCTTTTGTATTAGCAGTGTACCACACAAATGTGAGAATAAAGTTAACAGCAGTATCTTACTAGGGTGTTCATCCAAAATGGCAGCAAAAATTTGTCTATGTAAGTGTTCCCTATGCACCAGCATACTGGTGCAAAACTTAATTCCTTTGACACATGCACAAATACGTAGATGGTGAACTGAAACAGCTGATGTGTAGGCACTTACCTTTAGTAACAGGATAGGAAAGGTGTCTTTAAATGGTAAGGAATCCTACCACTTCTTTAACTGTTTTCCTATTGTTATGCTGTGCTGTTACAAGGGATTTTATTACTGTGGAGGCAGAGACATTGTACTGGTCCTCTCAACAGCATGCTCCAGGAGTCATATGCTTGAATTCTGCAGAATGACAGGAACACTCAGTCTAGGTATTTATGACAAACCTTAAGTGCAGATCTTGTTCCTTGGTTTGCACACCATATTCATGTTTGCAAAGGGCCTTCAAAACAGTCATCCCCTTTGCTTTATTATGGAGTATGGAAAAGAAGTTGAAGATCATAACTGCCTAGGACTCTATGAAGGATTCTGCTTATATTTGACAAGAACAAGAAGAAAGAGAAATTGAATTTGTGCCCTCATGTCTGCAATAACAGCTTGGGTTCCCAGCAAGATAAGATTCCCGCTGTGCAAAAAGCTGTGTAAGTGAGAGACAATCAAGAGATCATAGATAATGATAGATAGAGAGATCACAATCTATGTATAGGAGAACAAAAATAGGAAGAAACCAGATGCACAGAAAGAAGAAAATTGCTCAAGCTCAAAACAGATCAGTAGCACTACCAAGAAGAAATCTGTGTCACTACAAACTCTTCTATGTCTTCCTGTGCTCTTTTAATAAAACTGTGTTCCAAAAAAGCAGTTCCGGTGTCTGGAGAAAAGGAGATATATTAAGATGCAGAGGTAGTAGGCATTCATGCATAATTGTGCAACGCTGTTTTTTTCAGTCTACAATTTGTATGAGTATATGTGTTAGTTTTTTTTAAGAAGAGAGTGGTTTTCTTTAGCTGCTTTCTAAAACGTCACATATATCTTTATTTTGATCTGTCCTTGCAAAAGCTTAAAAGAAATCATTAGACTTCAAAACATGATCTCTAACAGTTCAGTTGTTTTACAATTAAACCATCACTGTGTAGCTTTCTCCGTTTGCCTAAGCTGAGACCTGCTATATCCTTTATCTGTATGAAAGCTTGCCATATGTATCATCCATGTCAAACCAAAAGCAATATTCTTAATGAGCTAGAGATCATCATCACAGACCATGAGTTTCCAAACATATTTCGAAAGCAGCAGTTTGCCAAAAACTCTGTAGCATTCCTGCTCTACAGCCTATAGCGCAAACCATTCTAGTATGTAGCTGAGGCTCACAATGATGCTTCCACCGTACATGTTTGCTACTGCCTTTAATGCTGTGGTGTTTCTTTAGATCCAGCATCACAATACACATGTCCATGCCTGCTTGATAGAGGAGGGACTCAGTATCACAAGATACTGCTATAGATAGATATAATTTCATAACATACTCAGGAATGTTTCCATAATATGTTATGTTTCTGTAATTACATGGAATAGGTCCATGTTCTGTAGCCAGAACAAAACATTGGAAAAGTCAGTTGGTATTCATTCAGGTTACATGGCAGAGATGTGAGTCTTGAAGTATTTCATTGCATCATTCACCTATCACTCGCATCAGTATCCTTAATTTATTCCTTCTGTTTGCTTAAAGAATGGAAAGCAGGTAAATTTATTGATCTTTTACAGGATACATATGGTCAAATATCTCAGTGCACTGATAGACTACCTGAATTTGGGTGATTTTTCAGTGATTTATGGGATGTCTCCTGGAAGCCACTGGAATTCTAGAGACATGTGCCCTAAAGTTACTCTCTGACATCACTTTCTTCTCTACTTAGCAAGTCAGCTTCATTTTCTGGGTATAGCCAGTCCTTTGTGCTAAAGTGCTAGCAATCAGGAAGACTCTGAAAAGGCTTCTAGACATGTATTTGAGGACTCACCAGCAAGTGGTTTATCAGGTTGCAGATGCACTAGCCCTGACTACTGCAGCTCTGCTGCAAGAGCATTGGTTAAAATGCAATTTCAGGAGAAAGCAGCCCAAAATGGACTAATTTTGGATGTGTACCAGGCTGTAAGAGGAGAGGTGACATTGGTCATCATGGCCTTAGAGTAGTTGAGGTTATCAATGGAGGCTTGCCAATAAACTGTGAATTAGAGTAGCATATATATAAAATCTGTACTGCAGAGTGGATCATAAAATCTGCAATAGGAATTGCTTTGTACAGATGAAAGGTATTGTCATATGATTGTTCCAATACTTCTTCTTACCATATTTCCTCCCCACCTCAAGAAGAAATATAAAATTGTTTCCCATCTAGTTAAACCCTCAAAGAAACCTACCATAATGGGAAAATATAGTGTAGAAGTTCAGAAGCTGGCACTCTTCCCTTGTTCCCCAAGCAACAACCAGGGTCAGGCAGCAGTTTACTCACTCCTCCTACCCCAGTGGGATAGGGGACAAGAATCAGAAAAAAAGGAAACTTCATGGGTTGAGATAAAGATGGTTTAATAGAACAGTAATGGAACAGAAGATAATAGCAAATAATGATTAAAGAATATACAAAAGGAGTGGTGTAATACAATTGTTCATCACTTGATGATGCCCAGCCTGTCCCAAGTAGCGATCATGGATTTCTGCCCTTGGCCAACCCCCATTTATATACTGAGCATGAGGTCTATGGGATGAAATATTCCCTTGTCCAGATTGTCCTGTCCATGCTCCCTTGTCCTTGACTTAATATAAGCATTATCTAACATCAGCTAAAATAATGTTATCAACATTATTCTTATGCTAAATGCAGAACACAGCAGCAACTAGGAAAATTAACTCTATCCCAGCTGAAACCATGACACCCTGCGATTTTTATCACTGTAAAAAATGCATGTATTCTACCGTAGTATAACTTAGGTGCAGTGGTCATGTCATGATTAAGTCCTAATGGAAGCAAGCCCTCCTAGAGTGACAAGATGGATCTTGAGGGTAAAGGATTAACCACAGGTGGGAAGCTGTAGTGCTGCCCTTCCCTGCAGCTCATGAGGAATCTATCTCCATTGATGTTTTACACAAAGGTAACTGTTGTGCTTTAGCAATCAAGCTATGAACAAAGTAGCTTTGGTGTATGTATGGCTTTAGTACTGTGTACTCATTCATGCTAAAACCGTACCCAAGTATGGCCGTAGGGGACAATGGTTTTACAGCCACTTCTGGGTGAGGTTCGTTGCCCAGACTGTGAACACGGGGTGGTTGTTAGTGAACCTGCAGAGCTTTGATTTTATTTGCTTTGCTCTTTGTTTTGTTATGGCAGTTGAGGGTGTAAGACAGGAGAATGGCTGTGCAAAAGCAAAATACTAAGGCTGGCATCCTGGCCATGTAGTCATTATACGTTTGTATCCCTAATTGTTTAGGTTGTTCTTCCTTCCTGCCTGACCCATTGCACATTCCTAGGAAAGATGCATACTGTTTCCGTATAAAGGTGTTTTCACTTGACTGGCTCACAAATGATCCCTTTTAAAATTCATAGTTCTGCTCATTAGCTTGGTGCTTATTAAATATCTGTATGCTTCCATAACAGATTAAATTGTGGGCTGCATAGATTAGCATGTTTTTCAAATACTGTTTCATGATCTATTAACATCTTCATTAGATGGAGTTTTTTTCCTACTTTATTCTCTTAATTTGCTGTCTTTTACTTCTACTGAAAGCATAATGTAGGAGCACAAAATCTCACCCTCTGCTTGGAGGTAATGAATATCAGTGTACTCGTAAAAACAACTTGGATTCAAAACTCTTTTTATCATCATAGCTTTCAGTTGAATACTCTAGCTCATGGCTGACCTGTTGAACTCTTCCATGTGTGAACAGAGCAACTAACATGGTGAAAAAATTAAATCATTTTTAAAGCTATACTAATAACATGTATTTCATCTCTTCTGAAATAAGACATTCTAGGAAACACTTCTAATACTGATACAAATTCTCAGGACATACAAATACTGTGAAGAGGCATCACCAGGATAAATGAAAAGACTGACCTGAAGTGTTCTGCTTCTAAGCCTGTTTCTTTCACAGTATTCATACTGAATTTCTGTGTATATATAGAGTGAGTTATGTGCAAAAGCGAGTGCTCATTACAGTTGATCTTAACTTTTAAAAACTACTACACCTTTATGAAGAGAGATCCAGTCATTGGTGCAAAGTGATCTCTGCCTGCGCTGCGGTTTTTGTTATCATAATAAAGAGAGGTGACTGAGGGGACAGTGATATGTGAGGTTAGCCACATAACCTTGTACTTCAAACCAGTTTGATGTCTTGAGTTTCCATTTGTCTTTAACAAAATAAACTGAAAATCTTATCAGTGAGGAGGTAAATACAAAATATTTAAACTCTGGTCATCCTGATCTAAGATTTCTTCTTGGTGATACTGTCAAATGCTGGAATCGTTTTTATTTAGTGAAGCAAAATTCTGGATAAAATTAAATGATACTGTGTAATATCTATGACAAGGTGCAACTCTTACTGCATGTCCTGTTCCTGCTGCAGTGCTGTACCGTTACCCTGGAGCTGCACATCAGAAGCTGCAGCAGTTTTCTGCCCAGATTTCGTGTGCCTGTCGCATGTTTGATGTGCTGCTGAAACAGCCGGGCACTGCACTGGAAGGGCTGGCTCTCTGGTGAAACTCCTCAGATGAATGACTGTAAACCTCCAGGATTTCACTGTGGGCTTGAAAATATGTGAAGAGGCATCAAGCAGTGCTATTGGCAGAAAATTGCAGTGGAGTTAAAGATATTTGATTCAGTGATATAGAAAGGACAATCTGCATCTGCATTTCTTACAGTATCTCACACTGTGAAAATCATGGATGAGCTTTGTACGTATTTTGTACCAAAAGGTCCACTTACTGAAAAATACCTTTTTCTTCCAGTATATTGGTTCATTGTTATAATGATAATTCCTGGCCTCACTTACTTGTATTGGATATCCATTATGGATTAGCTCCTCATTCTGTTAAACTAACCAGAAATCTATTAATTGGTTTGAAGAGGATTCCTATAGTTACATTTAAACAGCATATTGTGAATTCATAGGAAAATCAAACTAAAATATAGAATCTAGGCTTTTGTGGCAGTGTTGTTTTCTAGCCACTGCCTCCATCTTTCTTTCACATCCTCTCAGTAGGCTTTAAACCCACTGGACAATTCCAGCCCAATTTAGTGGAGCTATTGAGCTTACAAAGGACTTGAAAGAGTTTCGGTGATTTTCTTCACATTAAATGAAAATAAATAATCAAGTAGAGAGAGATACCTCTTGATTGATGTCTCCAAGCTGGAGAATTAATTTAATTCTTATTAAACAGAAGTGAGGCTCTTGGCCTCATGACAGGGCTGAGGAAGTACCCAAGCTTTGCTGAGTCTCAAGGTTCGGAACACCCTCTGTCAGGTGCTTTTTGCAAGGATTTCTGTGGCTTTCCAATACCAAGGGTTCCTGCAATTCACATTTGGTTTATGTAATTAATGGAAGGAATGGCAAGTTCTAACTTTCTTCATGTACTTTCGGTGATAGGAACACCAACTTAGCTTGCTTTCTTCGCTGTTGCAATTCACGTAGTGTCATTTAGTAATCATTAACAGACAAGGTTGGTAATCCTTGACAGTGGAAAGCTTATTAAGCATGTTTTGGAGGGTTTTTAAGCTTTAGCCTGTGACTGCAAGTAGAAAATTACCTTTTTATTGAATGGTAGTGAAAGTGAAACTAGTTCAGAAAACCACTGTTTAATGTGTACTTATTAATAGCATATGAAGTTCATTTTGACCTTTTAATAATTATGTGAAGATATTTAAGAGGAAAAAAAAGCATTTTGATTCATAATACAATATCCCTTTGTCCGAAGTTGTACAGGCCAACTAGGAAAGCTGATTAAATGGTGTTTTATGAAGAGATAGTCTTAGAAATTTTCGATCTTTAGCTTTTCAAACAGAAGCAGTAATCTTTGAATACAATAAAGCATGAGTTTGACTTCAAAAATTGCAATCCTTGATGGGAGTAGGTCATGTTAATATTTATTAATTCAAGGGGCTCTATCTCTGTAGCAGTCAGTGCTACATCTAATCAGATCTCATCACCCACATGAAGCAAGTCTACCAATCTCTCCCAGGATAAGCAGGTCACGATAGGTCAATGCTCAGATGGGAGACCTACGAAGCATTCACACTGATGGAAAAAATAAAAGCTCAGTACATTTCCCGCACAAGAGGTTGTGAGTCACTTTTCCTTCCCAATATCAGAGATACTGTGCTGGCAGAGAAGCCAACTTTTAGATGAGGTTTAGAAATGGGAGTCATGTCAGTTTTAGTCATTAGAAAATGACCATGGCACTGCTGCTGCTCTTTGTCAGATGGAGACGGGCTGCACACATGCTGCCTGCAATAGAGCAGTTTCGGTGCAGTGTGGAATTTGGCACCTATTGTTGGCAGCTCTTGGGTAGCTGCTGTGCCCTGCTCCCATGCAGCATTGACACATGCTGAACACAAGGTGTCTGGGTAGTCTAGAGAGAGAAAAAGTAGCAAATGAAACCCAATTGAATTTCTATGTCTTTTGGAGGCCAGTTATGGTTTTGGGAGGTTCTTTTTTTTCCTAATAATCCTAGTTTCTTCAGTCACCTGAAAAAGTTTGAAAAGTTAATGTGTCCCAAAGTCTCAGGAACTTCAGGGTAAATAAAAAGAATCCCTGCATTTAATGCAGTAATTTCATTGCTGCATTTTTAATTATGCATTTGCTAGGCAATCTAAATATTTTTCCTTTTTTCTTCATGATTGTTTTAGCATTCAAAGTTGGATAATAGCTGCACTCTGTTTCTTTCATATACTCTCCGTACCTTGTAGAGCTTCTTTCTTTTCTCAGCGTCTCTGCTCAGAGACAGCCACAGCCCTTCATACCTTCATCCTAAGCCTTCATGCTGTTGGCCTATAGAGTATTCACAGTACAAGTACATTAAAATAGCAATAGTAGCAGAATGTTGCCAGACCTGTTTCATCTTAGTAGATGGGGCCTTGCAAAATAGTCACAGCTTCAGGAAGAAAGTACCTAAGTTGCTAAGGAGGGTTTCTCAAATAAATCTTTTCTGCTGAAAAGAAGCACTTGTTATAAAGTCTACCTTTTGTCTTAAATGGCTTAACCTACTCGCTTTTGTTCCCTATGATTTATTTAATCTCAGTTCATCAGTTGGTTAGTTAAAGGCTTGCTAGCATATCCTTGCGATCTTGATAAATTGGGTGATTTATATCTATGCTGCCAAAAAAATATGAAATTGTTTATAAATGAGAAAGTAAAAAGTTCTATTTCCTTCTTTGCTCTTGAAAGCACATTTTAAGACATGCTAGGCTTTTCAATCTAAGCAAATACTTTTAGTTGTTGTTTCAGAACTGTTTGGGATATGAAGTTCTACTGTATTCGAAGTTCTACAAAGTACAATTAGTTTTAATCAATATGATTTAGGTAAACAGTGTTGGGACAGTTTTTCAAATACATACTCATTCTGCACTCTTTTTCACCTAAAATTTTCACAAATCTTAATGATGATTCTCTAGAAAAAGTAGCTTACCTCCTTCTGCTTTAGTGATTATTCCTGTAGCAAATTCATTGTATGTCAAAATGCTATGGTAGGACATGGGGACCAAGAATAATGTAGACGTAATTGCAATGTAATGCATTTTAAAATACATATGGAATTTCGTTGTTATTTTGCAGCATTTGTCCAAATGAGTGAAAAAACGTAAAGCCCAAAGCCATGTCCCTCACACTTTAAGCTATTCAGAGTATATGGGTCACGTACACTTCATGTCCCATCTCAATGTATGAAGTAAATATTACAAATTTAAACAATATAAACATATTTGTTAAGTCCATATTCCTTTAATGGAATTTTTTAGATAGAGGGTGTGGATTTTTGGTTGCCTGCACTTAGAAAGTACTTCGTTTACAAGTGACAATCTCTTGCATTTATATAGACTCTTTTTTTCCCCCTATAAAGTTCTTACAAACAACGTAGGTGAAGGTTGCTATGACCATTTTACAGTTGTGAGAATGAAATTTGTTTGAGTGCCTCAGTAGACTTGATGAAAGCTATATTTATGTATATATTTTATAAGAAAATTTAGATACATTGAAAAAAGGAATACATTAATGCACTTTATGATGTATCACTTTATGATTTTATCATTTTACTTTGGAAATCAAATAGCTATTCTATTTCTGGTATCATCTTAGTCTCAGACACGTGCAGCTTGTCAATGTGTCACAGTGCCTCCATTAAGTATCACTCAGGTTACTCTTAGGTTTCATGAAGCAAAGAGAGAAGAGACTGTGTAAAGAAAAATGTTCGTTCCGATTCCCTGACCGTGTACATGCCTGAAATACACTGCTGACATGGAAAACATGGATATTGCACATTTCAAGGGAATAACCACATAGAATGTTTTCCCCCGTAGCTTTTTACATGTAAGTGGTCACAGATAGTCACTTGTTGTTGTGTGTGTGCCCTGAGGACGAGTCAGCCTCCCCAAGGCTGTCTCTAGTTAATACATCTTATCCCAACCACAACATGCACAGTTGTACTTTGTTGGCCCAACTTCACTGTAAGAGCGAGGTGCTTTAGACTTCAATGGGGAAATCCTGATGCCATAAAGAAGAGTTGCCATAAAGAAGAGTTCTGAGGTGGATTTCTCTGGAGCCAGAATTTCACACTTTGCCATGGTGCTTTGAATGACCTTTGCCTGCATTAAGAAATCTGAGTTGCCAATGCAGAGCTCAACAATTTTGGAATGAGGGGTGTTGCGAGGTCTACATCTGATTTTAAAGCTGAGTGTAGCCAGATATAAAGAAACAGTTAATTTAGAGTTGAAACAGTAGGCTATATTGTGAGGAAATCAGTTCACTCTGTGCCTCTGAAATGAGATATTGTTATGTTCAAATCTAAGAGGAAACAGCCATACCAACTACTATGCCAAAGCCTTTTCTAAACTAGTCTTAATCTCAGCTTCCTGCTTTATCATCATACTGCTATTCCTTCGCCTGTCAGAGACCAGTGAGTCTCTGGGAACTCATCTTTAGTACTGCTTCTGTGGCCTCTCCTGAACTCATTTATAATACTTGCTCCTGTAGCTTCTCTCATATGTCTGTTATTCTTTGTGTGAAGTAGCTCCTCTTTTATTTCAACCATTCCAGAAAATTCAGCCTTTTGGGGGGATGGAGAGGAGGGAGAGCACCTTCTATTTGACTGTGCTGTTTTACCATTCACCTTATTTGTATTTTTCTTCTCAGAAAACCAAAAGGGATGTAAATAACTTTGATCAAGACTTTACACGAGAAGAACCAGTATTAACGCTAGTGGACGAGGCAATTATAAAACAAATCAATCAAGAAGAATTTAAAGGGTTCTCTTATTTTGGAGAAGAGCTACTGCCATAGACAACATTAGGCTGACAGACGAATGATGCTGCAAGAAGTGATTCTGAAGAGATCGTCAAATTCTTGAGACTCAGTAGATCAAAAACTACTTCTCTTACCCTGAGCCCATATCCCCAATTAAAGTATATATTTATTGTTTTTTTTTTCCTTTAATCTTCTGACCTGAAAGCACTCTTAATTTCTGTCTCACAAAGCAATGCAAAATAATTTTGTATCAGAAATTGTAGATGTAACACACTGCCATATATTTGCAACTTTTCTTTTATTCCTAAGATCTCCCCGAGGACAAAATTGCATCTTTTCCATGGAAAATGAAGCCACACTATTAAAAGCAATTTAACAGTTCGTGTTCTGTAATCGTCATATGTATTTAAGCTAAGAACGTGAGAACTGTTTCTTCTGCACTGGTGGTTAAGGTGAGATTTATATTTAGATGTGGAACAAATAAGTAATATGTTGCCCTTTGGTAAGCAAAGAAGTCTGCCTTTGTGGAAGTGTAATGAATTATTGTGGTGAGGTACAAACTTAAAATAAGCTCTCCAGAAAAAGAGGCACATCAATTAAAACTTGCAATGAAGTTCCTGATACAATTTACAGAAAACTCTTAGGAATAAGAAGAGTAACAAGGATGACTGAAATTTTATTTAAAGCAAGAAATAGATACTATATGGATAGTTATTAAAGGGCTAAAGAATAAAAAGCCTATATTCAGCACAGCTATGTATAGGCATTTTACAGATTTTCAGGCAATTGGGTATGCTATCCATGTTACCAAATTTAATATCCATTTAAATGAACCATTAATGTGATGACAAGCTTGCAAATGTTTACAGTTAATTTTACATTCAAAATTAATTATAAACATTATAAATTTGCCTTTTCCATTGTAGCTAAGTTGATAAATAATTTCTTATTTATATTTATTTTCTCAGCAGTGTGTTACTTTTGCACACTTTTACAAAACCGTAATACTACTGTGTTTGTTGGTTTTTTATGTTTAAAATCTAAAGAGAAATCTGCTCTTAGAAGACACAAAATAAGGCTACACATGCATTACATGGAAGTGTGTTAAAAAACTGAAGATCAAACATTCACAAACTGACATTATTGAAAGTTGTAAATTGAATTTTTTTGTGTATGAATTGAAATGGTAACTCATGTGGACAATAATACTAATGTGAAGTTACCTTCTGTAGATACGCTAACAGTGTTATGTACTTATATTTCCAGGAGTACCCTGTGGTTTGGTTTTTGGTTTTTTGGGGTTTTTTTTGTGTACATGTATCGCTGAGGTCATTTTATTATATATTTTACTGGACTGAGTGAGCGGTCATTGGAATCCATTTTAATTGTTGCACATGGATTTCCAGCTGCACAAAAATATATATACTTGTGTTTGGCAAAGTGGCACTAAAGAAGCTTTTTTGCCTTTTGTACAGGTGAGATTTTGTATATAGTGTTTGCTGCAAGGCCTGTGGAATTCATTGAATATAGAGGTATCAACTGCTGCATGTTCAGGCATACTATTAAAATTTAGTCTATGAAAGAATAATTATAATAATGTCCATGTGCAATACTCTTGTATGTGTATTGGTTCAAGTTACTGTCAGAGAGATGAGGTTTTTTGTTATAAAAGATGTAGACATATATTAAGCTATACTAAATCTCTTGTATAGTTCTCTTCAACTCTATTATGACATGATAGAGCTCAGAAAGAGAAAGGAATGTTACAAATTGTGGTGGACAAAGTGTGAATCATTGGCTTTAAGAGATAATCTTGGGCTCAAGCAGATGAGTTAGTTTGTGTCAGTTTTGCGTCTGGCTGCTCATAGCCTGTTACTGATGACAACATTCAGTTTCATTTTGTTTTGTTTTTAAAACTCAGGTGTAATTATTATATATATTCTTATGATGATTTCAAAATATTAAATATTATGATATATCAATTAATGTGTTGTCTGGCCTACAGGTGTAATAATGCATCAACCCTTTAGTTTAATTTAATTTATCTTCAGTAATCTTTTGTACTGGGAAAAGACTAGCTTCTGGAGCTGAGTACCAGCGCAGAAACATCCTAATGATTGCATCATCTCAATGTTTAAATTTCTTTCTCTTTTAGAAATATATTGTAGAACTGCCCATCAATTTGTGTCTCGCCACTGGCTCTGTTTATTTCTCATCACGGTTAGCTTTTGACATCCAGGCAAGAACTGATCACAATGCTAAAGCCTTCTTTTCCATAGGTGAGTGGACTGGCAGGAAGATGAGTTACCGGGTAGTGCACTACTGTTTGTACAACAAGAGGCCTTGACACAAAACTCTGAGCATTTATTTTGAAGGAATAAAAGCATCCCATAAAGCTTTTGTAAGCAAACTGTGTAGTCCATATTCCCGTTTCTAACGTGAAGATAATTAGCAAATGTTTGTATTTCAGGCCTCGGCACCTGCAATGTTTGCTGAGATGCTAAGGGAAAAGTGAAGGAGATAAAAACTTTTGCATGGGCAGATATTTCTTCAATATAAATAGTTAGATCCTCTGCATTGGGTTTACATCAGAAGGTTTGTCTGTTACCTTGAACATTTTTTAAAGATAATTCTTAAAATGGACATTCTGTTACATTTCTGCCTGTTCTGTAAAATCTTTCTTGTTCCTTCTTTGTAAAATGAGTGCAAAATGCCAAAAAATTATTATTAATAATAATTATTATAAAGAATCAATTGTTTCTTGTTTTTCCTCCCAAATAGACTTTATTAAAAAATGGAAACACATTTTTCTCCATAGCGTGAGAAATAATTCTCTCCAATAAAAGGCTTACAAATTACCTCTTTTTAAATTATGTGCAGAATAGTTCTGGCTAAATATAAAATGTATTCAGTTGGGGGGTAGGGTTTTTTTTTTTATTGTGACGATTTATTTGTACAGAATTTTTTTCTTATGGATGTAATTTGAATCTCTTGCCATTCATTAGTGTTATTTCATCGTAAACATTATTACTGTGCCAAATGTACTGTATTCAAAAGGATGTGAATGTGTATTGTTTTGGAACCTAATAAATACAATGATGTTAAATCTTATTTTTTTTCCCCAAAGTTTTCCTGAGTATTTCCTAATGAGGAAGAAAGAAAGAATGAAAGAAAGAAAGATGAAGGATGAATATTTTTCCTGTTGCATGCTGTACAAAATATCATGAGCTTACCTTTTAGGAGTGGATATCTTGCAAAGGAAGGATTTGCTAACAAGAGCCTCATCTGTGAAGCACTCCAAGAGAAGCACAGGTAAAAGTGCATGAACACTATTTATCTTGGGCAATATAACATTTACCTCAACACCATCAAGCTAGTGAATTTACAGACTTTTTCTGTGTAGGAACTACATAATGCTCACTAAGTTCTGACCGATCCCAGCATTTTGCTTAGCTCCATTGTTAAACTCACTTCAGTTAGGCACTTTGGGTACAAACATGTGAGACTGCTTTAGTCTTTAATTGGATTGATTAGAGGGATTCATAATATGAATAAGGTTAATTATTTAGGGTCATAGACTTAATCTGTCAATGTGACATTGTCTGAAATATTTTAGTATTTCATTGTGGGGATTTTTTGCACCTTAGATACTTTACATTTTCATGGTCGAACATTCTTGACTTCTGTTTGAATAGATCAGCTATCAGCATACTCTGGAAATAATTCCAGTTAACACTCTCCAGTTAACATACCTAGCTAGTAGGTATACTAACTAGCTTAAGAAAAGGAAAAAAGAAGAAAAAAGGGAAGGGAAGGAAAGGGAAGGGAAGGGAAGGAAAGGGAAGGGAAGGAAAGGGAAGGGAAGGGAAGGGAAGGGAAGGGAAGGGAGGGAAGGAAAGGGAAGGAAAGGAAAGGAAAGGAAAGGAAAGGAAAGGAAAGGGGAAAGGGAAGGAAAGGGGAAAGGGAAGGAAAGGGGAAAGGGAAGGGGAAAGAAAATTAATTGAGTAGTGTTTTCTGCTCAAATTGCACCTTCTGCATAAAAGTACAGTTGGTTTTTTTGTCATGCTGAGACTTCTCAAGGTCACTGAATGTGTTTGAATATGAGTATATTGACATCATTACCATAAGCTTTGTCACAGAAATTTTACCAGTTAAACAATGTAACATCTTGATTTTCTGAGTATGTTTTGCAACATGTATGTGTGCTTAAAAGCCCACAAGGATCCTAACAATCATCTTAAAAATGATGTTACAAAGTGGGTAGTCATGTCTTTATTATGTTTAATATCTCTGAATTAATTTAATCAGTTTTTGAACAATATCATCTTCTGGCATGCAAACATTCGGTAGGAATACTGTAGGAAAGAGCTCCAGTAATCATGTTAAAAAATATCTCCTTTTGTTTATTCTGACCCAGTCTTAATTCCTTATGCTGCCTGAGTCTTTCTTTGAAAGAGGATAAATAATCACTTGCTATTCACCTTTTTCATGCCACTCAGAATTTTATATGTAACTGAGGCATCTTTTCTTAGTCAGTTCTTTTTCAGACTGAAAAGTCTTCCCCTGTCTATAAAGAGGCTTCATACAGACACATCTCATATTTTTCGTCGACTTGCTCTGAATCATTTTTGGTTCTACTGTATCTCCTTTGAAGACAGGATGTAGAATTATGTTTAATATTCAATATGTGAGTGCAACCTGGATTATTACGATGACTAGTGTGCTCTGTTTTGTTTTCTGTTACTTTTTTACATCTTTTTTTCTTCAAGCAATTATTTCACAGGCCTTCCCAGATCAGTTCAGTTGCAAACCTAATGTGCATACTCTCTCTTAGATTCTCCAGTCATAATGAAAACAGATTCTGTCCAGGACATAATGAAAATAGGTTAAATAGGAATTTAACCAGTGCAAAATGTTGCCTTGTCGCAGGCTTCCATTTTAGCAGTAAATCTTTGATTTACTTACCCTTCTAAGTATGGGTTTCCTACTGCTTTTGTGCCCCAAAATACTTATGATGTTTAGACTGTCTTTCTCTAGCTTGCTTATTAGAACATTGTGTGCAACAAATATTTCTCAAAAATCAAGATACAGGACGTGCTCTACTCCCCTCCTATCAATACAGGCTCTTACTGTTTTCTTGAATAGCCCTTCTTTTGACATGTTAGCTACAATGAAGGGGAGAAAGATAAAGCTTTTCTTAGCACATTGGGAAAATGTATATATGTGCAAAACAGTTTCCACTCCATCCTTCCTTTTACATTGCTGTGGTAGCAGGAGATAAGAGCAGCAGCCTGAGGTGGAACACAAGCTGCCACTATAAATATTGTGAAATGATTATGCAAGACTGTCCAAAATTTTGGAATAGCATTAAAGAACTTTTACGTTTGTACGCAGATGTTTAATCCTTGGAAAAAAATCAGTTAGGAAGAAAGTCAGTGACCTGGAGTCTATTGCCGATTTGGGCAATGGATTGAGAACTGAATTGAGCATTGCATGCACTTGTCATCACCATCCCATGAAACCAGTTTGATCTAGTGTCTTATGTGCTACAGGAGGTAGCACAAAGATAAGATTAAAGCTGCTAGTATCAGCAAGAGTTAGTGCCAGGCTGATGCTCATCTGTGCCAATGTAGGTATATTCTCATTTCTCTAAACCCATTAAGACAAAATGTTACCCAGAAGTGCCACACATCAGGATTGGCCCTGCAAGGCGGAATGTAAAGAACAGGAGTCCTGCTTTTGGTGTATATGACTAGGTTAGCTGCTAGGTTAGTTTCGTCACCTTATGTAGCTGTACCCTTGACAACCTCTTAGGAATAGGCCAAATATTCTTTGAATGACAATAAATATATTCCTGCTCAAATATGTCTGTCGGATGGTGACAGTTACAGAGAGGGAGAGGCTGGAATATCAACACGAGGTGGTGTATCTAAATGTTGAAAATGCACTTGTTACTGGTGCTTTCACATAGAATGAGTGCAGTTGCATAAGCAACTTCCTGTTTTCCTTGACACGAGTGGCATGGAGCTTGAGATGTCAAAATTGTGCAAAGGGAGAGATGCTATTATGCCCATTTTACGACTCAGCAGACTGAAACTATTTGCTACGATAATGATTTGTTTCTTACTGTGTTAGTACAGGGTTAGCAGAAGTGCTAAGAAAAGAGCATGGTAAAGTTAGTCAGTGCCCTCGCTGTACTGGCGTTTCTGAGCAGAAGCTGTTTTCAAACCACGCTTCACTAAATGCCTGCTGGTGGTCTCCCATGAAAGGGCTTCATGGCTGCTTGGAGTCCCCTTCATTCCTCTTTTCAGTTGCTAAGCTAAAAGACAGTCAGAACTTGTGTGCAGTGAGATGCAGTAGCTGATGCATAAGGGAGGTGGGTTTTTTGATTTTACAATGGGATAAGCTTTTTATTGAAACATGGTCACACCCACACAAAGTGTTCTAGGAAATCTATTTACTCAGAGTCTTTGGTACATCAAAAAAGAACATTTTCTGTTGATTTTTGGTTAATGAGCAGTGAGAAGTAGGCAAAGATATCAGGATCAGGCACATGGAGGCACATTTTTCTAAATAATGATGTGGTTGATTAAGGTGAGCAGATTGAGGGTCAAAGAGATTATGCAAATCTTGCTTAGGTAAATGTTTATGTGTGGGTGGGGATCACTGTCCTGTTTAGAAGCAAACTTAAGACCTTTAAACTTTACTTGTTGGAATAATGTGGAGACATTTTTTCTGTGATTAGATGATATGCTAACCCCTTACATGCTAGTGCATTGCAACTGCACTCTTATTATCCTTCTGTAAAGGATAAGAGCTGAACTCTGCTGTTATGAGGCCTGTGCACATAACTATAGAATCATAGAATCATCTGGGACAGAAGGGACCTTCAAAGGTCATCTAGTCCAACCCCCCTGCAGTCACAGGGACACCTCCAA
>BJBW01001269.1:0-128692 GCA_004320125.1 Scolopax mira | reverse complement strand
AACTTGTTCCTAATGTCTAATCTAAATCTGCTCTTCTCCGGTTTATACCCTTTAGCCCTTGTTCTGTCATTGCCAGCCTTTGTGAACAGACTCTCCCCCGCTTTCCTGTAGCCCCCCTCAGGTACTGGAAGGCTGCTATTAGATCTCCCCGGAGCCTCCTCTTCTCCAGGCTGAACAACCCCAGCTCCCTCAGCCTGTCCTCGTAGCAGAGGTGCTCCAACCCCCTAATCATTTTTGTGGCCCTCCTCTGGACCCGTTCCATCAGGTCTATATCCTTCTTATATTGAGGGCTCCAGATGAGGTCTCACTATGATGCTGCTCTGCTGAGGTACAAGGTTCTGTGAAATCTCTCAAACACAACCTCCCGGCTGGTGAACTGAGGCCCCGGGTAACCCCAAGATCAGGTGAGATAGTGTAGGATTCTTACTGGAAAACTGGTGTTCTAGAACAGATTCATTTCTTTTTTTTCCCATGCTTTTCCAATCCCAAATACAGGACCAACTTTTTAAGCAGCTGTCACCACAAACCTCTGTGTTTGGGCACTCTGAAATACAGTCTATGATGTGTATTCCCATTTAAAGCATCTCTGGTCATAGAGGCAGCCCCCTGAAATCATCGGTGCGTAGTCTACCAAATATGGGCCATAAAGTGCTCACCCAAAGTCCACATTACAATGAGTCCCTTGTATTGTTAATTGCATAGTCATCTTGCACTACAGGTATGAAATTACTGTGACCCTGCCTCCCATTGCACGTCACCTGTGCTGGCGTGGTCAGGCAGCAGTTTGACACACACTGACTTCAGTGGGAGAAGAAATAGAAAACTGCAGAACACCATTATTTTGCCAAGTTGAAAGGCTACAAAAGCAGCATTAAACCATCGGTTCTTAATACCACCAGAGAAATCTCCTTCCTCCAAAAGGAGTCAACTTAACATACAACATCCTCTCAACTCATTTGCTTGCTCATGGATAAAAGTAACACACCAGTGTTACTGGTGTTTGCAGTGGATAATAATGCTGCCACCATGTCTTTGGTGGCACGCTGAGAGAGGATCACCAGCTGCAAGACTTCAAATATGAGAGTTTTACTGATGTTTTTGTTCTTGTTAATATTTCCGCCTGTGTTGGGAGAGGAGTCTGGGTGATGAAGAGGAGTGGAGAGTATTCATTTTCATTTACTGAGCTGCCTAGCAATAATTTGAATTGCCCACACAGCTGAACAAGTTGGTTTCAGAGCCAGTGAGGTTATCAACACCAATAAAAAAGCAGTTGTATAGTTTAGACACTATGCATGGGCAAAAAAAAACCTGGTATATCACTCATATGCAAATTGAAAGTATTTCTATAACCTCTGACCCTGCTTGTAAACAGCAGATTCCAGGAATTCTGCTGGAAACCATACATTACCAAGTCAAAATTGTACTTAGCAGTAAACATGCTTTCCTCAGTGAAAGAATCTGGAAGTGGAAGAATGCAAGACCTTGAGATGCACTGCTGATTGTGGGGAAACCGCTGAGGCCACCTCCTGCCTAGTGGCTGGGAAAACACCCACCCTTGCAGAGCTCCCACTGGAAATATGTAAACCAGACATGGTTGTCGTGCGTGAGCACCTCGTTAACACGCTATCAGGCATTCGCAGGCGGTGGCCGTGCAGTGCCAGCAGTGAGAGGACACGCGATTTGAGCTTGCTCTGGCATGAAACGGGAAGTCATGGAGGAACTCAAGAGAACTGACTGGAAGGACAGGAGGGTTATTTTAATGGCAGCAGGAGGACTGATGAACAAGTAGGTAAGAATGGAAAAGACAGAAAACACAGTAGCAGTCCAAAATGAAAAATCCCCTTGGGATGCGGGAGGTTTGCAATGATCAAAGAGAATGGTGAGATGATTGTTGAAAGATGATGGAGGGAGGAAATGTGAATCTTGGATAGAAGCTAATCGGAGGAGGGAACAAGAAGAATTCAAAGTGGGTGTCTGTGCTTCTAAGTTGTTATGCCCAAGATACTTTTAAATAGTGTGGGTACCATTACCTCAGCAGTGCCGCCTCATGTTCAAATATTTATCTGGCACCTGAGGGAGGGGAGTTTACAATCGTCTGAGAAATCAACGTGGCTGCTGATTACATTGCTAGGAGTAAAGAGCAATCTAGTTTAAAGCTAATCCAGGGTGTTTATCCACAATTTGACCTATACCAGAGGCACATCTAAATAAAAACCCAAAGGTTGTCCTGTCTGTGGAAAACACACCACATGGCCTCTTCTCTGTTGGTGGATGAGAAGCTTAACACGAGCCAGCAATGTGCACTGGCAGCCCAGAAAGCCAACCGCATCCTGGGCTGCATCAAGAGAAGTGTGGCCAGGAGGCGATTCTGCCCCTCTACTCTGCTCTCATGAGACTCCAGTACCTGGAGTACTGTCTCCAATTTTGGAGTCCTCAGCACAGGAAGGACATGGATCTTTTGGAACAGGTCCAGCGGAGGGCCACGAAGATGATCAGAGCACCTCCCCTATGAGGACAGGCTGAGAGAGCTGGGCTTGTTCAGCCTGGAGAAGAGAAGGCTCCAGGAAACCTTATAACAGCCTTCCAATATCTGAAGGGAGCCTACAGGAGAGCCAGAGAGGACTCTTTGTCAGGAAGTGTAGTGATAGGATGAGAGGTAACGGTTTTAAATTGGAAGAGGGGAGATGTAGATTAGATACTAAAAAGAAATTCTTTACAGTGAGGGTGGTGAGGCACTGGAACAGGTTGCCCAGGGAAGTTGTGGATGCCCCATCCCTGGAAGTGTTGAAGGCCAGGCTGGATGGGGCTTTGAGCAACCTGGTTTAGGGGAGGTGTCCCTGCCTTTAATATTTAAATGCAGTAGTACAATGTTTCTGAAACACTGCAGGAAATCCAGGCTTTACAGCCTATGTGGTAGAAACGCAGGGCAGTTAGTGGGCTAGGCTTTTCCCGCCAAAAAGCTGAGGTGGGTTGTTCTAGTATAGAGTGAACTTCTGTTATTTGTGTTGTATATGACCTCATACAAGGAAAATGTGTGTTTCTTCATGATGGAAACATCAACAAAAGGTAGGAAGATCATCAGGTGAAGAATTATAGTGCCAGTCTGTGGCTATTAGACCACTCCAATCATGATGCTGCACCAAAAGGACACACTGGGATTTTTTAGTGTTGTCCTTCCTGTTCATTTAGCCATGCAAGAAAAACTTTTCATACTTCAAAGGCAGGAAAGCAAAACAATGCGAGAAAAAAAAAATTATATCTATTTATTAACTCATTAACTTCCATGTAGAGGATAAAAAATTATGTTAAGGAAATATTTTCTGTATTCAGACTATATTTTAATGTATCGACACTCGATTTCTTACTACTCTGAGTCCTCCATTTTTCAGAATAGAAAATTAGCATGTTACTGATAAACCAAGATGACAAAAGGGGTGCTTTGCAAAATTTTTTTTTTTTTCCCAGAAGGTCTTCATAGTTATAGCGTGTTGAAAGGAGTGATCCTGTCCACCTCTCCCTACTCCCAGCTTTGTGGGCGCTGCCAGCAGGGATTCAGGTGTGCCAGGTGCTGCAATTCATTTCTCCTCTCCACTTATCAGTTCCCTGAAACGCTCTTGCGGGAAATGGTGCAGGTCATCACCCGCTCTCCCACTGGCAATGTGTAGAGGCTGCTTAGCATGCTCCACTGCACGAAGAGGGCACTCTCCCTGCCTGCCTCTTGCAGTTTCCTGTTTGCACGCCTGGCTTTGTGCTGGCTCTGGCAATTGCCTGACCTCTTCTGAGACAACCCAGCTCACTCCCCTGATAGGAAACGACTCGGGTTTTTTTCATGAGTAAGTTCTCTGCCATTTTAGAAGGCTGAATTAGTTCGTTAAAGGGGCAGGGGCATGGCAGACAACTGAAGTCAAGTGGTGGTGTTGTGGAACCGGGAATGTGGGAGAAAGAGGAAAGATTCATCTTTGGGGTGGGGGGGTGGGCAGTTCATCTCAGGTCGCTTTAACACTTCTTAACCAAACGAACTCAGGAGACATGATGCAAAGGTGAGAAAAACTAAAGGACAGTCCTGTGTTGCAGGGAACCAGGCTGGTGAATCAGTGGGCTGTTTCCCTGTCTTAGAATCAGTGCTGATCCAGTACCAGCATGATAAATCAGAGGATGCAATTGCTGAAAAAGTAGCAGATCAAAGCTAGCCTTTCAAATGAGGTATAAAATTAAGTTCTTGAAAGGTGGATTTAGAAAAAAGCCATTAAGCATATTTTTGAGGGGAAATTCAACAGGGAATTGACATAAAATATAAAAATTAAAACAACCCACCCAAAACAAAACAGGGAAGAATTGCCAGTGGTTCCAGTCAAGAATATCTTGTCCTCAGGCAAGCAGTTTGCAATCCCTCCAGGGCTGAACAGACATGAATAGCATCACCCAACTGGGTATGGTCTACTAGCATATGCCCTGTAGCCCTTGTGCTTGGACCAGAACCCAGAGTTATGCCAGGGACTGTGCGATCACAGGCACACATTCCTGCTATGCTTGTAAGTCTCCCAAAGAGATCCCTTGGGCTTGCAGAAATGGTACAGATCAGCACATACTCTCCTACTTGTTGGATATGAAAAGTAATAAATTATGGGGCTGACATAATAGTAGCATTTTTAGTAAAGGAATTTTGAGGTGGTTTTTTGGTTGTTTTTTTTTTGAAACAGACATTCTTGGGTTTATTTTCCAATATGTAGACCCCAATATGTAGAGCCTCTAGGGAGGTATCATCAATTTGTACCTCTGCAGTAATATTTAAAGAACTGAGCATGCTTAGAATTTCACCAAGAGCTGATGAACTAGAAGTTTCTTTGCTGAAAATAATCTTTGTATCTGTGAATACCGTGGACTGGGATGGGGATTTACCAGCCCTTTGCAAGCTGTCAGCTGCAGCGTTGGCTAGTACAACGATGGGAGGTTGGGTCCAACTGTTTAAAGTGAGAGAACTGAGAGCCTGGTCTGTAAGGTGCATAGTATCCTGAGGTCTCCAGAAGAAATAGAGAGCTCAAATTCACTGAACTGGAGGGATGCAAGATGTGAAATTCAGTACTTCTAAGAGCCCTGCAAAAATACTAATCTATTTGCAGCCAATTCTCCTCAATAATGTGGAAATTCAAAGTTACCTACTGGAAACACTCTCTCTGACTGTTTTGTGTGTGCATTACTTTGGTTTTAGTCCATATCTGGCTATTTTCCCACTGATATTATTAATTTATTTTCCATTCAACTTAATTTTGTTTCTTCCCCTATCTTTCTATTTTTTTTCTCCTATTCATGTCAACAGCTGGAGGCTGAGCTGTTGGGTGAGATTTCTTCCTATATCGGACAGTTTTTACCCGTTGACCCAGTGCCTGCTGTGACTTTGGCTAAGATAATACAATTCATTCAGTGTCATTCACAGCAGGAGCAGAGAAGAAATTGTTTCATGACAGGAGCACAGAACAATGATGATACTACCAACTACATATAAACACAGAGCAGTAGTTACCCACCAGGCAACTTTTAATGGAGGTAGAAGGCTGGGTGAATTTCCTTGGCTACTGCCATCTGCCAAAACGCATCCTGAATGAACAGACGCCCAATGTTGTGCTTTGAAAGTTCCAAAACTTGTGATCCGACTGTTGAGTTCATATCCCCCAGACTGTAAATCGCAGCTCTCCTAGCCTGCAAAATGATACCAGCTGACTGTGGGCTCGGAGTGAGCAAAAAGAGTTGCATCAGACTCCAGAAACAGTGCAGTAATTCATCTCTTTGATTTGGCAAAATGTACTAATAGGTACAAATACTGACTGAAAGAAAATACTGGCACTCTGCCTTGTTTTGCTACCTCACACCCCTTTTCTGCCCCACAACCCCTTTTCCTCCTCACTGCAAAAGTAGGTATGTTAAAGGAAACAGATTTACCAAAATTACAGTCCTGCATGTGAGCCAGCCAGTTTTCACAGCATTGCAGTCAATAGCATGTGCTGTTGGAACGGCACCACTTTGGATATCAAAGAGAGATTTGATCAGAAGGCTAATGGGTGTTCTGAGCAGCAACATTTGTCCCTCAGTTTGCTTTGAAAGCTCGTTTCCATGTACAATAAAAGTAGCCATACCCTTTTGTGCAACTGCTACCCAATACCCACAATGAGTGATTATAAGTGAAAGGAACTACTGATTCACTTAGTCATCTTCTGTCACAGATGCCCAATGACCAAACACTAATTGACTCTTTGAAATCTTTTACAAAGTAGATTTGTGCAAAAAGGGGGGAAAAATTTACTCTAAGCTCTTGTAGTTTAGTCGGTTGCTGCTGTGACTACTGATCAGTCTTCTGCAGTTCTTTGGAAAGGAGAAGTGTGTTTCAAGATTCAAAGTGGAAAGAGGTGAATTGGCCTTGAAAACTCACCTGTAAATTAAGAAGTCCATATTGATAGTGCAACTACCAATGAAAAACTACATTGTGGGGATTTCGTTCTCTGATGGTACTGTGTATCATGGAAATAAAGAACAGACCGTATTAAGTCTCCTGCTAGGGTGATTCCTCACGCTTATGACTTTGAGACAAGAAAGTTTCAAATACAATTACCCTGGGTCCTAATATGTTTGGGCTTTACATACTCCAGAACCCTCTGAGAAGAAACTATGCCTGTTGGTGGAGGGACCATTTCATCCTCTTTTTCCCACAATTTCTGGAATAAGGTCAAGACTCTGCTACCTCTCCATTCCTCTTGAGACTGTGAGATGAGGACCTCTTACTCCAGCTTGGGAGAGGATGAGAAGAGCCCTGGCACTTGATCTCCTACTGTTTTTAGATGACTGGTGACTGTTTTCCTGATGGGTCGTGCATGCTATTCCCTCTGTCAGTTTGCGCTGCTGGTGAGAGCCCAGCAGCTGCTTCCTCTGACCTCTGCACACTTTGAGTGTCTTGTTTTTTGGCCTGCCCTGCCTTGCACCCCTGGAGTGTATGAACCATTTGCTCCTGCCAGGAGGCAGAAGGAGCCTGAGGACAACTACACACTTGCTTCATAGGTGCAGGTCACAAGCAGAGTTGGGCCCGGCCAGTATTCTTAGTATTGGTGATATTCCTGCCCTGGGAAGAGTAAAGGAGTGGTGTGACAGCTAGAGACCTGTGAACTCTGTCATTTGAATAAATGAGGCTCTTAACAATGTTATTTGGACTGCTACTGCAGAAGCATCTAGCCAGGATTTAACTGTGTGTCTTCTCCAGTGTGCTGCTGGTCATGTCCCTTTTTATTTTTTGTCCCCTTCCTGTGTTTTTCTCTGGCCAATTGAAATTTGAAAGCTATAAAAAGAAGGAATTTTTTTACAAGCATCTAGAAGTGCACAATTTTTCCTCTTATTGTAAGTTTTAATATTGCTGATATCCATCAAATTTACTTGTTGCTTGACATGTCAGTGTGAATATATACAACTCTCTTTCCTGAGGATAGCTGAAGTGACAGATGATTTCATTGTTGGGTGTACAATAGGTATAAGTACAATGGAAAAGACATCTGCTATGGTGATATGTTTGCAAAAACATGTATTGTCATCTCTTGCTTTTGTGTGTCATGCAATGATAATTAGGAGTGGCAAAGTGAGCATCAGTTTGGCTGCTTTGCAGTGATTCAGAGTTTCTACTCAGCAATCTGTATTAGCGCTTTCCAGGGTCTAACAGTGTGGTAAGATGTGCAGATGACAAATGTGCAGATACCACATCTTTCTGTTTCTGAAGTAGTGTGCTAACTGTGCAAAGACACAGAAGGAACTGCTGTTTATATGAGCCAAAATCTAGCACTCGTTACTTAGGTCAGCTCTAGATGCCTCCATTCTGTCTGTGAAATGTCCACATGGAAATTCTGTAATATCCACCCTGGAATATCTCAGTTAATTTTCTGTGCCCTGTGTTTTTTCTCTACCCTGAGCATGAAGCTTCTGTGATGTTTCACACCCACACCATACCATGGCAGTGAAAACTATAATACTGTAATGACCATTCAATGACTAACCTGTAACTGAAGAATAATCTTTACATCTCTCCTGAACTTGACTCACATTCCATGTTTTAAGTGACACGTTAGTTCTTGCCCTAAAGTCCATTTCTAATCTAAAAGGAAGAGCAAGCAGGTAGAAGAGAAAAGCAAAGGAAGGCTTGAGGGGTTGTGACTGCAAATGCAAATTCAAAACCCGGCTCTGCAGTCATAGCTGTCAGCACAATGCAGTGCTCAACGTGCATTACATGGAGCTGAGAGAGACACTGAAGATGATGCTTACAAAACAAGAGTTGATTCTTTGTGTAAAAGGTAGTCTGGGAAGAAGCAAAAGCATTGGCAAGGGAACAACATGTTGGCAGAGCAAAGAGTAGGGCTGATCTTTTAATGGGAGAAAGATCACAGCAGGAGAGGGGAGCTGAGTCGTGAAGAGCTTTCAGATCAAAAACAGAAAAGAGGTTGCATTTCCTTTTTCTGTCACTGAGGGTTTCATTTTCTGCCCAAACACCCTGCATACAACATCACCTGGACACACTGTGTGTCCAGCCTACCTCATTGCCACACCATCTGACACACTTTGTGCTGAGGAAAAGTTGTATTCCTTGTTCTCCATGCAGTGACTTAATGATTTACTCATTCAACCTTTACGTATATAAAGCTGTTTTCCCTGTCTAGGGATGACTGTGGTATTCATAGTACTTTTTACTACTGGTAGCGATTCTCCACATGGAGGTCACCCACCTCCTCTGTACTTGGGCTTGGGAGGCTTTTACCTCCAAGCAGGTCTGAAGAGGAACGTTGGGAGGGGATGAAGCCTTGTTCCTGTCACAGGTGCAGGCTATTAAGCAGCAGAGTGGAGCTGGCAGGGCCATAACAAGCTCCAGCAGTGCCAAAGCCAGAACCAGCTAATGAGAGGCGTGGTGGCCATAGCAGGCCTTGAGCTCATCTTGTGGTTAGGTCCTCAGTGCAGGGAGAGGTTTGCTCTGAAGATGTGTTCTCTTTTCTGGCATCAGGACTGTCTGTGGAAGAAATACAGGTAGGGTGGCAATGGTGGGGTCAGTATTAGGGGTAAGTTTAGGGTGGGGGCAAAAGTGTCGTTTGCATGTGTAAATACTTTGTGCAGAGGCTGGTAATATTGGTCTTTTTTTGAGAAAGGTGGCTTAATTTTGGAACCTGTCAGGAGAATTCACTGTTCCCCTGTAAAAATTCTGGTATGTGAGGTGTACGTTTACTCGCTGCTGTAGTCTATAAAAGTGTTCAGGATTCCATTCCCGGTGCTTTTGCAATATAATAAATGTGAGGGTTCAGGGTTGTTTATAGCTGAACTATTTCTTGTAGTAGCAGACAGACTTTTCAGTCAGCCTTCTCTTGTGCTAGATCTTGTTCAAGATCTAGCCTGTTTCTGTGCCTGTTTCTGAATGGGTGGTGAGAAGGGAAGAACTTTCTCATCATCACTGCTAAATACAAGGTGCTTTGTGTTTTGTGAGCCCTGTGGTAGGATAAAATATGGTATAAAGAAGACTCTTACTTCATGTTATGAAATAAATTTATTGATATGTAATGAAAGAATCTTATGTGATACTAAAAAAAAAGCAACTAATGTGTGAAGACTCTACTGTACTTCAGCAAAAACTGGATACAGCCTTTATTTCTCATCAGAGTTGTTGAAGAAACTAGCCTCTGATTACATTTAACTATATGTTTATATGTAGGATTATTTTTAACTGTTATTTTCATCAGAAAAATAAAACTAAGAGGAGCTAGTGAAGACAAAACTGCATCTCAAGATATAGACGTTGCAGTAAAGCCTGAAGATCAGTTCCTTTATCTCTGCTCATAATTTATTACATGACTTGGGTAAATTCCTATCTGTGTTTTGGATCAGAGGCTGTCTTGTGGTCAGCCCATTTTGTATTATTCCAGTAGCAAAAGAACAAAATCTGTGAGATTAGATCCTCCGGCATTAGGATCAGTCTATTCTTTTCCCTTTATCTCCATGGGGATAAGGAGAGAGCAGAGAGAGGAGCTATAAATGAAGTTTTGGTGTTCTTTAGCAGTTCCACAGTAGCAGAGGGAGGCTGGTGTGGACAAAAGCAGAGACAAGTGGGAGTGCAGGAGTTTCATCTTAACTGTGTGCAAAACCCCACCAATTACTCATACTTTCCTCTCTCTTTGGAGAATTGAAATAAAATTAAATGGATGAAGGTTCAAGCTATCTTTATTTGTATTTGATTTATCCTTAGTTTAACTGCAAACGTTTCCCTTTTGTAAGAGAAGTTGAAACGTTTGATTGTGTGTCTGTGGTTATCCTCACAGCAGCTGTAGCACCTGTGGTAGATTTGCCTGAAGCACCTGGAGTGAAAAAAATCTAAATTACTAAAACTTGGGCTTGATGTTGATAAAGGTGGGCACTTGTGGTGAGGCACTAACTTGAATAATGGGGACTTTACTCCTTGTCTGAGAGCCTGTGGAAAGGATAGGAAATTAGCAGGATTGTCTGTGATAATTGCAATCTGTCTCGCCACAAGAACTAAGACACACAAATGAAGCTGTTCTTACAATAAACCTGTCTTGCGTTGCTTTTTGTCCGCTGGAGCGGTTGCTACTAATGTGATTTGGGGGACCGTGTCCTGAGCTGCCATCAGCTGGAGAACAGAAGAAAGCTAGTACACTGACTTTAGTCCACTCTCTTTGCTCGTATTTTTTTCTTTTTACTGCTTGAGTTTCTGTTGAGGTGATTTCCTTGTATTAGCACTTGAAAAGATGTGAATGTCTTTTGGGAAACCACACCTCACAGTACCCAGGGAACTTGTACTGTATTTTCTGTCACTGGGTGGTGACAGAAAGGCTGAACTGCTTTCAAACCAGGTTGAGGCTAGTCCTTCTGCTACCAGGAAGCTGTTCAAAACAGTGGTGGGAGGACTTCTACAGCTAGCCTTGCTGGAATATGTTGGCTGCAAAATTATCTGTGAATTTGGAGCCTGTGGCTTGATGCCAGAGAGCTTACAGGTGCAGGATCTTATAGACCAAACACTCCCTTATAGTTGTACCATCTCCTCCAAGTTTAATTCCCTACAAAAATGCAACAAGAAAGTGAGAATAGAAAAGGCTAAAAGGCAAAGTGGCTCAGGTATCTTTTTCTTGGTTTATGCCTGTGTAAATATTCACCTTCTTACAATGCTTTATATGTTAATTCTCTATCAGTTTTCTTGTGCTCATGTGCCAGAATTAACTTGAAGAAAGGAAGATAGAGCTGAGTAACAATGTTTACTAAATGCCAAGAAACATCTCTGCTGCATGTTTTTGCCATTGTGGCAGTCTTTGAGACCAAACCTTTGAAGAATGATAACATCTTACTCCATGAAGGACTCTTGTTGTTATTACTTTTTTACTTTAAAATAATCCCCTCAAACTCTTCATTAATACAAGATTTAACTTCAGTCCCCTAAGGTAAGGCTCCTAAAATTTCTCAGTGGAGAAAAGTCTGCAAACAATATTATTTCAAATGCAAACTAAATGCTAGGTTAGATTTTGAATATTGCCTGCATTTGCACAACTTTGTGGGATTTTGCTTGCATAAGCAAAAAGACTTGTGAGTTGGGTTTTTTTTCTCTTAATTGTTTGAACAACCACTGAAGTCTTTCAACCCATAGACTGAGAAATATCTCCTTGATTTGTCTTTCATTCGATTCTTTGTTTTCTATTCTCTTTCCATTTTCTTTTTCCCTTAGGCAGCCTAGTTTGTGTCTTGCTTTTTCCCCACTTTCTCGAAAGTATGGAAAATAAGTTAAAACTGCAAACTGCTCTCTTCTGCCAGGTGGTGGTGGATTTTTTATTTTTTTTTTTTTTAATCTTAGTTTCAAGTCATGTGGTTGTATCTCTGTGACGAAGAGAAAGGGTGGTGTTTTGTTTGTAGTGTGAAACACTCTTAAAAACAATGAAGCTGATACTTAATGATTGGAGCTGTAAGGAGAACATTCTTTATGTATTTGAACCTTCAGTTTGTCATTTGTAGTCTTCATTTTGGTACTTGCATGCATTTCTGAACCAGGGCTGCCTCTTCCCTCTCTCCGCAACTTTGTCCATTATTTGACTAATGGAAAAAAATATTATTGAGAGGTGAAGTGGAGAGTAAATCTATAGGTACAGAGTTCTTAATAATGTTTGTCTTTATTACCCCTATGGGTGGTCCTGCAGAACAGAAGGACTGTAGTGGCATCAGAGGACATGGGAGTTTGGTGGGACAGTGGTGCTGTGAGGTGACAGAGAGGTTCTCTGTTCATGATTTTGGCCTGTCTTTCCCCCTTCTGTATGGGAAGCAAGAGGCCTCTTGAAATGTATAACTGACAGCTTAATTACCCAGAATTTACCATGTATGTCTCCTGTTTGGCTTTTGACAACGCCATATAGGGCTGGGTGTCAGCAAGACAGACGAGAGGGCAAGGTGCAAGCTGTGAGAGGAGATTGGACATATCTTTCCCAGAAAGAGGTTCCTCTTATCCTCCCATTTACTTTCTATTCCCCTTTTACAGGTACAGAGTGCAGTTGTGCTGGTTGGATCAAACTATGAATGCCCTCCTGTTAAAGCTAAACCTTTTTGATAGGCTGTTTTTTAACCTGAGTCAGTTATAACTTGTCTGAAAGCGTAACTACATGGGCAAATCATAGAATTGCCAAAGTTGTAAGGGACCTTTCAGATCCTCTGGTCCAACCATCAACCTAACGCTGACAAAAAAACCATCAGTAAACCATATTTCTAAGCATTATGTCTACCCGTCTTTAAATACCTCCAGGGATGGTGACTCAACTACTTCCCCAGGCAGCCCGTTACAATGTTTAATAATCCTTTTAGTGTAAAAATCATTCCTAATATCCAGTCTAAACCTTCCCTAGCACAACTTGAGGCTCTTTCCTCTTGTCCTATCATATGTTACTTGGGAGAGGAGGCTGACCCTCACCTCTTTACAATCTTTCAGGTAGTTGAGGACAGCAATAACATCTTTCCTCAGCCTCCTCTTCCCCAGAATAAACAACCCGAGCTCCCTCAGACACTCCTCATATGACTTGTTCTTGAGACCTCTCACCAGCATAATGTGAATGGGAGCCACCAAAAAGCATATGAAAAAGAGAGAGGAAAAGGGACAAGGGGGTGCTGAAGTTGATATTACCGCTGAGAGACGTGCCTGTCAAATCATGACCCAGGAATGTGGTTACAGCAGCAGAGCAGTATGTGTTGAGCTAGAGATTCATCAAATGTGTCTCTTGAATAGTCTGGAGGGGCATCTGTCCTCTCTTGTCAAGGCTCATTTATCTTTATCTCACTACATGAAGGCAAAAGTGCTTTTTACAGTCACAAAATGTCATTGTCCTCTTAGAAATGTAGCCCTACTGCATAAGAGAGTGATTTCTTCTTAAAACTGCTAGTTTTGGGACAAGTCAAGGGGAAGACAAGGGAAACTAAAGTTGTTAATATGCTGCGTTCTCAGTAATGCCTGGATACTGCGTGCTCTAAAGTGCAGCTTCAGTAACTTTTCATGTGCAAACCAAATATTGTGCTAGGTGTTTTGATGCTGAAACTGAGCACAGAGCAAATTCAGCTCAGAATGGCCAAACGCTTGCTAAACATGATCTCCTTTGTGAATCAGTTGCTAAGAAATACTGTGTTGGGGGTATATCCATAATCTTACCAATAGCAAGGTATGGTCAGTTAAAGCTAGAGCTGAAAAGAAATTTGGTCATCCATTCAGGATCCATAAGATGACATCCCTCTTTTATGATATGTTCTATGATGGAAGAAGAAGTGGAAGCTACTCTGATCCATTTTACAACAGTCTCGAGGTAGGAATGCTTTCTGATAAAGTGGCAAGAACCAGTTTCTTCATGTCCTTGTGTTGCAGGGGCTAAAGCAGTATCTCTGCTGCTGAGGAGGAAGTCCTGGGTGTCTCCTGATAGGTGTTGCCTGTTGAAATTCCCTCTCTCAGAGATAAGAGGGAATGGGACTCTCTACTTAAATCAGTTGAATGGGAAGCTGTAAGGTCCGCCCCTTTACTCAATGTCGGTGCATTCCTTTTGTTTGTTTGCATTAGTGTAGTGAGTGAGGTGTAAAACTGGGACTCTTGCTTGAGTGCCCTAAACACTAGATGACAGGAACCTTGCGTTCCTGACTCTGTGGATGCCACAATTTCTCAAGGAGGGATCAGCCCTCCTTGTTTTGTGTTCTGTGTTTGTGTTCTCTGGGGAAGAACTCTGACTGCTAAGCTGTTTATGTGGAAGCTGGATGGTGCTACTTACTACCCTAACATCTCTATTATTAAAGTAGATGATTTTTATTTTACCTTGTTGATGTGTGTTAAGTGTGTTCAGGATACGCCTACCTGTTTGGACATAGGAGGCCTAGCTATCCCTTGCTGATTCTAGATTACACTGTGATTTCAGCTGGATCTAGTCAGAGTTAGGTCAGACTGGGCATCTGGGTGCATGCAAAAGCAGAACCAGGGGAGCTTGGGCCACACAAGAAGATGCCTGGCCTTTTCTGGCCTGAGGTTGCTGCAGAACAGTATCTCTTGGATGCATGAGGAGGAACATGAGGGGAAAACATGCATTCTAAGTCTTCCTCTCTTTTAATGTAGCACTAAGAGACCCAGAACATCTATTCCAGGTAAAATATACTTCACGTGTAAAGAACTAAATATATTTTCTTCTTGAGCTCTGATTGTCTCGGATGTATTGCGTGGGGAATGTGAACAATGCAAAATTTGGTCTGTATGTTGCTAAGCTTATAGCACATGTGAATGTATTCGCCACAATAAAAAAAGCCCTCTTCCTTTGAAGGCAGAAATACAAATATCTGGTACTTGAGAGACTCACGAGTAGGGAATAATTTGTCTCTTAATGACACGTAGGTGCCTGGCTTCCACCAATGCCAATTTGAAGTGACTCCTAGGAATTCTGTTCTACTGATTTCTTTGAAATATTTGGAAATAGAGAGGGTTTTTGACAAGAGGTATAGGATAATAAATGTCATCTGAAATAGTTCCCAGAATTTTTTAACAGGACTCGATGTGCTGCAGGGATGTTCACGTCCCTCACCAGGATTCCATCCAACTTCTTCATTGAGCAGTGTTGTAGAGCAGATCTAGCATTTAAATGGGTCAGATGTAGAGTGCTTATTCAAAGCTGTTCTTATTTACAGTTGACTTAGCAACATAAAGTTACGTGACTTTACAAACTTGCCATTTTGTACAAATAAAAAACCCGGCAACAAATCATCAACAACCCTTGCCAATTGGGTATGGATCTCTGTTGGTAAATGACAGAAAGTAAATAGCAAATCACATAATGTTGTGTTTGTGGTTTTATCTCTGTTGGTCTCTGAAGCCAACTACCTTTGAATTGGGAGATAAGAGAACATGTAGTTCATGGATGTTTACAGTAAATAGTGTGACATTTTGGAATGTGACACTGCAGGCAGTGCATCATGTCAGCATAATCTTCACCAGTATTTGTTCCAGAGTGCCTTTAGGATGCAGTAGACTTCTGGGCCTCCAGGAGTTCAAAACATAGGTTCATATTTTTCTAAATCATACAGAAAAGGAAGGGTTAAACCCAAGTCCTCTGTATCCAAACACAGCACTCCTTTAACCCTGATCAATTTGGAGCCTGAATATCTCATTTTTTTCACTGAAAGGCATCATTAGATGTCTTTAGACATCTATTGCCAAAGGGGTGAGTTTCGAAGGAATTGGGCGCTACCACCTTTTTTCCCTATTTCTATGTAGAAGGGGGCATGCATCTAGGAGATGGCTTTTAGCTGGAGCTCTGGGATTTGTGAAAATATAACAGGCTAGGTGAGAATATCCAATTTTATCCCTGCTTACAGCTGTAGTTTTAACTTTCCTTAGCACTTTGAGTTGCCGGCATTACTGAGTGATGCTGCCTGTAGATACTGGAGTCTTCTTAATCATGGTGGGGATGGATAACAGCAGCCTCACAGTGCAGGGCTTTGATTTCCTAGGCTTGATAAACTTTGTTTGAAAGAACTGTGGGTCCAAAAAGTCTGTCTTTGTCCATTTACCATTTACTTTGCAGCTGGACTAATTGTTCGAAAGACTGTGCTGTTCAAATTTGGTGAGTGCTGATTTTACCCAAAATGAGAGGAGAAAGGGAAAACAAATAGGCTCTTGTGCATTCCCACACAAAGGTTTCACATCAGGAAAGAAGACAGGCTGCTTATAGCAGAATACTGAGATAGCTGATGGGAAACCTTTGCTCTCATTCCTGAGGCTCTTGACACGTGGTAACTTTCTTCTACCTGTCTCTCCCTCCTTCAAACTCAGTGGAGTGGGGCTGCACTCAGCTGTCTGCCTTAATTACAACACCTTTCTAGAAAAAGTTGCCATCCTCTTTTCTCCACACGCCCCCAAGAAAACCATTTTTAAACCACACTGAGCTGATGTTTAAGCTGTCGATTTCAGTAGTTGCTACAGAAACTATAACAACATTCTAGCCAATGTTAGTGCTTCAGTCTTACTTTTTCCTGAGCTGTTACCAGCCCATGGATAAGGATGCCCTGTTAGACCTTAAATTCAATTTGTGGTGTTTAAAAAATAATTTTCTAGATGGAGGCTGGAAGAATGCATGAAGATAGTCTAATCTGAGCCTTCTGCAAAGAATGCATGTGTGATCTTGGCCAGTGATGCCTGCAGGTAACCCAGTGACCTAGCATGTATCTCAGACATTTTTGCTCTTCAGCCTTGATCTGAAGATTGCTACTGCTGACCTGTTCGTTGCAGCCTTGGGTGATTCAAATTTCTAGTAGCTGTTTTGCCTTTGTCTAAGAGATGGAGCCCTCTAGTTATAGCTACTCTCTTTGTGTAAGTACTTGTAGATTGTGATCAAGTTAACTGTTGACCTTCTCTTTGATAAGTTAAATCCCCAAATCATCCCCACTCTGACGCCTTGTGTCAATTTTGTGTGGTTTTTTAGGTTGGTGGTTTTTTTTTTTTTTGAGAGGGGTTGGAATGGCAAAAGGTCATATTCTTAGTAAAAGGAGCACCTGTGTACTAACTTGTGTTTCTAACATGGAAGTACCATGGCCTTTTCAGTATTCATCTGTATATGTTCGGTTATTGAGGTAGTTAAACATTAATATTCCCATTTCACAAACTGAGAAACTGGAGCTGAGGAGTCAAATAACTTACTCAGGGTCATGCTGTGATCCAGTGATACCTGTTCCTGTCCTCTGCCTGTTGGACACCCACTGCAGTGCTCTTGCTCACATCTGAACACTCCCTCCGCAATGATTTTGAGATGCAAGTTGTTACTGTGACAAGTACATATGTGCATTCACTCACTGGAAAAAAAAAAAAAATCAAGAAAATGTTAGAATACTGTTAAAGTTAGAAAGTCTAGCACTTCAAAGAGAAAAAAAAATCACTTTTAAGACCTGTTAAAATTTGTCACCTTTTTCATATATTATGGAAGCATCTCATTATGGCATGTATAGGCTCACGTACAGGCTTCTATTTTATCTTTCTACAAATACTCCTTGCTTTGCTAAGTATACAGATCGGCACAGGTATAAGAAGCCAAAAATAGAGATGTGGTCAAAAATTTTACATCAAACTTGGCTTGTATTTGAAATGTGAGTGTTATGTTCTTCTTACAAAGTTATTCTGAGAAGTGTCTTTGCTTTTGAAGTATTCTCTGTAACTAACATCTGGGTTGGCCTTCTGTCAGTGAACTGAGGAAAAACAGATGATCTGATATGAACAAATGTATGTTTTGTGTTGCTTTTAATGAACGTATCTAAATAGTTCGCACTATTTACATGCATCAATAGAACCTGTATATTGTTGAGACACCAGAACTTGAGGCAATGTATAATTTAGAACAGGCTTTAGAGAAGCTTGCAAATCCAATTGGCAGTGACTAGAAGGAATTATGAATATTCTTATCAGGTTGTGACCTTGCAAATTCCTTTATAGTGCATGTTCTTTGTTAATATCTCTAAGACTGAAACTGTTGCATTTCAGTACATTTAAATTCCTTTCCTTTGTTTGCCCCTGGAATGTGTGTTTTTAGTCACCTGGCTATTGAAGTCTGGGATGCCTTTTTGTCTCTAACCTGCCCTAGAACATTACTGTCTCCATGTCAGAAGAGGATAGGTACAACTGATAATAGTATCTATTTAACATTTTCCTCAAATAATGTCTCCTGAATAGAAGGAACAGACAGGCATATTTCAGATCCTTGTTACAGTCTCTGTGAGGCTGGAGGGAAGACTAATATTTTCCTAGTTCAAAGGGCTCCAAAATGGATAATCCAGTTTATCAGAAATTCAGTTTATTCCCTGACCAAGCAGGTTGCTTTTTGGCAGAAGCAAACATAGTTTATAAAAGCCAGCTTGTCTAATCAAGAAGGACAAGGATAGCCAGAAAAGACTCTAAAAGTTTGTACTACTAGTGGAAGTAATGTTACTTTTTTAAAGAAAAAAATAGTAAGGTTTTATCATTGAATTTTAGAGAGTTGTAAACCAAAAGATAGATGAGAATCCCACTTGATGGGGTCTTTACATCTTTTGGGTCCTAAGAAAATATCAGTTATAAATCTGTGCTGTAACACTTGCAGTTGGTCCATTAAGTCAGATGTTTGATTCAAGCTACCTGAACAATCCCAAGCAGTGGAAGGAAGTGGGGACCCCAAATATGTCCTTTCCTTAGTAACAATTTACAAAGTGCGGGAAGGGTGATCTCCTCAAATCACAGTAAATAGTTCAATATGTTCTCATAGTTATCTCCTATCTTGTCACTACCAGGGCTAGAGTCACTAAGATTTGAGTAAAGTTGGGTTTATTATTAACCAAAGCTTATGTAAGATGTTATTGCATCTGATTCTATTTTTGCAGTTACTTGGGCTCTGGTATTTCAGACACAAATTGCTGCCTGTGTAAAAGTGCTTGTACAAAGCAACTGTAATTCTCTCTGTCTGGGCAACAAAGTAGAACTTGCAAGGAGGGTGGTGTGTCCCACCTGTGCTTTCTGCAAACCAAAATGTGATGCCTTTGCTCTTCTGAGAGGCTGGGCTGGAGGGGTCAGGTGAGGCGTAGGGGAGCACACCAGCAGGTACGTTATGCAGCGGATTTGAGCTGGAAGATGGTGTAAGCCCTGCTGGCAGGGTGCTGTGGCTGGGAGTGAGACCCTTAGAGGTGGGTGCCACCAAGTGCTGCAGCACCTGAGCTCAGGAGAACTGGAGGCTGTGCAGGCTCCCTACCTTTTGTGTGTGGGGTCCCGGGACAGGGCTCCTCACACATCAGCTGCAGAGTGTCTTGAAAAATCGATTATCTAGAGGAAACAGGGTAGGGCATGCAGGTTTTCCAGGCAGCTTGCTGGCCTGTTGCAGGAGACTGGCTAGATGTGTGGCAAAACAAGCATCTCCTAGTCAGGTTTCTTACCTCTGAACCTTTTCAAGGGGTTACAGGAATTCTCCAGAACAGTGCCTGCATATGGGAGCCCAGCAGAGCTGCCCTCCATCATATGCAGAAGTACAGCCTTGTGCCACGTGTGGTTGGTGAGGGATTGATCAATTACTAAAGGAGGTGTCAGTTTGGCCTTTGAGATTTTCTCATTACTCATTACCACCACTACTCTGACAGTTTGGGGGGTTTTCTCCTTTTTTTTTTTCTTTTTTTTTTTTTTTTTTTGTGGGAGGCATAAATGGAAACAGGAGCCAAAACCTCAAATGGACATGGATGGGATTTTCCTCAGGAACAGGCATAGCCCTGCCATCAATGATGGGGCGTGGAGGATAACTCCTGCCTTTTTCCTTTGCCCACCCCCAAACCAGGTGATGGCACTGAACTCCCCCCTGCTCAGGGTGCTGGGTGGCCCCACAGCCCTGCTGCCCTACACACACACAGAGCCTTCCCTAACTCCCCAAATGTGCCAGTGCAGTGGGCAGGTGGGCCAGATCCAGCATGGGAGATTGAGGGGCTGTGAAAAAAGCCCTGATAGTGCCTTGTGAGTGTGAGGCAGGGAGGGGGTGGAACAGTGCTCCCACATACGTGTCCACCACAGCGAGGGATGAGGATATGGAGATTTAAGAAAATAGCTGCTGTAAGTCAAGTTCATGTCATGCTTCAACGCGCCATGCTTGTGTGCAGACTGTCAGAGGAGGAAAGACCTTTTTCTTTAAATGTTTTGGGCTCACCAGCATCGTAAATAAATATATATATATAAATAAATGTGTGGGACTTCCTTAAACCTTTCAATTTCTGCTGCTGTTTTATCCCATATTAGGGGAGGGAGGGGAACCAGAGAGGCACAAAGCAGGACCTGTGGCTCCTGTGTGGAACTGCACGTCAGCTCATGGCGAGGGACACTACTATCTCTGATCCGCTTACCCGCAGGCGGCCGACATGCCTCGCCAATGCCGACAGCCTCCCTACAGCCCTGGCGAGGCATCCTTGGCCATCGGGCAGCACCTGGAGCTCCTCGCCTGTCGCCCCCAGGGCGATGCGCGGTGCAGTTCTCCAGCTGTCCATGTAAGGGTGAGATAGTGCCCTTAGAAACCTGAATGTTTTGCAGACCGAGGGCCCAATCTTGCTTTCAAATCTGCCTCGTACTTTTCCTCAGGGTTGAAAACCTTCAGGGGTGTGAGAGCCCCTGCGAGTTTCTGTTAAGTCTTGAAGTACGCCTGGCTGTTTTCGAGAGGAAAATTGCCAGGGCATGTAACAGCCATCTCTAGCATGAAAATGCAGTGAAAATGGCAACTTATCTGTGCCAGTGACACAAAAGTATGTGGTATCTTCCCCCAGGTTTTGCCTAAGCCCCTGCTGGAATTTTTTGTGATGCCTTAGGAGTATGGGGTATATCTTGGGGTGTGCTGAAGAACCCCAGAGGTTGGAGCTGCAGCTGTGGGCCACCACTACATCTCCCTGATGCCTGTGAGATCAGGGTGTAAGCAGCTCTGGAGAAAGGCTGGTGTCTTGAGAAGAGGAAAGTCGGGCTGTTGTGTGTCTTTGGCTTATTTGAGTCACAGGCATAAACAGCTGAAGGAAACAGCCTTGTTGATGTATGTACTCTTGCTAAAAAATATTCAAAACGTGAAATCTGCTTTTCCCAGGAAGGGGGAGGGGAGGGGGGTGAAATCTGCCCTTTTTATCTTTCCTTTCTATCCCACCATAATTTAAAAAAAAAAAGAGGGAAAAAAAAACCTTCCAGGACCTTAATTATATTTTAATACCCCTTTGCCAAGCTGAATATACATCAGTCAAGTCCAAAAGCTAGATGAAGTATGTGTGTGGGCTCGTAGACTGAGAATTTAATTGCATTTTAGGGTCATAAGATGACAACTCTGGTTGGAAGAGGCTTTGGTGAATCATCTACTCCAACCTACTAATGGATGCAGGGTCAGCTATTTTAGCTTATGAAACTAGGCTATTAAAAAACCCAAAGCAAAAAAAACCCTATTGACTCCAAGTCCTGCAGTAATGGCTGAAGGCCAGAGTGTAGCTATATATATATATATGTATGTATATAAGTGTGTTACACACAAGCTGTGATTTCCACAGAGCAACAGACCAGTTCCTTGGGCTTTTGTTACTAATTGTGCTTATACCCCTTTGGAGCAGAGAGGGATGGGTTGGATGTGAACAGTCTCAAGGCCCTGTTTGGCTCTTGCCCTTAGTGAACAGGTGAAGCCATGGTGGGATCATGCTGGCTGGAGTTTTGGGGGGTGACAGGATGCACTTTCCTGAAATTCCAGTCGCAACGGGCAAAAGCCTCGAGAGCCTCCCCTGGCAGAGCAGGACCATCCATAGGGAAAGCAAGTTGCTGCCAAAAGTAAAACCCTGGCCTCTCAGAACCACGCAAAATCTCAGGAAAGTTGAAAGGGATTTTCTGGAATAAATACAAAGAGGACAATAGAGAAAAAGACTGAAAAAACAGATTTTTTTTTTACATGCATGGAAACTAAGGTGGCTTTCTATTTAAAATCTCTTGTTTTCTCCCTAAAAGAAAGCAAGCCTTTTAATATTTTCCTATGGCACAGTGTATCCAAACACAACAGCAACAAGCTGGTTCATGGGAACCGGAAACTGAGACAGGCTGGAAAACAACATCCTCGGGCGGGGGGAGGAAAAAAAAGAGGAATGCTGCTTTCAGGGCTGTTTCATTTTTATTTTTATTGCTGTCGGAAACAAGTGACCTACTGCAGCCAAGTAGGCTTGGGGCTAAAATAAAAGGTCCTTCAGAAGGCAACCAAAATACACAGACCAAATGCTGTGCTCAACATAAGTGTAATTGCTACTGTGCAGTCTGTTTCCCCTACCGATGTCGATCATTTTAATTTCTGAGGGGAAAAACAAATGTAACTGGAAAGTTTCTGTCCTTCGGTTATTGTTCCCAAAGGAGACAAAAATTTGAGCTAAAAGGGAAAACAGACAAGAACATGAAGTTTGTGTGCAGATAAGGGGGAAGGCAGAACTAGAGGAAGATTTGATATAAAATAGTCCTCGTCAACATAAATGGAGGGATATAATATGTAGAAAATAAATGTTACTATATTTGTGTTTCTGTGTGCCATAAAGTTGACAGATGCCAAGGTTTAGACCACAATTAAGGCTTATTTTAAGCTGGAATAAGATGCAGGAAAGACTGACGGTTTTCAGTAAGACCTAGGTCTAAGAATTAGAAAATGCTCACTAGATCACTGTAGTTGGTTGTTTCTGCCAATGCACAACTCCCCTGAGACACACCAATCCACTAATGTGCCTGTGTACACTAATGTAATTAAATGCAAAAACAACTAAAAGTAGATATTGGCATCAGTCTGTATTACAGATAAGGGGGGGAAAAAAAGCATAATTGCAGACTCTTTCCCCCCCTGCGTTTGTCTGTCCCTTCTGAGGATCCAAAAGTCTCAGATCCTGATGACGTGATCAATGTGCTCTGATGCCAGCTGTATTCCAACTGACTTAAAACAGCCTGTACAAAACAAATTTGCCACTGAACTAATGCACGCAAATCTTGGTTTTTCCTTATCAGTTGTAACAAGCTTTTTTTTTTTTTTCCCTATGTGGAAACGCTTTCTGTATAAAATAGTGGGTCAAAGTTTTGGTGAAGCATTTAAATGTTTAAAATAATCAGGGTGCTGCTGATTCAAAAACTTAGGAAGGGAGATACTTTAGGTTTTGAATTTGGAGAATGCAAAGTCTGTCTCCAGGTCCAAAGAATCTTATTTTCTGTTATCTCAGTTTAAGCATGCTACCCCTCCAGGCTCTGTATGATTGCAGTAAGTAACTCTCCTCAAATTTGGTTGTTAATACCTTCTAATCTGGATTGATATGCAGCTGCTTTCCTCAGCTACTTATTTCACAGCAGGATTACTTTTCTATGGCATATGCTTTTCCATACCAGTTTATTTTCTGGTAGGGGAAAAAATATATATACTTTTTTCTTTAATTAAATTTTAATTAAAGTTTAAAAAACTATACTGTAAAAAAAAAAAAAAAAATTACAAACCTACTTTCTCCCATGAAACTCATTTGCTTTGTACCTCTGTAAGCACCTTTTGGGTTTTGGACTTCAGGTGAAGACTCTCAAAAATTCCCAGTTCTGCCTAGTACTGCTGCTGGAGACTGCCCAGCAGGACTAGAAATGTTTAGCTCTTGTGAAGAAGCCTTAGTTGGTTCGTACAAACATAAGTGTTTTGAAGCTCTTCTCCAAAATCCCTCGCAGTTGTTTACATCTCTCTGAAGTTCAGCTTAAAATCCTGCTGGATGTCACCGGCCTTGCAAAGAAATGCCTCTTGCCTTTTTCTGATGCAAGCCTTCTAAAGACTGCACTTGCTGGTTGCACTGTTGGTGACGTGTTGTGTTCCCTGCTCACCCTGCAATGCCAAATTGCTTCTTGCTGGAATTTAATTTAAATGATGAAGCTTTGCAGTGGGGATGAAATAGGCCCAGCTCTGAATTTCACACTTCCATGCTATTGTGTTTTAACTAGCGTTTGTCGAATTATTTTTCTTCCAAACCCTGTGTATAGTTGATGTTTTCTTCCATTCAACTTTGTCCTTATTCGTAATGCTTTTTAGGCTTTCTTCTGTTCATTGTGTAATTAGTGGATGGTGATTTAAGATACCATTCAAGCCTGCTTTCAGTATAATTATAAAAATACTGAGAGAAATTTGGTGTTTCTTAATTTTAACCTTCTCTTGGAAGCACATCACGATGTTATGATTGATCCCAGAGAAAGAAATTGATTTAAAAAAAAAAATGAGAAAAGTTGAAGCAGACAGGGCCCTGAAGCAGCCCTTTTTGTTCTATAGCTTATCTAAACCCATTGGTTTTGTTAAAGACAGATCCTTAGACAGTATTGCTCAACTCGAGCATCCACTGAAGATCTTGATCTTCATTGATTCAGAACAGCTCAAAATTTCTAATATTTATACATATTCTTATAGGAGTCCTGTTATTTTGTTTCTTTCTTCTGCTAAAACTGAACTCAATGAAGCCTTATTGTTCCTGTTAAACTGGAATATTTATACAACTATTGACAAACTGCTCTCTGATCTCCAATTTCAGCAATCTAACTGAATACCTTCCTAATCTCGGGTATGTGACACCAGTGTTTAAAGCAAAGTATGTGATCACTGCAGTACTAAAAGGGGGCTAAAATTAATTTAGCTGTTAAATAGCATATAGTAAATGGCTAAAAGTGAATTTGCTTACTGTGGTCTCAGGAGACTTTTACGCTTGCTGTGGTAGCCTTAAGTCTTTCACCTGCTCTGCTCTCAGTTCATTCCTTTGGCCTTTCCTTCTTTGTAGAAGCACATAAATATACTTGCTTTTTATGAGAAGCTATTTTACAAAGAGAGTGGTTCAAGGTGCACAATGCTTTAGGACAAGGAGAGAATGCAGTATGAAGCAATAAAGGCACCTAATGAACATGCAGGTGGTGGTGGAAGGCACTGGTGGTGCTGCATTACTGCTTGTCGGCTTGTTATGCAGCAAGCTTTCTCAGGCCTTTTTGATAGTCTTAGAGGCAGCCCCCCTATACCAGCCAGTAGCTGATAAGTGCATTGGGAAACTCTCAAAAAGTTTATTGTAGTACATAAAGATGGAGGTTTTGTGGTAAGATCACTTTTTTTTAATCCTAGTTTGAATCTCAAAAGCTTATTGTCAGCCTTCTACCCCTTCAGTTCCAGGGCTTATGTACAAGAACATACCTTTTCTATGCCAGTATGTCTAATAGGATAGTGTCATCCCCTTTGTGGCTGTTTCTCTTGCGCTGTTCCTGTGGTTTAAATTGTGCTTGAATAGATGTGGGACCTCTGGAGCTGCCTGGCAAGGTAAAGGGCAGCTCTTGCTCCTCTGTCCCTTCTGGGGGAGACACCAGGCAGAATGTGGAGCTGGTGGCCCGGTGTGCCAGCAATCCCAGACAACTGGTAGAAAAGCAGCTAGCGTGGGACTGGCTTGTAGCTGATATATCATAATTTAGATTGAGATCAGGGATGGTTTATAGTTTTCCCCTCGGAGACAAGGGAATTCAGTGCAGTGTCCATGGCTGCTCCCATGCCCTAACACTGGTTGTATTGCTAGAGAGTCTCTGCAGTTTATTTCTCCAGTGGTTTTGTGAGCTAACCACACCCGCTGCTGGTTTCTACACTACCAATTTACAAGATTGGCTGGTTTGGATGAGGAAACCCACATTTCCTGAGGTATCCCAGGGAGCTCAAAAGCCAAGATCTTAGGAAATTAACAGAAGCGGTGATTTTTTTTTTATTTTTTTTTTTTTCAGCATTCCACTTCAGAGAGGGCTGTTCGTGCTTCTCCTCCTGCAGAGGAGGCAGCTGCAAATGCATACATTCAAACATCAGGAACTTATGGTATTGCTCTTGTCACACAGCTGCTGTCACACCAGCCAGTTGCTGGGGTTTAGTCTTGATCCCAAAGTAGCTTTTTGCCCTGGAAGTAATCAAGCTAGATTCCCTCAGTGCCCTTAATCAGGTAGGCAAAAGGAGGAGTAGGGTAAACAAATGCATCAGTTTTTCAGCACAAAGGGGAAGAGTCTGCCTTGTTCCTTTGCACCAGCTGCATGTTGCTTGGACTTGTGGAAATTATTCAGAATTAATAGCACAAAATTGCAGACTACTTTTTTGTTTTTCTTCTGGGTTAGTTTCCTACTGAATTAATGATCTGAATGAGCCACAGGCCTGGCACAATGTAAGACAGGAATGGGTGTGGGAAGCCAGATGGTGGAAATACTTTTTTTTTTTTTTTTTTTCCCCCCACCTGTGCTCAGAAGTTAGACCAGCTCACTTGGTCTCCTGGAGCTGTGTTACTTTTCCTGCAGCAAGACCTTAATGCTTTGGGCAACTCTTCTAATTGAGTGAGAGGCCAAGAGGAAAGGTTTCAGTTCCTCACAAGCATGAGCCCACCTGGTCCTCCTGTCACCTGCTGGAGCTTGCCTGTGCTGGCTGTGCAGCTCTCCTGAAGTGCTAGAAAGCGTTACAAAAACTCTGTAATGACTGCATGCCACCTATCTGAGCTCCCTGGGAGTTCTTTTCATGTATCTAGGAAGAACTTTGGGTGTCTTACAGGATAAAATATGGAAAGATGATCCTTCCTTGAAGAGGCCACAGCCTGACACTGGTGATGTGCTAATAAGGGGTAGGGAGGGAAAGATACAGGAGAGGATAAGGGTCACGATTAAATGATGGTGTGATTGAACAGTCTGGGCAGTTCACAATTTGATGGTTAATTCTTGATCCTGAAACTTGCAGCAATCCACCCACTCACTACAAATCTAAAGCCCCAGAGGCTTTGGGGGATTCCACAGCAGGCTGTCAGTATGATATGCTTTTCAGGAAAAGGCTTTTGAAAATAACAGCAGTGACGTTAACTGCTGTTGGAAACTCAACTCTCACATGTATTACCTTTTAGTCATGTATCTTTTTTAATCATTGGTTTCCTTTAAAAAATAATCTTCTAATTCTCCCCAGTGCTTGATCCTACTAGCTAGCTTCCGTGTTCATCTTAAGTGTTCAGGGCATGCACTTCTTAAAATTGGAAATGCTGTTGTTAAATGTAAATATCTTTCTCTGTGTCCCATTTCCTAGCACATATGCCCTCTCACCCAGCTTTGAATTAAGACTGTAATTCTAGAGGGAGTGAAGACTCATACTCCAGATGAGTCTTCAGTGTGGTTTTTCTGGCGGAAAGGGAAACTGTTGGCCTGGGAAAGGACTATTATTTTTTTTCATGTGGTTGTGAAACACTCAGAGCACTGGTAGCTTCCTCTGCATGTGTTACCCAACCAGGAATCCAAGATCTAAAATTCCCAGTGCTGTTACTTACATGGTTAAATACTGTAAGTACCTGCCACACCCACAGCTCTAAGTTAGGTCCTGTTTGAAAGAGACCTGAATATGTCATTTTATTTTGCTCCCTCTTTAGAACAAAGATTGTTTTCTCTTTGCTTGAAAGTGTTTCCTTTTAAATGAATGTTATATATCAGTGTGAGTCTTAAAACAACAGGGATAAGAGAATGGAAACTGACTCTTTCCTTTTCGTTATTGGGAACAGTAAGCTGGTAAATTCTTACAACAGCTTCCTATTGCTTAAGAGATGTCCAAAATCTTTATACAAATTAGGTGGCAATCAAGGATCCAGCCAAGTGCAAGTACTGCAGTGCACACTTGTGTTCAAGCAGGAGTCGTTTTGGGATTTACTCAAGAAGGAGCATGTGCTTTACGTTGCAGAGCTAAGTCAGTTGGCCTTTCAAAATTCAAGATGATATATACTTCTCTGTTGCATTTGGTTTTTTTCCCCTAGCTGTTATAACATGAAATAGTTGCCTATGAACCTGACTTAACTAGCACAGCTATGTATGCTGATGCAGACACACACACTAGCTCCTGGTTGCAGATGATCATGAATCTTCCTGTGAAAATAAGGAATAGGTTTACCCAAAATGTAATCTTTACCCCAAATGCCCCTAATAGGAGTAGGGCGAGTAAGGAGCAATAAAGTGATAAGGAAGGTGTTATCTCCTCATGTCTTTGGCTAATGATCTGGCCAAAAGTAAATACAGACCGTGCCGCAGGAATGCAGAGGGCTGAGCTGCTGCTGGTATCTTGGTCGGGGACAACCCTCCTCTGGGACTGCCCCACTGTTCCCTTGCCAGCCCAATGCTGATCTGCGCCCGTGGGGCTCTGCTGGTGGAGCACACATGCGCTCCTCAAGAGCAGCAGAAGCACTGTGCTGGATTAAGATCTGGGGCCTCCTGTAAAGCATGTAACCAGATGGCAGTTCTTCCATCTTCACAATACTGTCAAAAAAAGCGTGCTGGTTTGCCTTGCTGCTGGTGTAAAGGACCCCATGGAAGGACCCATATGTGGGTGGTGTTTGGATGAGCAAGTTCTGGCCTTCTGTATTCCTTGCGCTTTTCTACAGGCCTATTCCTAGTTCTCTTGCTTCTGCTGTGTGCAACAATATGTACTTCTAAAAAGGAAAAGAGGTTTCATTTCTTAATGGTGAGAGACACCCCTACATGAGAGAAACAACCCTGTGTGGTGGCATAGAGCAAATGATTAACAGCAGCCATATGCTCTTATCTATCTCTAAGCATATCTGTTGTTCCACATCAGAACTATCAAACCTATTCTGCCAGCAGCGTCACATCAGACTTCTCGCTTTGCTGTCTGATAGTCTGTCTCTTTAATTGTTGATGAATAACTAAATGTTGTAAATGCATTAACTCGCATTAAGAAAAAAACACCAAACAATAAAAAAAAAAGTAAAGCCCTTTAGATTTCTTGGTCTTTTGATCTGCTGTAGTCAAGTGTGCTTAGACATTCCTTTAAACAATATGGTTGTATTAAAGATTATTTTCCACGTTTCACTGGTAATTTTTCGCATGCACTGAGGTCCAAGGATAAAGTGAATAAAACCTTGGTTTGTTCCTAGAGAAAAGATTCAGAACACACAGAAAACAAGACTAGGAGCAGGGTTTTTGCTGGGGGATGTTTATGCACTTTCTAATTTTGGAAAAGGGCAGTCTTTTTGTTCTTTGCTGTATGTTCACATGATTTTAAAAAAAAAAAAAAAAAAACAAAAACAAAACCAAAACCAAACACACACACACCCCCCCAAGTTTTTCCTGTATCAGTACAGTTTTAAGAACATTCATATTTTGGTGCTTTTAGAGTTAGTCAGTATTAATGATAATTGGTAGTAATAAGGCTTTAGATATTCCTCTTAAGAGAGAGGCCTCTAAACAGCTGCATGCACAGACATTGTATGCAAAATGCAAAGATGTGAATAGGTGAAGGACTCCTATACATGTATAAGTCTCAATCTAGAGAAGTACTCAAAGAATGTCTTTTCCACAGCCTTCAGTTGAAACAAGTCCAGCCTTGGGTTAAACTATACATATTACCAATCATGATACTTCTCTGCATGCAGCATCTTTGCCTAACTCAGTGCTAACAACGTTTTGGACTTCTACATTTTGAAAATAAGCAAGATTAGGATTTCCATGGAAAGTAGCCTCTCTGGTTCAACGCATCTCTCTAGCACATCGTAACATGTGCTACGAGTGAGCCAGGGTTGAATGATGAACCTGGTATATCTAATGAACACAGGTGAAACCTGAAACAAAACCCAGGGCAAAAATAAAATTATTGGTTTGGAGCGTACTTGTAGGATTTCTGTTGATTTCTTGGCTTTTGTATCATAATACTATAAACAGGTGAAGAACATGATCTTTGCTCAGAAAGGTGGAGGGGAGGAGGAGGCATGTTTGTATTGTAGTCTTATTGAGCTATGGGTATTTATGTACTCCTGTAAGTATATATAGGCAGGAAACACTGAGCTAGTGTAAATTGATTGAGTTAATTTATTATGATGTTGCTGCCTTTAAAGGGGGCATCTGATCTACAGCAGCTGAGTATCTGCATTCATTCAACTCTTCCTTTGCTAGGAACTGGCAAATGACACCTATGCAAATAAATAAAGAAGAAAATTATTTCTTATGCCATAACCATATATACTGGCTGCCTAATACAATTTCTGCCTTCATGTTAATGCTTTACATGCACAAAAGTTTAGTCCATATTGCCGTTGAAGCCTTTGCTTTTAGATGGAGTCTCTGTATTTATAGCATCTAAAGTTGGGAGTAAAGCATTACGATAGAATTAATTCAGATCTCTGTCAGAATTTCTGGTGATAATAAAAATCTTGTGTAAAAGCTTATCTGTTGCTGAAGCACACAGACTGGCAGTGCTGCTTGCCTGTGGAATTTGTGTTCCTACAGTGTAGTCCTTAGGTTTGATCTAATTTCCACTGTGGTCAACGGGAATCTTCTGACCTATTATTTTAATGTGAGAAGTGGTTAAAGCCTGCGATCCCTTACTGTTCCCATGCTAACTGGGTGACAGTGTAAGAAAACAAACTTGAAGGTTATTCTAAATTAGAAAAGTAAAAATAACAAATATAGGGCATGAATTTAAATTATTTGTTTTCCTGGATTTTGTTCAGTTTGATTTTTAACTTCTAAATTAAGACTGGTTTTTTTTTTTATAAAAAAAGCAAAGTGATATGGTGATGAAAAGAACTTGGTTTTAAAAGGTGAGGACTGTAAAACAGCACAGACTGAGGGCCATTCCTCAGGCAGAGTAACTGGTGCAATTTCTTTGAAGATTTGTCCGGTTTCATCTTAATGTCAACCATATTGACAACACGTAAGCATGAATAACTCTGTTGAAATGTTTTTCCTAGTATTTTGGATGGGAGTGTGCATGTGACAGATGTGCAAGAGAAAACAAGTTAACACAATGTAAAAGATGACAGGAAATAGTTAATAATTCATCACTTCTGCAAACTGTGGTAACATGTATTTAGATGCCTGTTTGTTTCTGTTTCAGTGCTTAAGACAGTATCAAAATGTACTGTAAACAAGAGATAACCTTCTGTGAGACACTGTGTTAAACTCCTCCTTAGAGTTTTTTTACTACCAAAAGAACATGAAAAATAATATCTTAAGAGACAATCAGTCCTTCTAGGAAAATGTCAATTAATAGATAGAGAAGTCTCCCTGTTTCTAATAACCACACTCCTTCCCCCCCCCCTTTTTATAATTTTTTTTTTTTTTACTGATTAAAAAGTACTTCCTGATGCAGTGCAGTTGGGGAACTTGGCAGGCAGTCTGCATTTCAATAGAACACAACTGCTGCCTTTTCTTCCCTTGGACTCTCTCAGCCCAGCTGTAGTGGCTTCCTCCCTCGCTGGCTCTGCTCCTTCTGCTTCCAGGACCAGGTGGAGTCTGGGTCTGCAGTTATTTACATCAGAGATCTAAGGCCATTCTTCTGGCAAACCATTACGGAATTTTTGCTTCCCGGATTTCAAATCTTATGTATTTGAGGATGGAAATGTATATTGTGGAGACGGTAATGAAATAAAGCCTCAAATATATTGAATTTCAAAGAAAATAGATAATTGAAAGACTGACTGGAAATCAGAACGTGGCACATCATAGTAATCGAGAGGTGCGTGTCATCCTGGCTGCAGTGGCTGGTGGTGGGACTAGTCACAGCTAGAACTTTGTAACCAGGAGGCGTATAGCAAAGGCACTCTGAAACCAGTTGTGAAGTCTCAAAGGTTGATATTCTCTCAGCAGCAGGCCAGATCCTTTCAGTGGTATTTACATTATGCCCGAGTATAGTAGTCTGTTGGCACACACGTGGCTTTCCTTGGAAACCAGCCTTTCACTACTGCATTCTAGGGAAGAGTAAGCAGCTGTGTGACTGACAGCCCTGACGAGATAACCAGGCAGTTTGGGCTTGATTGTTCATGGGGTTTCATAACCTAACCTTGAAGTTATTTTCCGCAGAAAGGTAGTTTTGCGCAATAATGGTGAGAAGTGCTTGTGTCTGGTTTTGACCTGACCATGTTGTAGCACCTGAGGAAAAATCAGAATGTCTTGCCTGTATATTTCTGTTGGCCTTCTTGTGAGTTACTGAATTACTTCAGAAAGTTTGAGTGTGCCTGTATATCTGTCACTTTGAAATATACCTGTTTGCCCTCGCCAACACGCACATTGCTGGTTTATTTGGTGTGGTTGCACAAAGCACTGACAGATCCTCCTGTCCACGTATCAGCCTGTCTTCCACCATGCAGCTCGCTCCAATGCAAGCTAGAAGTTGTCAAGTACCTGTTTCAACGTGCTTTGAAATGCGTGAAAGTGTACAGCTCTTTTGCTGTTCCTGCACCAGTTGAGTGCTTCAGAAACCTGTTCTCCTAACAAACTGTCTCTGTATGATTGTGCATTTCACACAGTAAAAATAAGATGAATAATATTTATGTCATATGTAGATCTCATAGGTATGTAGTGCCGGTATATCAATGCTTGGACAGTATTAAAAGGAAAAAGGCTTCCTTCAATATATTTACATACTTTCAGGAAAAAACAAGGTGGACTGTTGCCATTTGTATTGGAAAAATATGTATCCAGATCCACGATAAAGATTATCACGCTTTTACGGAGTAGGAAATGCTGAATTATGCTGACTTTGTGATGCACCCTGTAGTCTCCAAATTATTTATCACAGAATTTTTGCTTCCTCCCCTTGTTTTCCACCCAGTATCCGAGCAGTCAGCTATCCAAGTAACTTACATTTTTCCTACTGAATTCACTTTTTCCCCCCTTTCATCCGGTTTACCAAAACTATCTTTTCTTTCTAATGCTATCATTCAACGTACACCCAGAAACTCCTCTATCTTTAATGAATTATAGCCAAAAATAAAAGGATGTATCAATGTATTTTGTGGCTTGTCAGCACTAATGAATTTGAGAGATATGACAGTCATTGCTGCTTCTCTAGAAGGCCTGCGATTTGTGGTCCAGGTGAAAGTTAAATTGGTTGGGCAAGATTTGATGTTGATAGATCCAAAGAAACTGCTGTTACTCTCTTCTTCATTTCCCTTTACAGCAGATTAATTATTTACTATATAATTTTTCTAGGGGTTTAAGTATAGTCTATAAATATATATGTTGTTTGGCATCTCTTCTTCCACCTCAGCCCCCTTGGTTTTTAGAGGCACCTGCCAAGTTCTTGCCTCTTCCAATTCTCTGGTGAGCAACCATTCCCTGTTAAGTTTCAAAAAATAACCATTTGAGGTTCAGAGTTTAGTTTAGCCTAGTCTTTAAGTATTCTTTGACAAAGGTGAGAGTGTTTAGCTTAAGTATTCTCTTACTAATTCTGTCTCCATTCTACAGGATATGCAATCACTGTCACTGGTGTAGTTCTACTAGCTGCCTACTCACAGCTGGCTTTTGGCAAATGCTAATGCAAAAATGGTGTTAAACACTTTTGCTTCCTTGGCATGGGATCAGTTGGCTGATTCATTATTTGAAGCCATCACTCATATTTTTCTTAATTCTAGTGAGACTTTTTTTTTTAAGCAAGTGTTGCTAGGTGGTCAAAAAGCTCCTGCAGGTAGCTGCAGTAAGGAAGATGCTCATGTGGCCTGATACAGATCAGGCGACTGATGACAGAGAACTTGCAGGAAAAGGAAATGAAAATGTTAGGGGTATTGGTAGAGCTATGAATGGTAAAGCCTATGCTGAAAGGGATTTAAAAATATGAATGGAGAAAATGCTATTCACTTAAAACAGAAGAATAAGCAGTAATGCTAAAAAGCTGAGCATTTATAGTTGTGTACCAAATTTGAGAGAAGTCCAGTGATGTAGAAATCACAGGATGAAGTCAAGTGTTTCAATATCACTCATAACAAAGGAGGATACTAAATAGGAGTTTCTTGACTTGCATGTTGACAGTTTGAAATGACTTGTGCCTGAGTTTTAAAAGAGCTGCCTGAACGGGTGTCTGGGATACTGACTTCTTCCCCAAGCAGCTATTTGAAACTGTGGGAAAGATTTGACCCAAAACTTAGCATTGTAGCAGCATTTTTAGAAAGATTAATTTTAGTTGTATTTTGGGGAAGAGAATGGAACAACTAATATGAAACCTGGTAGAGAATGAACAGATGAATTTAGTGCCACACCAGGGAGCTGCAGTGTAAAATACGCCACAATAAGCAAAATCTTTCTGGAAATCAGGAGTGCTTAAGTACTGTGCTTTGCTTTCTGTAAAACGTTCCAAGTGATGTCAGGCTCTGTTTAAATTAGGTACTAGAATGACTTGGTTTAGAGGAAGATACTGAGTGTATTAAAACTATGTGACTGACACGTCTCAAAATGTAATGGTGATAGGGACAGTGTTTCTAGAAAGGTTTGGAAAAGCTTAGTTCTTCACCCAACTCTGATTACTTTTAAGAGCACCTTTGGAGTAAACAAAAACTAGCCAACAAATGCTTGCAGTCTGTGCAAAGGCTGAGGGAGCACTAGTCAGTGGAGACTTGCAGCACCTGAAGGAAAGTGGTGGAGATGCCGAGGAAGCTGGACACTGCCAAGCTGAGGAAAAATGGAGGCTGAGTTTGCAAGGTGCAACCCTGACCCTGACAGCAGTTTAATGGCTAGGTAACTTACAGAACCACAGGATCTAGTATGTTTGTAATGCTGAAGACTAATGTGACCCTTAAAGTTATGAACTGAAGAATTTCAGGCAGTATCAACACAACCTACGTTTGCTCTGTATTTTACTGAGCAGATGCTTTTATGGCACTTTCCAGTTAGTCCAATATAGAAAACGCAGGAGGTCCATCTGGCAATGATTAAAAGAGAAGAAAACTGCATGTAGTGGGACACAGGGAGAAAAAATCCTGCCTGAAAAGTCAAGCAGAAGGATGGGAGCTGGCTAGTTTGCAGATCATGAGTATTTCCCAGGCAAAGGGGAATGAGGTTGAAAAAAACTCTGATTTTGAAAAACATAAAATATGTTATAGGTAGTAGAAAGCAGACCATTTTACACTGGGAGAATAGAACATGGGAGCATTTACCAAGAGCTGTGCTGGATTCTCGCCAAAAATTATCTAAAAGATACTAGAAAACTTCTCTGTGATACACTGTTTTATTGCCTTATATCTATGGATTTGACAACTCTATTTAATGAGTCTTTTAAATGGAGTCTTCTGAGTGAAAGTGAACTGTCAGTTTGAGAAAAGGACAAAGAGTGACATAGGGAGAGAACTGCGAGGGGGGAGTTTGGGGTGGGTCTGTGGGAGAAGATGGAAGAAGGGAGGAGAGGGAATGAGTAAGGAGGTGATATTTCATAAGGGGACTCCAGAAGACAAAATCTAGTTAAGAAGCAACACAGATAGTGTCAGATGGCTGTGGTGGGCTGACCCTGGCTTTTATAAGGCAAAAAAAAAAGATAAATTCCAAGAAAAAATAAACCAAAACTCATTTTCAGGGCATGGAATATTTTGGTTGGTCAGGACAGTACTTGATGGTTCTCTCCCTCTTTCTCCTCCCCCCACCCCCATCATCTTCCTCTTTGTGGCTGAAGTTTCTGTATTGTGAAAGGAGTATTTCACACCCCGCTTACTGTTTGAAGCTAATAGGAACTAGCCATCTGCGTGGGTTATGGGCCAAAAATCTCAGCTAGAGTTATTCTGTGTAATACTGCATAATACAGTTATTCTGCTGGAGGAGAACACATGCTAACCTCTGAGCTCCATGCTTAATAGTCCTGCTTTGACTCTGGTACTTGCCAGCAACACTACGTGTTTCGTGCCGGGATCTGAGCAGCATAGCTCCCAAGCTCAGTACTTTCATCTCAGTGCTTCGTAATCTGCCTCTCTTATTTATTAAAGAAATTTAGGAGTTTTGACATAAATGACTTATTCATCCCGCAGGAGATTAATTCTCTCATTTGTTTACCGGGTTTTACTGGAAAAGAACTGAAAGTTGCCTAGCAGAATAGAGAGTTCAGGCTTGTCTTTCTGTTTTCACTATCTTAGGTTGCGTGGCAGGAATATTGGGCATTTTCTGATAAAAATAACTTTAAAATATTCAGCATTGTTTAATGTGAACTAGATTTTAATTTGAATATAAACTTCTGTTGAAGTTGCATGCACTCAAACCGCAAAAATTACTATTTCCATCAAAAAGCATTTTCTTGTCTGGAACGGTTTTAGGAGACAAAACTACAGAACATAAACAGAGATGGGAAAACTAAAACATGTAAACAGAAAATATTTAGGTACAAAGTAAAAGCTGTGTTAATAATGTGAACACTGAGTTAATTCAGCTTGTTGGAGAACTCTGCTGAAGTCATTTATGTGTCTGTAACTATGGAAATATGCCAACACCTTGCGTTAAAGCCAAATCATGAGTATCCAGTCAATGAAAGACTTAAGTTCTTTACCGTGTTCAAGACAAAACATGGTTTATTTAAGTAGGACATTGATTCATAGTTGTTACCTTGCCTTTGGATGATGCTACAAATTATGATCATCCTTTTATTTTTCTGAAAAAATGATATGTGTGGGTTTTCCAATGCTTTTCTGAGGCTCAGATGCACTACATGACACAGCCTGACTTTTAATAAAGTGTACATCTGGATAACCAGATGAAGCTCTGTGTAATCGCTGTTAGGAAATGTGTAGGTTTTGGGAAATCCTTTTATATATCCAAGCTAGTTTTGAGTTGAGTTGTTGTGATGATAACAATGGATACTGCGATTTCAAAATCCTGCTGGTTTTATTGAAAACTGATGTCAGTGGCGACTTAGAAAAATCCCACTAGTAATCATTTAGCATAATGAAAACAAATTGTGTTGATTGTGGGAAGTGTCTCAAACTGACTGATGTAGATGTATTTAATGTTAGTTGGAGGTCATGTTTCCAGTTTCCTAATTTGCATGGATGTTCTGTAGGATTCTTGCAGCAAAACTTCCACCCACATCTTTGAAAACTTGATGTGTTGCTCGCCTCTGATGCAAGGCGTGTCTGGGGCTCTGCTATACTTGTCTTGGGGTTGGTGACACAATTCAAGGAGAAAACCTGCTGAGCCTGTCAGGCTGGCCGAGATTTTGGGCTGTACTGGCCTAACATGCTCCGCTATTTGAAAAATGTAATTGGAGGTTTTAGCTGCGTTCCCGAAGACTCTCTGAAGAGAAAAACAGTTCTAAACATTGTTCTTGCCTTTGGCTGCTGCACTTCCTTTGTCCATAGGACATATAATATAAAATCAATAAGTCAACAACTCCCATAGCTTGAGCAAACGGTTTTGCAACTGCTCTAAAGCAGAGGGTAGATATAGAGTGCTAAAAAAACTTGCTGGAGATGGAGATTCAGAGGTTTTAGCACTATTTGAAACTAAATTAAAGACTTCTAAAAGACAGTGTCAGTCTTTAGACAGATTCCTTTATCACTGGTAAAGAAAGAAGAAAAAAACCATGTATAATTATGTCTCAGAGTCTGTTACTGAATAGGATTTTTCAGATATTTGATACCTGCCTGTAGCTGTCTGTAGAAGTGTAAACAAAGTGTAGCTTGGAATCAGTGACTACATAAAGGTATTTATGTAATTCCCAGCTTTGGCTTTGCAGAAATATAAATACCTCCCCTTCTTAGTGCTGCTGCTTAACATTGAGTTTGCAAAAATGGGATGATGAACTCTTATTTGAATGCATGAGTGGTGACCAAACTCACTACTTGATTAAATTGTCTTGGATTCCTCATTAATGTGAATTACAGGAAGCTGTAATGGCCCTTTAGGTTTTAACTCTTATTACTACTCAAAGCCAAGGGTTTGGAGAATGTTAAAACATTCCCTTACCATGGTACCTTGCAATGAAACTATAAATCTGTATCCCCAAAGAAATAAATTATTTGGCATGCAATAGTTGCAGTTTTCTCCTAATTTTATTTTTTCTTTCTGAAATGTTACCATAAATTTTAAGCTTATTTATTATAAATTGCACATTACAGCATCCCTAGGTATACACAGCCAGGGTTGTTGTTATAAGTAACAGGTGCTTCACATGAACTGTGCAGCACACAGATGTGAAAGAAAAACGCAAGGCACAGGTGGGTTTGGGGGAAAACGGAGACAATTATTCAACTCCTTGTCTGTATGTGAATCACTTTTACTGTTACCAATAAACATCTCATGTTATCTCTATTTAAGAGCTTTTAAATATTTCCAGGAGCAGATCTACTTGAGAAACTAACGTTAGGCCCAGTGCCAAATGGATCTTGTAGTGGTTCCCCAAAATACAACAAGTTTCAGGGTGAAGGAGAAAAAGCTGAACCTTATTAGCACTTTAAATAGTTAGGTTGCTGCAATCTTGTGGCTGTTGAGAAGGCAAATGGTGAGGGGCTGGGTTGTCTGTGCTGGGTGGGTGGAGGCCACTGATCTCTGAGACCTGAATTAGGCTCCAGGTTACACCCTCATGGAAATTATGTTTTCATCATTGAATTAGAGCTGTAGGAGACTCAGCTACAGTTATCCGTGGCTGGGTATCTATGGCTGCCTCACATCACTTAAGGTTTTGGAGTCCCCAGAATACATTTGGGAGTTGTATGGCTATACCTTTGAGCTGGCCCAAGAACCTTGCCCACTTAAAACTAGCCTTTCTTTAGGACAAAAGAAAAATATCTTTAAGTCAGAGCTCCAGAAATATTGTGTGATTCTTTTAAAGGATACAGTGATAAGGAATATATCTCTTTCTGGGGAGCTGAAAACTGTCATAAAGATTTATATATTTTTGTTTTGGCAGGGATTTGACATTTAATATTGCAGTGCCTGAAGAATTTAGGATGTTTTTGCAGTTCCTACAATAACTTGTTACCATCTTTAGATGGCAAGTGTCCACAAGGCTAAAGGGTTCAGTGGCTTTAAATCAGTAATTTAAGAATGACTGTTTTAAAACAAACACTTATCAAGATATTCATTAAAGTAAATTAGTCTTTGGTGAATACAAGGCCCAAATCTACTTGACTGGATTAGGGCTAAATCAGCATTTAGTGCTGGGATGAAGCAGAGAAGCTCATTGCTTCAGTTTCACTCTAAACCTGAGTTTTGATTGGGATTATGTCAGAGGGAAATTCACTGCTATACAGAATGTCAAAATAGGCACATCACCCATGTGCCTTGCAAACCACCTAGAAGTAACCATCAGAAAGTAAAAGACTGAAGAGCTGCATTGCCTTTGGTATTAAGGTTCCCTAAAACAAAATATTAAAAAAAATAAAAATCTCTCAATCTTTTTAAAACTTAAAGTTCTGCAGTGGGTATGTTACACTGTCTCTAAATAAATATTTGTCGAGTGACTGAATGTTAACTACTAGGCACTGGTATCAGCTTTGCTATTGCAAAAAAAATCACAGCTTCCCATCTCTCTGGGCATTCATCTGGCAGACAGTGATTTTGCTCATATTTATATTACTCCTCTTCCTTCTCTGGGATGATAACTGTTTCTCGGGGACAGGAGATAATGAGTATTAAAAACATAGCTACAAAACTTGGCTTTTAAAATCCACCCAGAGGAACAGTTTCCCTTCCTATCTCCTAAATGTTACTGTTGTTTTTGCTGGCTTGGAGTAAAACATGCATCTAGTGATCTTGTGTCCATGTTTCCTTCTCGGAGCTGCTGTCAGGGAGCAGGAAGAGGCTGCAGATCTCTTCTGCCCCGTGGTAGCACTGAGAGCTAGTGCAGGTAATACGGAGGGTAAAGTAATTAGGTTAAAATAGACTAAGAGGTAATAATATTATATCTGAATGGTGCCTACCTTCCAGAAACACTGCAAAAGAATTTCTATAAATTAAGTGAAGGCTGTATCTGCTTCATACTTCATTTTCTTTAAATTGGATTATGATTGCATGATATACCAAAAACCATACAGTAACAGACTATATTCCTAGATTAAACTCGCTTCTCTTGAGTAGTTTTTAAAATATGTTGGAGTCTCACATGTGCCCGAAGCTGATTGCCCGGGCTGCTCTGCAGTTGTTTGCATTCTAGATGATGAATCGGGGTCCTGCATAGCAAATGTCTTCAGCCTCTACTCTCCACAGGCCAATAAGAAAAAATAAAATAGTAACTGCGAAACATAGTATTTCTAAATAATAAGCTATTGAAGGTCAAGGGAAAAACTCGAAACAAAAGCCTTCTTCATTTTATAGGCTGGATTGCATCTGTTTTCTCCTTGGCTTCTTGGTTGAGCTTTCCCAAAACTTCAAAATTATAGTTCCCAGTATCATGTCAGGAGTGTTTCTGCGTACTTATTCATCATCGGTTTTCTTTGTAAACTGATTCTATTGCAACATATTGCTATTTTAATTAGACTTTCTTTGGTTTACCAACTTTCCTTGGGATAGGCCTAAGACATCCTTAGTATGTCATTTTCAAAAAGGCTGAAAGATAAGCTGAGTAATTTTAAGCCCTTTAATATTTACAGGTACATTCCCAATTCTTTGGCGCTTTTTTTTTTTTCATGGGAGTGTGATGGCTGAGACATCTGGAATGTGTCTGTAAGTAATCAATGCCTCAAAACACTGGAGCTTATCTGTGAGCCTTCTGGCTTGAAGGTGTCCACTCAGTATTTGGAAGCTCTTAAAGATGTCTTAATGTATTCCCTCAAAATTACACTTTAAACTGGCTGATCCAGTACTACTATGAACTGCGTGTTGCTTTCTGCCTAGGGAAACGGGAGAATTGCTGTTATAAGTTGTTCTTAATATCTGCTCTTGCTCAAGAGCAATATATTGTGTCTTAATTCTCTCTCTAGCGTGAAACTGTAGCAATAGGCAGAGGAATCCTAAGGACTGTGCAGGTGTGAGAGCTGCGGTCCCGTGTCCTACCCTGGCGAGGGCTTGGTGCCACTGTGAAGAAAGGGCACAGCTACTGATTTTGCAGCAGGTACAGCTGGACTACAACACAGGCACACACCTGTAGTGATGCAAGACGGTGTGAGTGACTGTGTGTAAGCGATCAGTTGCACAAAGAACAGTACTTCATTTCTTTGCACCACGGCTCAGGTGTTTTTTTTACATCTGTCGGAGTTGTCCCCACTTCCTCCCATCAACCTTTTGTGTTTTATCTAGCTTATAAATATCACTTTTTGTCTGCTAACAAATTAACCCAAAGCTTGCTATTTTCCTGTCTCGTTTGCTATCGTGTGTAACAAATGTTCTGTGGCTGTCATTTACTTATTCTGGTATGAGTAAGTGAAGAAACCCGTCTCCTTTCCTTCAAAGGATCTGCTGTGTTGCAATAACAGGGCTCTCCTTTCTCCCCTTCCCTTTCCCATAATGTCATTATTTGTTATTACAAGCATCAACTTTTTGCTGTTGTACTTTCTTGCAGTATTGAGGAACCAGAAAGAAACCAAACAGGGATTATTCATGAATCTGAAACGCTTCAATCCTCTCAACAATCTGTCTTTTAATAGCTGCTTTAAATTTTAATAATAATGCCTCCCCTACCAGGGATAGAGTAGTTATATTTTCTTCGGACTACTCTGGAGCATTAATTGCTGAATAGTGTCAAATTTCTGTATGTTTTGCCAATACTCTTCAGCCAGTGCAGACCCAGAACATGCATACCTAAACCAGGGGATTAGATCTGCTTTCACTTCACTCCTGATAGCTATGCGCATTCAAAGGGGCACAAGTGCTGATTTGGGTGGTTGATTACATACATACGCATACCCTGAGAAAACACAGTGTAGCATAACTGGTCCTAAATCAGTGGTGTGGTTCAGAATAAATGGCAGTCATCAGGAGCTGGGGTGTTCCAGCCCAGGACCCCCAGAAAGCTGGACTAGGCACCAGGGGCCCAATTGCCAGCATATGCAGATTTTCTAATTTCTTAGTGTAGTTTAAATTTGAGGGTGGGTTTTGAAAATTGCTCACACACCACTGTTTTATTGTTGTAAGTCATCTGTTTGTTTTTTTCCCTAGAGCCCAGTCCAAACACAGTTAACGTAAACTGGTCCCCTGTACACTTGAAGGACCTGTTAAGAACCCATCTTGAATGTTGATGACTCAATACCTCAGGTGAAGGTTGCTTTTAGGAAATCAAAACTTTTCTGTTCCTATAGGATCTCTAGAATAATTCACAGAGAAGCAATGTGGGTCATCTCTTATAATTTCCAGAACAGAGTGGAAGACGTAACCACTTGTATTTTCTCTGACAACCAAGAATAAGGAAGCCCCATCTGCTATGTCAATTTTGATGGAAACCGGGGGCATGAGGCTCATGAAGTTTCATAAGTACCTTTACCTTTTCTCTTTCTCTGAGCTTTTCTCTGAGTTAATCTTCTAAGATAAACGTAAAATGTAGTGAATGTAAGATAAAATGTAAAGGAGTGATATGGGAATACAAAACAGAAAGAGGAAAGAGCCCTTCCAACGGTGATAGTAACTGAGAGGACAAATTGTGCTTACTGTCAGTTTGAGGTTTTTCTTGGCTTTCCTGGCAGTTGTCATCTCCTGCAGATGAAATTGTGCACATTTGTAGAGCAAGTGTATTCACGGTGTGGCTCCTATTGAAGCTTCTGAGTAGTCTAAGATTAGAGAAAGTCCACTTCGTGGTGGATACTGCTGTTATTAAATATTGTCTGACCATAAAGAAGATCAAAGCAGTAATGAGGTGCATTTGAGAATAATATTATGTGACACTCTCTCTACTGTTCTCCAGCAAGAAGAGAACTTTCTGTGTCCCTGCAAGATGCCAGGGGGTCCCTTACTGTAGCAGAATGCATCAAGAAGAATAACAGTGCTATTACAGATATATTTGGTCTTTCCCTTCCTGAATAGTCACAGGGAAAAGAGGGAATTGACACCTAAAGTAAGCTCCAGAAGTTGGACCTTTTTTTTTTTTTTTTTGCTTGTGGTCAAGATGGGGAGCTCAGTTGCCAGAAATAATAGTACAGACAGCTTCAGGAACGAAGTTGTGAGGGAGCTGTAAGAATCGCTCGGTCTTGCTTCACCTTCCTGATGCATCAGCAAGCTTCTGGGTTTGCTGGGCACTGGTCAGCATGGAAGCCCACCAGTCTGTCTCCACAGAATAGGGCAGGTGGTGGCTCTTGAGTGGCGCTTAGATGTGAATTATCCTGTTGTCAAAGCACCTCCAGGCCTGGCTGATCAAGAGAGCAAGAGATTTAGACTGTTAATCAACTACACTATGTCCATGGAGGCAGAGCCAACAAGAGTTAGACCTGAAATATTTGAAATTTACTGAGTGGTTTAGATTTAGTCAATTTGAATACTTTTCTTGTCTGATTTTTGGAGGCAAGTTGTGTTTATCCAAGTGAAGTGCTTTAAGATACAGCAAGGAGCATTGACATCAGCAGAGATCAATGGAGGATGAAGAGGTCTATTTAATCTAGGAAATGAGTGACTTGGCTCTTTGATCCTATTGCATTCTCTTATTCCCAGAAGGTTACATTTAGTCCTGCATACACAAATTCTGTTTGACTAAGTTTACTTAGGTTTTAAATATTTGTGGGTTTCTTTTGTTTAGGTTCTCTTGTATAACAAGAAAAAAAAGAACCCAACTGTTACCACATAATTAGGCTGTTGCTGTGTAAGCATGTGTAGCTCTTCTCAGACTTGAGAGCGGAATATGCAAATTCAAACCCAAATGCATTTATTTAAGCATTCATATTGTATAAAAGAAAAAAAAAAACCAACAACCTGACCCATTGTACACAAACTAGCCTATGAAACGGCGTAGGGAAATTATTTCTTGGTTATTCAAATTTGAGCAAAATCTTGTTTGGCTCTTTTTGCCTGCAGTACTTCCATTTTCCAGAAGTATGGGAAACCTGATGCAGTTTAACGCAAAGGTGTGTGCTTGGGTTTGAGACATGAAAATGTAAAGTAAGCCTTAAAACACGAGGATAAAACAGCACTATCTACTGTGACAAAAGACATTCTCAGAAAAAAATCTTGTAATCCCTGGTCTAGCAAGGTTAGTTGCTTTGGTATAAAATAAATAAAAATCAAAGCGAGGGTTCTTTTTTTCCTCTTTACCCTGCCCTTAACTGCAGCAGCCCCTCGCAGGTGCTGGCATGAGCACGAAGAGAGGGACTTGGCTGGGTCTCGACAACCCTGAGTTTTAAAAGTGGGGAAGATGAAATACGCAGCGCGACAGAGAAAATTAAAGTTGAAAAGGCAGGGGGAGGAAGGAATTCCCAGCAGGAATTTCCACACCACGCCACCCCCCTGCCCGCCGTTGCACATCCCTCTAAGCCCTGGCCGCTTCTGCCTCCTCTTCCCTCCATGCGTGACCGGTGCTGAAACCGGCGGGGTTAGGGCTGGGGGATCCCGCACCTCGGGGATACCTGCAATTCGTCGTCCTGAAGCTATCGCTCTAATTTCTTTATGTGTGGTTTGTTGGGTTTTGGGTTTTTTAAGCAACCTTCCCTGGCCGCCTTCTCCCCTCCCCTTTCCTCAGCCGGGCTGTTGCCGGGGGCGCTCCCGGGGGTCCTGCACCGCGGCCGTGGGACAGGTGCCGCCGCCCCCCTCGGACCGGGGCGCTGTAGGAGAGACCGGGATAAAAACGCCTTGTGCGGGGGGGGAAAGCCGTAAAATAAGTTTAAACGACTTAAAAAAAATAAAAGGTAGAAGCGCGGCGGGGCGCCCCGGTGCCCACGGACGGCTCTCCCCGGCGCCGTGCCCGTGGGTCGGGGGCAGCCCCGCTGACCCCCTGCGGCGCCGCCGGGCAGGCCGAGGCCGGTGCCGGTGCCGGGGGCGGGGAGGCCGGGGCGCGGCGGCGGTGGCCCGGCGGCCCCCATTGGCGGGCGCAGCGGCGGTGGCGGGGCCGGGCCGGGCCGGGCCGGGTCCGGGGCGGAGGGGCCGGCCCTGCCCCCGCGGCCGGCGGCGGCCCAAGGTTTAAAGTGAGAACTTTCTGCGGGCGGCGCCGAGCCGCAGAGCCCGCCGCCGCCGCGCCGCTCCTGCCCCGCAGCAGCAGCCGCCGCCGCCGCCGCCTCCCCCGGGCGGGACGTACAATCCTCGGCAGTGTCCTGAGACTGTACGCCCGCTTCGGGGGCGACCCGGCCGAACCGGACCCCGACCCTCCTCACCCGCCCGCCGCCGCCCGCGGAGCCCCCGCGGGCAGGTGCTGAGCCCGCCCCGGCCCGAGAGGCGGCGCAGGAGCCGGCAGCCGCCGCGATGACAGCTGACAAGGAGAAGAAAAGGTGAGGGGGCTGCTCGGGCCGCTTCGTCCTCTTCCTCCGGCCCGCACCGGGACTCGCTGCGGGCGGGGGCTGCCGGTGGGACGGCGCGGCCTCGCTTCCCACCGCCGCGGCTCCTTGGCGGAGCGCTCCCGACCGCGGAGCCTTTGCGGGGGGCCAGCAGCGGAGGGACTCGGTTCGCCCAGCCCGGGGCGAGGGGGGGAGCAGCGCCGGGGCAGCCCGCCCTCCTCCGCCGGGGGAAGAGCCGCGTCCCGGCCGCGGAGCGGCTCCCGCCGGGCGGCACCGCGGCCAGCAGCGCCCGGGGGGCCGCGGGAAGCGTCCCCTGCCCCGGCCGCCACCACCCGGAGCGAAGGCCCGGTCCCGGCCGTGCCCGGTGGGGGCTGCAGGCGGGCAGGTGCACCCCGGAGGGGGCGGCTGTGGCGCGGTCAATTGACTACACGTCTCGGCAGGGTTTATTCACTCGCTATCAATTAAAACCTAGTTATTAGGAAATTATTTTTTCATTCGGGGAGACGGGGGTTCTAAAGGTGGCACCCTTAGCAAAACGTGTCCCGTAATTAAAATGGGCTGGGTGTAATTGACGGGCTCTGCACACGCTTTTACTAATTGTATAAAACTAATAGAGCCCGAGAAGAAGCTGGCCGCGTTCTGCGGGGACTCGCATCTCCTGCGGGGACTCGCATCTCCTGCGGTGCGGGGAGTTCCTCAAGTGTCAGCAAGTTTTCCTCGAGGGCTGAGGGCACGCCGCGCCGGTACCGACCAGCGTGGAGAGCCAGACGTTTCCCTATTCCCGGAATGAACCTTCCAAAGGGATTAAAAGCGTCGTGGTAGTGTTTTTTTTTGTAGTTGCATTTTTTCCTGTTTGGTTGCCGGGATCGAACATCAAAATAAAACTCACGGTCCCCGACACGGCAGTTACAGGTGGGGACTGGGAGAAGTGGTATCTAGCCGTGGCTCCGAGCCTATAACCAGTTGCTGAGGATGAGTGAGGGCAGTGACGCGGTGAAGGCTAAACCAGCGAATAAAGGTCCACAAAGTCTCGCAACAGGGTATTTATTCAGCTTGTTTTCCACAGCGGGCAGTCACAAGGCTGAGCCCAGTATTGGCTCAGGTTGCTCTTCTGTTCTGACTATACGTTCTGTTCGTAAACGATGTGATTTACAGACTAAGTATTTTATCTTGTTATTCGTCATGTGTACTTTCCAGGCAATGATGCGCTAAACTTTAAACACTGTTTTTTCTGTTTGTATAATAGCTCCTTTTTTATTGAGTCACTCTAGGACGATGTAGTAGGGGAAGTATTGTAGTATAAACCATGCCTTTTCCAAGTAGCTACCCTCAGTTTATTGAACATTACTGTATTAAGGTTAAACAATTTCCTTAAATATATTTTGTTCCAGGTATTAAATTTATACCCAACTAAAGGTTGGGTATAAAATATGGGTATGTTTTGTGTCCTCTTGTGTTGAACATGAGAGGAAAAAATTGTAGTACAGTACATGGTACTTACAAAACTGTGTTATAGTAGTTCCCAGGAATGAGAATAATGAAATAGCGTACCTATTGATAATATACTGCATTCACTGCATCATTTCTTTCTAATGAAGCACTCATAATCTCTTCAGTTTTAAGCTCTTATTTTCAAACACAGTGAGGGATTAAGCACTTGCAGGAGAGCATGCTGAAGTGCTGTGTGGAAATACTCTTCAGATACAACATAGAACTTCACCGGACTGAAGTCTGAACGCTAATCCCAACTCTGTCACTGATTTTATGTAAATATTGTGACATTCCAGTGACAACTTTCTGACTCTCAGAACTAGGCTAATTGTTACATGGCTCATGGGATTGTTGTGTAAATTAATGTTTGTGGAAGAACTGTGAGAGTAGCAGATGAAGGATTAAAGATAGTGTGCTTGTGTCTCCCTGCCTGTGCTGGTACGTACACATGTATGTGCTGGGGACATACCCTATGTAGCCTATTGAAGCAAAATATTTTTTTTTTAGCCTTTTTTTTTTTTTTTTTTTAGTTTTTCAGTACTACTATAGAATAGATTTATTGCCTTGAGTTCAGCAGTTGTATTGTTTGCTTGATCTCTATCCAGATATACTGCTAGGAACTCTACCCTGACTTGCTAATAGCATTTATAGATCGATTCCAGGGAGAAAAGGTGGTGGGAGTAATCGGGTTTACCAGGTTTGCAGGCAGCTCTGGAACATACGTTTAAAGGAGCAGTTCTCTTACTGTCGAACAGATGCTCTATGGCAGATAATCTTTGATTCTTTTAATGGTCCATTAAATTGAAGAGGATCCTCAGGTTCTTATGTGAAGATCTCTATGAAAAGAGCAGTTGCTTTCTTTGTAACAAATGTTAGAGCACTTTCAGTAGTCTGATTTCCCACATTTAAACTTAGCCCAAGATACCAAGCTGAGATTAATATTATTATTTTAACTTAATTTTTTTAAAAAATCATTATAAGTATTGAATACAAAGTCCAATGTTTCTTAGAATGCCAGTAATTAGAAAGTTGGAAAAGGAGGAGTAAAAGGGTAAAAAGCATTTTAGTAAAAAAGTAAAAGCTAAAGAAAAAACATCTGTAATCATTGTTCAGACCAATTGCAATTAGTAGATAAATCCCAATTTAATTAGGGCACTTGTAGAATATCTTGGTGTGGTTATTAATTACGTAGTTTTTTTAATTATTTGAGATACATCGTTATTTTGTTAGGAATGGTTGATGTGTTAATTGGGCTGTTCTGGATGGACAACATCTGGATGCTTGAGAACAGTCTGAAACCAGGCTCAGGACAAGTCAGGTGCTAATGAGCATGATCCATCATTTGACTTTACCTTTTGAGTTGTGGCGTTTGGGGATTTTTGTGTTTGTTTTCCAGTAGTCTGAAAAATCAAACCAATTTTTCAGCTCAGGGAGATTCTGTACTAATGGTCCCGGTATAATTGTATGGTATTGTTCTGTGATCCCAAGGATGTAATGTTATGTAAATCTGTTTAACTTCTGGTCCAGATAGTAAACAAACCGGGTTCATCCCAGTTATTGGCTAGGTCAATGTCAATTACCCTTTCGCTTTGGGCTTTGCTAGATGTTGAGCCCCTCTAATGGGACACTTTGTGCCTCGGTTTTCACTGACCTTTACTTCAGGAGAGCCATTCTGCCAAGCTGAGGTCACTCTTGGCCGCTCCTCCTCCGGATGAGGAAACGGTCCTGCGGCACTGCGCTCCAGAGCTCAGGTAGTTGCTTGCTCTTATTGCATGAATTTCGGATGCCAGGAAATGTGAGTGTTTGGATGTGCCAAGGTGTTAAACTGCAGACCTCAGGAAATGTACAGTCTTGGTTTTGTTCTTGCCAGCATAGTTTCAGTTTTAAGGTATGTCACTATTGTCAGGTACACTACCTCTTGCCGGTTCTTCTGTGGTGGTGGTGAATCTTGTCCCTCCTCTTGCCAATGTAAGTTGTTCCCTATGTTTATGGAAACCTCATTTTATGTACGTCAGCTGATGGAGCTTTGAATGCTTTCCTTCACAGACGAATAAAAAAGTTGTTCAAGTTTTGTTATTTCTCAACATCTCCCCATGCACAGCCCACGTATTTCATTTACTCCCATTTGCTTCTATGTTAACATCCACCCTTACAATTTTTCTTATTTGGAGTTACCAAAAGAAAATGTAATCTGAATTCATGATGAGCACTCTGTTGAAATTGTCTGTTTAGCACACGCATAGTATGTTAAGATGAAGAAATGTGGATTTGTGCTTCAGCACCAGAAATGCAAGTCCTTCATAGCTTGCAAGTCTTATTTAATGACTCTGGCCAGTCGTACTCATCATTCTTTGATTTGGTTTGACCCCCTTCTGGTTTCTACATTCACCACCCTGCTGTATTTCTACAGAAGTGGAAAGGGCTTTCCTACCAGAGGGTGGCCCAAGGGCACATGAGTGAGGCACGGCAGGCTGCACGCGTGCCTCCGCGTCTCCCTTTGCCTGCAATGGCACGTAGCAGAGCTGGGGCTGCGCTCTGACTTGGCATCCTGGCCTGCTTGGAACAGCTTGACTTCTGCTTCACAACTGCTGTGGCTTCACCTCTGTAGAGCCCCGAAGCGTTTGAGCTTAATGAGAGCTGAATGGCTTTCAACCAGGGAGCGGTGTGTGGTGCCAGGCCTTCCTGGTGTCTACCACCCTCCCAAAGGCTCCTGAGGATTTGTGCTGTGCAGGGATGCCACAAGGGCTGGCTCTGCTGGCGTTTAGCACTTAGCCCCAGAGCAAGTTAACAATCTAACACCCCTTAGCACCTCTCTTTGTCATGTCCTTTTCATTTCATCTTCTGATGTAGGTCCTCTTCTCTCCTGTTTATACTACGTGGAACATAGGGAACATCTTGCATATTGGGGTTTGTCTTCTAATAGGAGTTTTGGGATTATGCTGCTAATTTAGGAGACCCATCATGAGTATACTAAAAATGGATCTCTCTGCCCTTCTATAATGTATTTGACTATTAAGATTTTTGGTTTTAGGTTCCAAGTAGGAGCTGTTGTTAGGTGCAATTGGGGCAGAACTCTGCAAGTATTGAACTTTTTGCTATTATTTTCAAACAGATAACCTTTTTAGAACTGGGAAATGGGATAGAGTAAGGAAATGAACAATACAAAGGGTAGGTCATATTTAAAAGTAATTTGGATATGTGGAATGTTTTTATTCCTCTAAAACTATTTGTGAAATGCTATTCTGTTAATTACTCCGATATTCATGGTGTCTTGTATATCTTAGTAGTTATAAATAATTTCACTCCTAGTAGCTGGCACAAGGTTGACAGAACCCTTCTTTTAAATTAGACAGAAGTCCAAATACGGTTATTATGCAGCTGGCAATTTTTTTTCCTTATTTATCAGTCTTGTGCTCCATTTGCTTAAAAGGCAATATAGTAAAGTAGTTATCTGCTGAGGATAAAAATCTTGAATGCTTATTTAAGAAAAAAATAACAGCTTTCTTGAATTTGCAATACTGCTTTTCATGGAGGTTCTTCCTGAAGTCTGTAAAATGGGAAACTATTTTACTGTGCATTTGAAAAGTAGATTAATTAAGTACAGTAGGCCAACTGGCTGATAAATAACTAATCTTCCAAAGTAACTCTCATTTAATTATGCTTTCTACTCCTTGAGCTCAAATCTAATTATGATTTTGGTTCTTTTTTTTGTGACTTTATTTAGGTCTAGAAAATTTAGCTGAAACAAAATCTAACATAATAAATTCTGGTCAATGGGCATATTTAGGTCTTAAAACAGTTAGACTTGTAATTTAATTAACTTGACTGTTATTGTAAAGAGTTTGGAATAGAGTTTCTTTGTCCATTGCATTGCATGACACAGCAAATATTCCATTCTATAGAAACTCATCAAATGTTTTGCGAGACAGGAAGCAAAGTTGCTTTACTTGAATTTTTATGTCTGATCTTCAGTCAAAGAAGTGTCTTAGTTTTGACCCTTCCTCTGTGCATGAATATGGGGAATCAGCATTTTTCTTTGATAAGGGGAATGTTTAGGGTGTTGCCTCCAAAAAGATTGTCTGAAAAATTCAGAAACTTTACAAATGCTCTATGTTAGCCTGTGGGTGTGTGATTAATATTGGCTTATTGCAGCTTTATGAACAAGTTCTGTGCATCTGGGCAGGAAGAAAAAGTACACTTCTTATTTTGTTTCTTCACTAAAGTGTGACAAAACCAGGATAATACAGCTCCTTAGTGTTTTTCATTCCTAATGCAAATATGTTGAGCCATCCCCCAAGTTACAAATGCTTCTTCATTCTGCTCTGTTGTATGTATTTTTACAGTGATCTGCTTTCAAGCAGAGAGAATTTTAGTAGCATGTGTTTTAATCTCAAATATTTGTGGTGTATCTGTAGAACCAAACTGACTATTTTCCAAAAGGATCCCAACAACTTATTGGTGTTTCAAAGAAGACACAGAAGTAAACGCAGCTCCTAAAAATGTGCCTTGCCCATACCTTGCTCCTACTTTTAGAGGCTCCCACTTATTGAGGCCTGTCCCTAAATCCCAGCTGTGACCTACACGAATAAAAAGCCCAGGCCAGAATAGGGACAGGCTGTAAAGCAGGATTGTGATGGAGAGAACAACTGGGCTGTGGCCATTTACGGGATTTGGCTGAGGTTCGTTTGTTTGTTTGTTTGTTTTACTGTATCATGAGTAACCTTAAGAGTTATTGCCCCACCATGATCTTAAGATAACTCACAGCAACTAGTACGACTCCTGAGCTATTTTTTTCCCAACTAGGTGTAGTGGCGATTAGGTCACCATCTGGTCTGTAAATGCAGTGCTCCTTTTCCAGTGTACCGAGATAAGGGTGAGGTTGGACAGAATGATGATTCCCCCGCAAGTATCTGCTTCAGCCCATCAGATCTGTAAAATGATGGATGTATTTATGAAATTGGTGGTGGGCAAATGGTGCTATTTCTTACCGATCTGGGCTGGTGTCAAACCTACCTTAAGTTTCTGCAGCTGAAAACAAGACTTTCCACTGGGCTTGCTCATGCTGGCGTGGCCGTTAGCTTGTTCCTGCTCTGGGGAGGGTTGCACCGATGACCAATATATCCCATGAGATGCCATTTCCCACCTTCCACGCTGACGTGCCCATCTTAACTGTCTTGTTGCTTTTGGCCTGGAGGGTGTCCCTGGAAGACAGAGCAGTAACGATGGCCTTGGGTCCCATGCTCTGGTGGGTTTTTTTCTGCAGAAGAGCCATGACTGCCGAGTCCTACAGTGTGCTCCGTCGTCTGCCTCGTTTTTATTTTTTTTTAAATCATGAATTCCCTGTTGTTTTCACCTCATTATCTGCAGCCCAGCCAGAATAGAAAGCTGGAGCACTGCAGCATCCCTTTATATTTGGCTATGAATTACTGCACACATTCAACTACTTCTACAAATAACATTTCGGTGCTAGAAGAGTCTGAGCAGTCAGACCCTCTCTTTTTTGTTTCAGGAAATTGTGTTATCTAGGGAGAGGCTAAAATTAGTAGTGATATGGGGAGGGTTGTATGTTTTGTTGTGGGTTGTTGTCTTTTTTGTTTTTTTTTTTTTTTGTTTTTTTTTAACTGAGCAATTCTTCTAATGGATGAATCATGTGGGTGTAACTTAATGGCACTTGATAGCAAGCACTCTGTCTAAAGGTATATGTGTAATAAGGTTACCAGAATCATTTAGAAACTATTTGGAACTACTGAAATGCGAACCTAATCTGTTGCAAATATTTGTTACTCATTATCTAATATATCAAAATACATTTGGTTAGAGTTAGGCAAATGAAGGTAAGATATAAGGTGCAAGTTTTTAACGGTTGGTTACTGAGCGATAGAAGAGCTGCAGATGCAGTTGGTGGACCGAATATTTTCTGTAAAAATAAATATTTTTTTTGAAAATAATTTTCCAGTGCACAGGGGAAACAAGAGCTGGTGTTAGACTAAAATAAAGGGATAGGATTGAGAAATTGTCAAAACATTTGGAGAGTGCTGGAACATTTTAAATTTGCCTTCATTTCAATAAAGTTTCTGAATTCCTGTGTTGTGCTACATTGTTAATCTAAAACTGTTTTTTTTAAATTTCATTTGAATGAGACTTAAGAAGTCTTTATCCTCTTTTTAATTAAAAGATTATTTTTTTTCTCTTTCTTTTCTGGTGTTAGACTCAATTGGAGGGGTTTTTTTTCCAGATCTTCGTTTTCCTGGAAGCCACAAGATACATACGTGAATCTGATTTGGTGGCTTGACCTGAATTAAGTTCCTGTCTTCCTTTCAGGAAGGCTCTCTTTATCTGCTAAACCAAACTATTAGGTATTAGGTATTCCTTTTACACTACTTATGAAAGCCTCATCACTTGAGGCCTTGAACTCAAAACGGTCCTTTTCTTTCAAAAACTGCAATAAACTTAAAAACTTACGAGGTCTGATGAAAATATTTAGTCGTCTTTGGATTGGGTTAGTCAGGAAGTGTGACTCGGCGAAGATAAAAGTCTTTACTTTTGGTTGTGTGAACAGCTTTATAAAGACAGTAGTGTAATTGAAAACGTAGCAATAAAGTCCTTCTGCGCCCACTGGCCCCCATTTCTGGCTCCCGATATGACAAAGGGAGTCAAAATGTGGGAGAGATGGAATCAGCATGTTGCAGAATTTCCAATTCAGTTGTGCTTGAAGGACTGATAATTTCAGACTCATGTTCTTGAAAACCTGCCTACGTACGGTGAGAGATAGAAATGTTTGTCTTTCCCAGGAAAGCTATTGCTTTAATAACAGATATAATAATAATATCTTGAAGTATAGTGATACTCTTGAAGTGAGTCTCTTAGTGTATATTATTAATACATGGAAAGTGATTTGCTGAATGACTTCAGTTTAAGAAGCCAATACTGTGGTCTGAATAAGTTGCATGAAATCTAAAATTGTGCACTCTCAGTCTTCTTTTAAGAAAATGGAAAGCTGTTGCTAATGTATAGTGCCAGAGAGCTTATGAACTTTAAAATTTTAGCACTGGGAAAAAAACATTCAGAGCTGAAAATTTTGGTGCAAGTTATCTAATAGTGTTCAAAAGTTACTGTATAGTATTTTTCCTTCCAGATATATTCATGTGCTTGTAAGATAAATATTTGCTTAGGTAATAAACTGAAGGAAGTATGAAGCGGGATGGTTATTAGGCAGTTTTTATAAAGGTAGTGGAATTACACTTTCAAGAACATTCCTTGTATTTTGTTTCAACCATTAGCATATCTAAGGTCTTTACTGCCATAAAAAGGTACTTAAACTCTTGGTATCACAGTTGTAATTCGCACTTGCATTTGTATGATAAACTACAAAGCAACCCTTTTCTGTCATTGTGTTTGGGACATTCTTGGGGCTGGTGTTGGTCTTCCGAGCCCTGTTCCTTCATTCACAATTGTGTCACCCTCTCTTCCAGTAAATGCTTGGCCTTACTGGGTGCTTGTCGTCACAATACTTCAAAGATCTTTGTGACATTAACAAACACTAAAAAAACCCCACCCCTCTCTGCATGTCTACATTTGTAAACGGCAAACTTTGTGAGGAATGTGCCAAACTTTTCACTGTTATACAATTTGTATCCAAAACTTGTTGCAAATACTGGAGTATCTTTTGAGGTTGTATGTATTGTGCCTGGTTAGATTTTTATATGCCATTAGGATGAAATAGCGCATCAGCTGATGGCAATGACAGTATTACTCTTAAGTAATTATGGAGAGTATTGATTTAAGGCTGATACGAAGCTTCCTAGAATGAAAATGTTTTTTGAATGATCCATGGAATAGCAGCATCATACATACATGTGCAAGAAGACATTCAACATGAAGTATCTTTATCATGCCACAACTCTTTAGGCAGTTGTGCCTAAGTTTAGCCACTATTCTCTGGAATACAAACCTAGAGACCATTTATAGCTACATTCTGCTCCAGGATTTTTACAGAGGACTTGGTTGCCTCCACTTTGTTTTATGTTGTGTGAAAGAAGATTGGAAATTGGTGGAAGCACTTCTGGTGCTTTTACTGTAGAGCTTTTCCCAGATGATTCTCCTGGAAGGCTCCATTTGCCCAGTTTTCTGAAAGAGAGAGCCCTTGTGAAGGGGTGAGCCTTTGGGAAAGGCCTCTGCATGTTGCCCTTGCCAGAAGGGAAGAGCTGTCTTTGGAGGAGTGGCAGGGCTTTGCTTACTGTTGATTCTAGCTGTTCCTGGATTTTTCCATCCCTCTTTAAAGGGAACCTCTGTCACAAAGGAAAGCCATGACGAGTGTAGCTCTTGGTTGACTTTTTTCGGGTAATCCCCATATTGAGCTGGGCAACCCGTTTCCCATCATCCTTGAAGCTGACTCATATGTGTCAGGGAATGCAGAGAGATGGAATTTGTAAACTTCTGCAAATGAGATGGGTGACCTTCCCTTGCAGAGGAGGAAACCAGTGCCCCATCTAGCCAAGATAATGATGCCTAGTCTTAAAAAAATAGCATTACTCACATTTTAAAGAAAAGGTAGACATTTGGGGGGGGTGGTGGTGGTGTGTGTGACCCCCTTATTGCTTAATGCAGCACTTTTACAGCATGATTTGGAGGAAGATTTCTCATTTGACTGATGGAATGTAGCTTGATTCAGCTGCGGGCAGGCTGTTTATGTGCTGCAGCTGTAAGATTATCAGTTACTGTTAATAACTCCAGTTCTTAGTTTTTCCCCAGAAAATAATTTGAAGGATGTGTTTATTGCCATTCCTCATCAGAGGGATGTTTTTATGAGAACATCCTTTCCGTGTGCAAGTTGTCTTAAGGCTGCTACTGGCTTTTATGTAACAGCAAAGCCACATTTATGTTCCCAGTGATTCACAAAAGGGCACTATCACATTCATTTAGGCATGTGCTGGCTTGAAAATGAAATAGAAGCAAGTGCAGATATCTTGAGGGAAACTTAATGCTGGTGTTTCGAAACACCCATTATTTCCCATTTAAGTAAAACAAACCCCCCAACCCTACTTTTGTTTGTTAATCATGAGGCCGACCTGAACAAATCCTCTTTGGCATGGGGACCTGTGCCACAGTGCAGCCAAGCTGAATAAAATTTCTTGGATTCTGTCTCTTGAGTTTGTTTGCTGCTCTTGGTAGAGCTGGCTGCGAAAGCTCTGTCTGGTTGCTGACCTGGCTGCTGAACAGCAGCTTCAGCAAGGGGTTCTGGCCCCTACAGCTGCTTCTCCTGTTGCCTTTCCCTACCACAGCCTCTCCAAAAGCCCTGCTTGCCTGGTCCAGGCTCTTTGTCCTGCTGGGGACTGGGAGCATTTGGCTGGTAACATAGTCTGGAGGGGGTGGCTGATCTCCGTAATTATCCTCGCTCCCCAGTCTGGAAAACTGGGATGGTAGTGTATCCTTCTTTCCACCCTTTGTGTGTCTTATTTATTTAGACTGTAAACTTATTAAAGTAGAGACTTTCTATTTCTATGCCTAACACAATGCCGTAGCGATGTTGGCAAGAGTCTTGTGTGACAAAACTAACTTTAAAATGCTTAAACAGGGGGCTGTCGAATGGAAGGAGTTTGATTATCTCTTGCTCTTCTTACATCACCTGCTTAATTGCTTTCTTTACTGCACCTCTCCATATTATCTCTCAATACGTAGGTTACACCCACATGCTGACAGGTGACCTATGCCTTCGTTTGCTTCACCTTTGAATTTGGCTCTTCAGTCATGTAAGATCCATGTGCAATATAGACACCCTGAGCAATTGAGGCAATGGATGGGGTGGTGCTGGCGGCAGGGGATTGCAACACCCTGAAAGTGTCTGGGAGATGATGAACCCCCTTATTCTTTCAGATTTTGTGGCGAAGCAGGCAGGTAAGCAAAATGCAGGGCAATAAGAACAGAAAAGGAGGGTTTTGACCAGCACAGGAAAACCAGTCTTTTCTGCAGATGGGGAGTTCATCAGGGTTTCAGCTGGCATTCATTTGCTCACAATTTCTTTGAGAGCTGTAAGAAAGGAAAGCAGTGCTGAGTTACAGGATTAATCTTACACAGGTTTAGGGAGTTTAGTGTACGCAAGCTCTTTTGTGTAGACTGAAGCCTGTGGATCTTTGTTCATGTTAAGTCTTCTCCTGCATACGGGTGGCAGGGCAGGACTGGAGAGGGCAGTGTAAAGAAGACATTGAGGAAAGCATCGCATTTTATAAGGGCTTTTCTTGGCAGCTTTGCATACTGTATATGTAGGCCCTGAAGAAGATAATATAAGAAACTGTGTTATCTGTATAGCACTGCTCTTTTCCCTTTGCCTGCCAAATCTTAGGACAACAGCTTCATACCCACAGAACTAAGCTCTGCTTTAAACACAGTGTAAAAAATGCCAGTTTCTCTAAAGGCAAGCACAAGGCAACAAACTGTAGTGACCAATGTTCTTGCTTTGTAATTTTTTTAAAAAATTATTTTAAGCGGTGAGGATGACAGCAAATTATACTTATTATAAAAGAAATGACTCTTCAGTGCTCTTCCAGCCTGGGAAATAAAATAAGCAGGGAACAAAGTCTTTATTGCAGGTTACAACAAGGATTTGAGCTGTAGTGATGGCTAATGTGGAGCAGAGGTCCACCTAAAGACAAAGCTGAAAGGGGAAGGGTATCTGCAGATTATACTGTTACAAGCTTTGAGAACAAACCATGTCAACATGAAGTCATTATAGAGCATTCCTTTGGAGGGAATCAATGTGTAAACATAACATGATTTTTTGTTGTGTTGCATTTTGAGTAGGTTACAGCTGTGGAATGAGTCTAATGAGTCATTTGTACATTGAGCTGTGTGCTCTTTAGTTTCTGTTAGTACCTAGCTTAACAGACTTGAGTGCTCTGGCTTTTGTACCAAAGTAATTCGAGCTCCATAATCTTTGAAGTCTGATAATATGTCTAGAATTTTTATGAAAATGGGGTTCAGTTCCTGCGTCAGACCTCTGGGTACTGCTTTGTGAAAATTGAGGAAAATATGGTATAAACTGTGTGTAGTGTGAAACTTTTTTCCTCTTGAAAGGGATTTTCAGGATCGTTTCACTTGGGTTCTACTTCTGTTAGCTGATGGATTAAGCAAATGAAATGGTCAAACACTCAATAAGGTATGAGGAAAAGAGAGCAGCATCTGTTCTTACACGGTTATTTGTGTAGGAAGTCAGTTCTGATTTACAAATTGGTAAGAAGGAAATATTTGGTGGACAACTCTGTTTCAGTACATGCCATTTTGAAAGTATTTAGTTTGCCCACATACCAGGTGGTGTTGTAGGACATACAGTAAAGCTGTTAAATATGAAATTACTGTACTGAAGGAAAATAAAGTGATGGTTTCAACCTAGAGATATACTAGCTATTGAGAACATCTGCTCCTCCACCTGGAAAAAGTGAATGGTGTATTGCTTGTGGTGGTAGGTAGGTCAACTACAGTTTGTTGTAGTTGACTATGAATTGCATACGGGAAGTTCAGAGTAGGGTTTTGGCTGGGTGCGTGTTGCCTTTAAACTACTGTGAAATGCAGTCATCAAAAGAAATTTTAATAGAAGATGTACTTTTAATAGAAGATGAGGCAGTGATTAGAAGAACTATCCTCTTGTATTCTTATAGAGTCAAGGTTTACAGTATTATAGTGTGTCTCTGTCTCCATTCCTGATAGAGCTGTAAAGATCTCAAGGATATTAAATTCCTGGGAATAGGTGTTCAGAAACAGCACTGTAGTTACTTCAGGGAAAGGCTCCAGCACAAGAGCATTCCCTGTGGAGAACAGAGGCTTTGTAACCAGGAGATTTTTGCCTTGATATTTGGTAGAAATGGATACAGATAACATGTTTTTTCTTATTCCTTTGCGCCCTTCTGAGTGTTTCAGTGTGTTTAGACCTTACTGGTTTTGGATGAAGAAATTGCTGTCCAGCTATGGTTACTGCCAACACTTGATACTGCGAGATGTTTTAGACTGGTCATATTAAAACCACCAGTTCTTGGGGCTTGACTTGGGCCCCAGGAAATACAGCTGGACTTCTTTCTGCTGGACAGGAATTGCCGTCTTCAACTAGAGAAACAACTGCACTTCAGAACAGCTATAACTTCGGATCCGTCTGGAGAAAGGGTCTGTTTTGGTTGGAGAGGTCCAACTGTGTGTGCATTTGGTGTTGGTTGTCAGGTTCGTGATTAATTTTGGGCGTTGTTGTACTAGTGGTAACAAGGAAGGCATTGTCACTACTAACATTTTCACTTTCCTCTGGTGCTGCCATGCTCGTTTAATTGTTTTTGCAAAAGCAAAGTTATGGGAACCTTTTCATGTGCAAACTGCGGGGAAGATGGGAACCTCTTGTTAACGGTTCTGTACGTTTGTCGTTCCCATAAATGATGGAAAACTTCTACTATCGGTATCGGTGTGAGCAATCGGTATCTACTGGGGATCTATTATACTTCTCAGAATCACATCCCCCAATCAAGGCGGTCCTACTGTTTGGTTTTTGTTTGTATTATGTATTTGCTGGAAGGAGAGCGCTATTGTGTGTTTTTTGAGGGCGATTACAAACATAAAATAGATTCTCTTGAGAATGCTTTGTCTACACTCATCACAATTGGTAATTGTTTTGTGTTGTGTAAGAACCTTGCATGCTGCGCTTCTTGTTTGGCAGCGTGCATGTGTGTGTGAACCTCAAAATGGATTCCCACCTCCGAGCTTTTATCGTTGATGTTTTAAAGGTGAATCCTAGAACAAAGCATCAAACTTCTCTGAACTCGTGTTTTGCTAGGTGACGAACATTTGCCAGATTAAGGCCAATTTTTTTAGCCATTTTGGAAACAAAGTTTGCTGTCTTTACATGTATGTCTTCTCCAAGTAGGACCTGGATGAGGTAGTTCTCAAAAAATCAAAAAACCCCTATTGTTCTCTGCATGGAAGTGGATTAAAATAATACAGTTGTATGCGAGGTGGGTGTCATCTTTTTGCGCCAAGTCCACTTGCCATGGTCATTCCAAAATGCCAAAGGAAAGAGAATCCATAACCTTCACATATCCTATCAGCAGAGTGCCTGGAGGTAGAGATGGGCAGGATGGGTGGAAAAAATGAGGCTTCTGCCAAACGTTTTCTTTGTAGGTCACTTATTGTAGTTAAAATTACAGGGAGCGTTAGAGCAAGCGGCCTATTAGCAAAGCCATGAAAACAAACCATTTGCCACTTCTAACAAACGTTGGGACAAAAATATGCTCCAAATTTTAAAAATAAGTGAAGACTTGGCGAAAAATAAGACCCGGGTTTATCTGCATTTCATCAGGTACATGGCGTGCTGGAACGAAGCCCACTGGCAGAAACATGGGGAGTGTTATCCTTTGCAGCACTGGGAATGTTCTCTGCTGAATTTGGCGCCAATGACCGAGCTTTGCTTGTTAGCTGAAGTTCACACAGACTCCTTGCCAGGCCTGCCCAGAACGCTGTCTCCTCTGACTTCCTGTGGTCTTGCATAATATTTCCTTGCTTCTTGTATAACTGCGGCTCGATCTGGTCACTGCCCAGTTTATACGCTCGACTTTTTAAAAGGCCAGTCCTGCAAACGTGCGGCTGAGCCACGTCGGTGGCAGGAGGCGTCCCGGTGGTGACGCCGATGGAAGCGCCCTTCCACGGGCAAACGGCCGGCGGCGGGGGCCCTTACGGCTCTGCCGACATGTCGGAAGGCAATAAAGTTGACCGTCCCAGCCTCGTGAGGAGATAAGCGCGAGGCACGACCTCGGCTTTGAAATACGCGCGGCTGGTGCTCTGATTTCTGTAGCAAAGATTCCGTGTTAATGAAGGAGGGGGGTGGTGTATCAATGGACGAGCACGTTTTCAGAGTCCTGTGAAGTTCTTGTTGCTGCTGGTAGTCACTCAGTTAAAAGTCCTTACATTTGGCTTGAAAACGGGCTCCAGGTATCCTGAATATTAATTTTTTTAAGACAAGGATCGCAAGTCTAGGTATTTAAAAAACCAGTCTTTTCATTCTACTGATCTTTAATGCTTCCACACAAGTTGTTTCTGCAGTTGTCTGCTATTAAAATACGCATGAATTTTGCATTACTGTTGAAGTGTATTTATTCATGTTTACTGTTTATGAGGTGAATTTCATAGCAGTTTGTGTCATGTAGCTCTGCATTAATGCTGGTTATTTTTTAAATATTTGTGTCTGCGCGTGTATCTATAGATATAACACTGCATGTAATTACAAAGCTTTGTCATTTTCAGAAGGGCAGTTGTCAAACATGACACTTTTCTAGGACCCCCTTTTCAAACGCAGGTTTCAAACTGTTACTTGTGTTCTTTGGCAACCCTGTTTCTGGCATGATTTTGAGAAGCTGAAGAGCAAAGATTACACAATCGTCACTTCAGTGTGTCTATAAATTTACTCACTAGACTTTACTGATTTATGTGTTATAATTCTGTACGATCTTCTAGTTAAAGCTATCTGCTGTGAAGGAACAGAATAATAATTTTAAGGGAAAACATTAGAATTGACTTAGTCATCACAGTTGTATGAGATTTTGTTTAAATCATCTAATTCTGTCATCTCTTCCATGAATCCAGGTTATCCAGTTGTCATAGTAACATTGACATCAAAAAGTTCACGCTGCCTACACATGACTTCTTGCAATACTTTCTATTCATCTGATTAATTTAACGGAAAATGCACTTTAACTGGTTAACGGGTATTATCAGGAAAGCTTTTCTTGTCATTTAAGAGTCGTTTGTTGCCTTGTAATTCTTAGGATCAACATTTTAATGACTACAGTCTAGGTAATATAATGCGATGCTACTGACATCTAGCAGACAATTTTATAGCATTGTGAATACCCACACTTTTGTGAGGCTTGTATAAATACACTGCATTTTGGCAGGTGGATGCAAAGCCAGAGTTCCTAGTATGGCTTGACCATACAGCTCCAGCGGGGTGGATGCCAAATAAACCACCTCAACGTGATGGAGAAGCCGCTTTATGTGCCAGTACCAAGGTAGTTTCTCACTGACGGTTTTGGAGTCCTGGATAAGCCACACAAATATGAATTGCACGGTAGGAGTAGACTGAAATGGAAGCAGTTAGAGAGACATTTTAGGATACGACAGTCCGTTTATTTTAAAAAGATTTTGTCTTTCCTGTGTAAACAATCTGAGCGGTTTTAAAAGATTTCGGGAAAAACGTTTGGGCTTTTAAAGTCACAGAGCTGGAGATTTTCTCAGCATTATAGAGTAATGTGGTTTAGAAATTCTTGTTCAAAATAAGGTGGGCTGAGCCTTAGTACAAGTATCAGCAAGGTCAGAGAGGTGCATGTGCTCTCTCAATCCAAACGTAGCTGTGTGTTGGAGAGGTCCACACTCACGTGGGCATATTCTTCCTTCTTTTCTTTTTTCTTTGATTATTTAGACATGTGCCACTGGGTGCTCCTGAAGATTTAAGGGTTTAATCCTCAGCTGCCCAGGCAGACACATTTCTCTGCCTTCAATGGGAGTTTTGTCTGAATAAACAGCTTGGGATTGTGCACCTGTACACATGTCTAAATAGGGACCTCGGTCAAGTAAACACGCGTGCAGCCGTACGCAGTAATCTGCTTTCGGAGCTGGGGAACACCCGGCATCGCTTGTGGCCACGTCTCGAGCTTCGTGCCAGCTGGTGTTAAGGACCCTGATGGCCAGCCACAGGAGGGGATTGAGAGATACCTTCGAGGGGTACAGCAGCCTCCGTCACTCGGCTTTTGGTGCAGCAAGATACTGCTCTCCTTGGCAGGACGTGTTAGGGCAGATACGCGCTTTCAAAATGCCTGCGCTCACAGATAAAGCAGAAGGGAGCAGCTTGCCTAACGCCGGGGGTTTCAGCCCTGCGTGCCTGCCCCTTCCTGAAGCTGGAGATCTTGCTCAGTGTTTCTCAGGCTGAACTTGCACAGGAGCAAGAATAAACCTCTTATCGAAGGAAGAGACTGTGTAAAGACTAACTGGAAACACCAAAAATATGTTTGCGGTCCCAAAGAGCACTAGAGCATATTTCATGAACTCCATTCTGCAGCTGGCAAAGTGGGCAACATCTGTAAACGTCTTGATAGGTGTGGTGCAGTGGGGAATAGAACATACTCCTGAGTGTATTTAGATACTCTCAGATGGGTGTCACGATTGAGAAAGAGTCACTGATTATTTTTATTTTCTTCTTATCATTTAATATTTTTTTAATGAAGCTTGCCCAGAGGCTGTAGTTTGTCAGCAGGGAATGCCAAACTTGTGACATCACCGCAAAACGCACCACGTCTCATGCAATATTTGTGACTTGTATGCTGTAATTAGGGAGCTGTGCACATGAGGGAATGCTGTAGGTGTGTAATAACAATTTTATTCTATGCTATATAAGCTGGTCTTGCGAAGTACTGAGGACCTTGGGATTTTTGGAACAGCTTCTCCTACTGTCCGAAGTAGTAATGCAGTATATTTAGCCTCTTAGAGGATAGGTCTAATAACAACAATTAGTATGTTTGCATGTCTAAGTATGCCTAAAAAGCTTAAATGGATGTGGTTTGAAAAAGTGAAATGAAAGAACCGTAAAATTAACATTAAACCCCAGCATATGCTTTAGTGAGGATGTGTGGGCTTAGCCGTACTACAAAAAATAGAGATCTGAAAAGCTTTCTGGTTGTCAGATCTGCCAGGTCAAGCAGAAGTGAATGGTAAATTCACCATCGCTTATGGTGCATTGGATTTTGCTTGCAGTTTTCAAGCATTAGGGAATGATATGGGGCTGTGGTCTGGAATATAAATTATGAAAAGGCACCTTTTGAAATGTCACCAAAAGTCCCAGAAAGAGCAATGACATCTTACACAGTTTTCACACTTCAATTTCTCTAAATAGCAACAAGAATAATTTCTGATTCTTTTAATTTGTAAAGATGGGAATGTTTTTGAAACAAAGGCAAGGAAAAGCTCGATGCCATTGGGAGCTGTAACAGAGGACAAGAGGTGCACTCTGCTTGTTCTGGTGCCAGTGCTCCTCATGGCTTGGTGAGATTTCCTTTTGGGTGGAGGTGGTGTATGTAGCTGCCCAGGGGGCTGGGAAGGGGCAAGGGTTGCCCTGTTTGCCAGCATGAACTTCTGCTGAGGAGATTGCTGTGGTTGCCTGCTACGTGAGAGGGCTGGCAGGACAGGACCACAAGCTGTGGAGAAAGCTGATGAGCAGTTTCAGCTCAGAGTGCCATGCTGGCATATCACATGTAGTTTCAAAGGGGTTTGCTGAGGCTCTGGTATATGCTGGACTTCATAGTCCATCAAGAGCACCTGTAGCCGCTAGAGGTTTGACTGAACTGACATTTCTGGGACAGTGCTCAGATTACGGTCTATGGACAAAGGCATGGAGGCTGGGAGAAAGTTTGGGGAAAGCATCGTTCATGCTTTCAGTGGTGTCTGCTGATCAACATGGGCTGTTGGGAAGATACTGGGCTACATCAACCTCTCACTTGGCCCACCAAGGCTATTCCTGTGTATTCCTCCATAGACGAGGTACCCCAGGAGGATATAAAGGGTTGAAGAAGGGACAAACCAACTTTACTTTCACTCTATCCAAGTTATCAGCAAAACCTCCTGCTGATTTCAGTGGTCATACAAGCTTTTTGAACAGAAATCTTCATCATTGTGTATCTATCATTAATATGTGTATGAATCAACTTTCAATCTGGTTAATAAGGGCTTGTATGAAATAAGTATTTTTGTTGCTTCTGCTTTTCTTGTTTTGCAGGAAAAATAAATATTTGCTTCTAGCAACCATAATTAATTATTCCAGGAGTTATTCTGCCTTTTCCACAAATGGCATGTATTTTTTTTCCACAGCAAAGCACATTTTACATACCCTTAGCACAACTCTAACCTTGGCTTAACACTGGGGGATTAGAGAGATAAGATACTAGCCATGGCTAGCATCATCTCCTGATAAACTGGAGCATCAGTAGAGTGCAGAGTTATAGCCTTGGAAGGCAGAGAAACAGCATTTAAAGCTCTTTAAAAGTGTTGTTTTTATGGATTGAATAAGAATCATGAACAAACAGATTTTTGCAATGATTGGAGATACTATTGTTAACTTTTGCAATAATTATTGAACTTGGTTTCTGTTCCTTTAAAAAGGAACATTTCCATGTTCAATCAATGGAGTGAAATACTTGGTAATTGCAGCATGGGGAAACAGTAGCATAGTCTATTTCAAGCAACATTTGAATACTGGAAACATAGGTAAAATGAAAGGTGAATGTTAATGATTTAATAATACAGTCCCCAGGACTGTGCCTAATGTATAGAAGGCAGTAATTTGCATTTGCTTCCTGTAGGGTGGCTTTGCTGAGGGACTGAGGGAATTTAGCATATGCTGATGCTGAGACTCTTCTATACATCTGTTGTTACTTGGAAGATGTAAGGTCTATGGTGGAGACTTGTAACATGTTCTAGGAGGAGGAGCGAGGCCCTGACAGACAGGAGAGGACTGGTGTACACAAGGGCTGATGAGGGGAGGAGATGATTATGTGAGCTCCAAAAAATCTTAAGGGGCACCAGGGTGCTTAATGCAGGCAAATAGGCTCTGTTTTGGAGAAGGATGTTTATGTGCTAGATAGAATTGCATATATAGCAAATAGCCTGAAATATATTTTGTGGTTACCACTACTTATATACAAAGCAAAACCATGATTACAGTGTTGTTGGTGTTTTTGGAACATCTTCGTGTGCCAAACAAGTTCTGGATGTGTGTAGGACAGGTTAATGTCAAAGATCATCAGAGTGAGAAAAGGACGGGTTTACAGGTACCGGCTATGTTCACAAAACCGACTGGAGCTAAATTCTCATTCACATTGGGTTGTGAAGACTTTAACCATCAAGTGTTTGATGGTGGCTTCTGCAGCACATGTGTGCCCACAGCACATGTTGCAAGGGGCAAGTGGCTGGACACGTGTCCTCAGGTCCTTAGACTCCTGGTCAGGCTGTACAGCGCATCGTTCATGTCCCTGTGTTCATCCCCGATGCTGTATGAATAGCTTGGGGCAGAAGAAGCTCCTTAAAATGAATTTACTCAGGATGACAATGTCTCATGAAACTCAATAGTTTCTCTTTGCCTTTTTGATCACGCTGGTAGCTCCTGCTGGAACAAATCTCCAATATATTGGCTTTTTTAATTTTTTGAAGTGTTTCAAAAAGTTCAAGGAAAAGTTGTCTTTTGGTTTTTTTTATTGTATTGGTTGATCAGAGACATTTTTAGAAGAGTGAGTCCTAACTGCAGTCAGAATGACAATTTCCTAGATAGTTCAGCACACTCATTCCACAGCCCTCCCTCTCCTACCAGTCTCCCTGCTGCTGTTTGAAGATAAATTATAGGCATGGAATAGCACACAGGTTAGATGCCTAGAGCAAGAGCCAAAGGCTTCAGCTTTGGCAGCGTGGCCAAGCTCCCACCGACTGTATGTCCCCAGGATTCCCCCAGGTTAGCCAGAGGGCACTGAACTTGCTCCTCCAGTCCAGCTTGCAGAGCTCATGATCTCAAATTGCTGCAATTATTCATTGGACCTCTGCTCAAAAAAAAAAAAAAAAAAAAAAAAAGCGAGCACCCTCCAGTCCCTTTGTAATGCTTAATAATAGAACATTAATAATTTTAATACATTAGAAAAAATGCACTATGACAAAATGTCTGTACTTTTGTACAGAAGGATTTCTTCTGTCATCCTTTCATGGTATGTTTTAAATAATGTAAGGAGCACTGTAAAGAAACTAATTGAAAATTTGGAGATTTCGTGCTTTTGCCTGCCCTGCTTATGCCCTGCTCAGTCCTAATGGGACAGTATTGGATGTAAATGGCTACAGCACTTTTGCTGTTATATATAAACTAAATTTGGGGAACTTTTAGTGTTCGTTATGTACAGTGAACCTCTGGGAAAGCTTCAACCCTTGACCTCTGTAGTGGGTTATGACAGGGAAGAATCGCAAGAGCTTGATTTAGAGCCATCTGTGGAAAGCTGGTTAAAAATATTCAACTACCATGTGCTTCCTCCTCTCCCCTCTCTCTTTAAGGTCCTCTTAAAATACATTCTCTGTGACTTCATTTTTATCATTACTTTGGGAGCCCTGTAGCCAAGCCTGCTTGTAAGGAAATGATTAAATTATATTCATGTTTGTGCTTTGAAATTGCTTTGGTGGTAATCCAAGAAGTATTTCCTTGCTCTTCCAAATTTCCATGTGCTTTAATATTAATGTATTTTCATCAATGTGACCTGCCCTAGCAGTAAAATTTGTTTGTAATTGGTCATGTAATGATTGCTGAAGGGATATAAACTAAATTTATCTCAAGCTTTTAAAAAACTTATTCTAAGAAAAATAAAGTTTTTATTAGAAAATGTAATAATATCAATGGGTAATTTGTCAAAAACATGAATGATCATCAAAGAAATTATGGTAGCAGAACTCTTTAATTTTGCTTTTACAAAGTAGAATATTCTTTCTTTGAAATACTTTGTTGCTAGCTTTTAATTCTGCATTATATGTTAATAAATGTTTATTCTTGGATTGTAGTGGCAATTTCGGACTAAAGAACCAGTAAGAACCCTTTCATGTGGTCTATATATCACAAATTAAAACTATCACAAATTAAAACTATCCCAAATATCTAGAATAAAGAAATTTAAAATATTTTTTAAATTTATTTTTATGATAGCACAGGCAGTCTTCAAAGCAAGCTGGAACATCTGACTGTCAGTTCAGACTTTGAAATTCTGGTTTGCTTTTTTGTTAAGTAAAGGTGAAAGGATATTTCATGCAAGAACTGAAGTGACTTCATTACTTAGGAGAATGGCTATTGCTAATGACTATTAGTTGCCTTTTTAGAGCAGTCAATAATATTTTGTTGGGTTTTTTTGCAAAATTATTTGTAATCAAAGCCATTATACTATCGCTTAAGTGGAAAGGCTACCATTTGCCCAGAACAGCTGTGTAGTTACATTAGATTCTATAAATAAGTTTATTATTTTACACGAAAGTTGTAAAGCAGTCTGTTTACCTCTGCTGAAGTAGAATAGTTGAAAACATGCCTAAAAAAAGGATGAAGGGGAGCATTGGAACAACATAACATCCTCGAAGGGTTCTTTATGCATATTTAATATTTTAATCAAACACAACTTCTCTGTGGTTTTGTGGTCTTAAGAAAACTGGAAGGAAGGAAAGTGCTATTTCACTCTTCAGCTGACTGAAATGGAGTAATTTCCTTGTTTAAAATACTGATTCTCTCTGATTGCCCTGAGATGTTTTTGGAGACAGTGGGGAAAAAATACAAAATAGGAAAATAAGAAAACTTCCATCAACTGTATGGAGAGAATAAAAACATTAGCATGCACTCTGTTGCCCTTTAGAAACACATATTGGTTAGATATGGAGGTTTCAGTACCACGTATGCTGAAAATGCCTTAATTTACCTTCATCTGTCAGTGTTAATGGACAGAGCAAGTGCTGGAGCTGCTGTAAAACAAATCTGTTTTCCTTTTGTCTGCTGTGCCACGTAATGAAATAAAAGCTAAATTATCACTGATAAAAGTAATTTGCAGAAAAGCAATGATAAAAATATAACAGCAGAGCTTGCCATTAGCAGTTTAAATGGATAATGTTTGCTAGTGCTTATAACCTACTTCTGTCCTCTGTTTTTTATTGTCTTCTCCCCTTTGCCATGCTGGCAAGAGCCTTTTCAGTAGAGGCTTAAGAGGAATAAAATTTTGGGTATGCTAAATCCTGGCAAGAGTAGCCTTCTGGGGGATTATGATTCTATGATAACTACTATTTTTTGCCTGTCATTTTCTGTACTGAAATATTGCCAAGTCAAAGCATGTAAACAGTTTGAAGTGCTGTTATCGGTATAGTTTTATCCATTCTAACTCGAGGAATGTATCTGCTAATGACGAAAACAGAGAAAATGGTTTATCTCATTGCAGTGCTGGTAACTCTTGTAAACTTATCACAAGTTACAAAATGTTTACTGTGAAAACCTTAGCTTGGTGTCATATGTTTAGGTGAGACTCATGCTTTCCTTTCTGTCTGTCTTTTAGTATGTCTGTATTTAATTTTTTTAAAATAATTTTTTTCCCTTAAAATAGGGAAGTTTGAAGTCATGTTCCACTTGCTCATAAAAACTCATAAATGGGAAGTAAACGTACAGTCTTCTGAGCCCCTTGTGTTTGTGTGTGTGTGTACGATGATTCTAATGTGTGCATATATAAATGTACACACGCATGCACAAATATTTAAATCTTATAATTTCCCTGTAAGCCAGCCTTATCTCTCTTGAAATTGAGTCGTCATTTTTAAATGCTTGGAATTCAGTTTACTTTTATGATGGGAAACCATCTTCCAGGGTAAAACATTAGCCATAGGGTACTTGAAAGATGATTGGTTTCTTGTAAGAGCTGGACAGGCTCATGGGTACATTTGTAGTTCATAAACGTATTTATTTAAAGACATTCAGCTGTGAATGACTAAATAGGGAACAACTGCTGTTGTGATACCTAGAAGTATTCTATGTTTGCAGCCTGGGCACTGCCGTACGGCGCTTGCCAGTTTGCAAATGTCAAGGACAGTGTTACCCTCTCCCATTCCTGCGTGGTTTGCCTCTGACCATCCTTCAGGAAACCTGCCCTTTCCTTCTCCAGCTCTTGCTGCCAGTTCCTCTTCTGCTCTGCGGCTGCGATGGCTGTAATCCTTGGGAAGTCTGGGCCTTGTTGGTCCAGGGAATTCGGGAAGGCACACAAACTCCCTCTCCTTGGCTCCAAAAATAAGACAAGGGCATCTCAAAAGCTGGGGAAACTGTTCACGAGTGTGGCTGTGCAGAGTATCAGGTACCACACACAGTCTCACTGCTGCTTGTCACACAATCTCTTCTAGGCGGAGGCTTATACAATGTCAAAGCTACTATTGTTTTAATATTTTATTGTGCACTAATATCTTGATTTTTCATGTATAATGAAGGGGGAAATATGTATGAACTTTCTAAAGTACTTTTATCTGACAAAAACCTTTGTGTTAATCTTTTGAGTGAACATGGGTCTGTACTGTTCTGAAGTTCTTTACGATTGGGGCTGAATGCTGTTGCTATAAATTTCTGTTATAATATTTTGAGCTTTTCTTCTGTATTATGTCCATTCTATGTGTCATGCTTTATTCCCTCTGCACCTTCAAAGTGCTTGGGGGGGAAAAAAAAAAAAGGTATTTAAAAATGTGTTTATAGCAGAACAGATAATTAGGGTCTTATTTCGCAATACTGTCCCAATAGGTGACAGTTGCTTTCAGAGATGCATTTAGTGGCATAATAATTAGTGGTCAATATGATGGAATAATAATAATGCCATACTGGAAGAAAACCTAGATTTTGGGTTGCTGATGGAAACACAAGTTTATGGTGGTAGCCTGACAGCATGGTGGCAGAGCTCTGCTTGCTGGTGTAGAATAGCAGCCAGGGCTCTGGCTCTTACCAGGCAGGCAGGATGTGATGCACAGGCTGATTCTTTTCATGGCATCTTAAACGTAACTTCAATCAAGTAAAACTTTGATGAGTAACATCAAAGCTGTATTACCGTAGCTAGACAGCAAAGGTCTTTGGTCTCCTGTTCCCTGATGACAGAGTGAAATAGAGAAGTAGACCATAAAACTACTGAAAACAGCAGCTTGGAACCTTGAGAGCTTTTGGAAAATGGAGTCTCTGCTGAACACTCAGTGCAAAATACATTTGGGAAATGCATGCTACTGCAGAATTAAATCCTGAGAATAGCTGGTCTTAGACTAAGCTCTTGTTTGAACTCTCATCTGTCTTCAGGGAGGAGGTTGCAAGTGCTGAACACCTCCTGACCATGTGGGTGCCAGAAGCACAGCAGAAAATGAGCTATTTTAGATAGTTTAGGTGAGCAGTCAGACCAGAGATAAAGCACGTGAGACCTGAGATATTTGGTCCGACACTCATGAAAAGAAGTATATTCAGGCCAAAACTTGAAAAGACCATGCAAAAGGCTTTTCAGTAAATGGAATTTTCTCTGCATCAAGGAAGAGCAGTCCTCCATAGTAGAGCACATACCTCTCTGAGATGGGCTGGGAGTGGTCTTGTATGTGCGAGTGTTCGTGTGGGGCTCACGGAGTGAACAGGTGTGGGAGCTTCCCACAGGTGAGGGTGAGGGTGAGGATGGTGCATGTGGGTGGGGAGCAGCATGGGGAAAAAGATTTGAACGAATAGAAAATAGATCCCAATATAAGGTTTAGTCCAGATTTTTTCTGAGGACTGAACTGTATCTGCACAGTTGTAGTCATATATATTTATAAGAAGATACTGCTTAATATAAGGTGTATCTGTATCCTTTTTAAAAGTTTTTATATAGTAACTTTTCTTTTTTCCAGTGTTCCCTGTGGGAATGAGAAGTGGTTCCTTCTTTAAGACTTCTTGAGCTACTAAATCTTGATGCATCAGGCTGATAGGCAGGCTGGACTCTTTTGTTCTTAGAAGTGTCATTCGTGGAGTTAAACAGAATTAATCTTTGTCCTTCTGACTGTTCTCAAAGCTTGCTTAATTAAAATGATCTGTGCTTGCATAACTGGGACTTTACAGAGTCCAGATGTTCCTGTATTTCAGCCACACTTGTACCTTTTACCCTGTGTGAAGCAAGACACTTAGGGTGAAAAGTTCTCCACTTCTCTCTTTATCTAATTCTAAGTCTGCACTTGGAAATATTTTTCCATGCTCTTGAAGTCTTTCTACACCCATGGGATTTTTTTTGGTTCTCTGCTTTCCCTTTCCTCTCCCTAAATCTGCTGACGGCACTCCCAAATCTTTCTCCCATTTTCTGAATTGTGTTATCTACTTCCTCCAGAGATGGTTTGATAAAAATCTGGTTTCCAGTTCTCTCCATGCTTCAGACCTCTGTGTGGTAGAGAACATCATTTAATGAAGCTCTATTCGTGGCCATTCTTGCTTTCCTTAATGTGGTATCCATTTCAAATGCTCCTCAATAATTTTATAATTTTTTCTATAATTAAGTACAATTTTATTGATGTATTGGAAATTCTATGTCATAAACTAGCTAAATGTTAATTCTTTCTTGACCTATGAAATTAGGTGAAATTTTCATTGCTTTTTGTAATAGATTTGTAGAAAGAGTTACTTTTTCCATGGAGATCCCTTGTTTTGTTTAAAATTCCCCCTAAACTGTTGTTTCTATCTACTTTCTTTTTTTAAAAACCTTTATCCTTCTCTTTTGGTCGCCAAGTAGCAGGGCTGATGCAGAAATCTGGATGTTCTTTCCCAAGCCAGACCGTCACTGCCTATTGGTACAAGAAGTGTGACATGTCCCAGGAGAATCTGAGAGCAAAGTACTTCCTGTTTATTGGCATTTCTACGAGACAAGAAAACATAAAATAAAACTTTGAAGTGCTGTGTTCTGATCTCCCATTCATGAAAGATGGGATAACTCCATTTAAGATAATGTGGTGAAGTGAGAATTGGTCTGAGGGACAGGTGTGATGTGACCCCCCCCAGACTAGGGGAGGGCAGACTTTGCCTTAGTAGTGTTGCAGGCTACTCATCCTGCACTCCATTGTGTCCCCACTGTGTCCTTTTCCTTTGTACCACAAGTATGATTGTTTAAATGGAGTTTCAGATGAATTTTGCTGTTCTTCATGTGCTTGGGTTCCCTGTTTATGTGGGGGCGTGAGTGTCAGCACTGGATCCCTGCGCTGAGTTGGAGTCTGATTGATGGGTCAGACATGGGGCATCCTTCTCTCCATGTCAAGGATGTTTTTCCTAGTCGTTTTGCTTTTAATGCCACAACGAGGAAGTGAGGAGTTAACATTTCAAGATGGTAATTGAAATAGCTGCAGCTCCCAAAAACATGGGAAAGGCATGTTTTGAGAACTGGCTTTGCAAAGCTATTTTGAGTCAACCCTAAATGGGACAGTGTGCTCCATGGCATCCAGTCCTTCCCATGTAAACGCTGGGGAGAGGTCGCAGAGCACCAGGCTTTGCAGGCGCTGCCTGAAGCCAACCTTCGGTTCATACTGTCCAGAGCACCTGGGCTGTAGAAATGTCCATGCCAGGCAAAGCTGTGTGATGGTGAGTACTAGTGAACAACGTGATTCTAAAAAGCACCAAAGTAATGATTTGCTGGGGCTGGTACATTCGTAACGTGGAAGGAGAAACAGCATTCACCGGCGTTAGACGCAAATACTGTATTTTCTGAGAACTGGGCTTGAGGGGGGAGTGAGGGTGTTCATGTGTGAGGTTTTTTCTCCCCAAACCCCATAGCTTATCTTGCTTGTTTTTCTGTCTTTCCTCTCCCCTCTGGCCAGACTCCAGTGTGTAATTCTGCATTCTTTCCTATTCAGCCTGAAGTTTTCTCATGTTAAATGTTTGTTTTGAATTTGCACCTTGTTTCTGCCTAGAACAGGTCTGTGATGCAAGACCTGCTGCTTAGGATATTTTTCAGCATATAAACCAGGCTGAAAGTCAAGTGGTGTTGGGTTGGCACGCCTGTGTGCCCAAAATAACTTCAAACCTATAAAAATAGGCAGTAAGAAATTAATTCTTACAGAGGGAAAATAAAATATCTGCAAATATTTTGACAGTGAAGGTGACTGACCAGTAGAGCAACCTACTAAACGTTACAGTGGGTTGGCTCTGCATCCCTGAAAGTTGCTTAAATTGACCTGATTGTTCTTTTTTTTTAAAAAAAAAGGCTAGGATTCAAACTGTATTAATTCAAGCGAATCCTGCAACCTCTGATGTACAGGTTAGACAACTTGTTGGCATTCTTCTTCCTTTCTGGGCTGATGAGGTTTGACACCGTCATTCATGCTTCTCCCAGAGCTGTTAGTAAGGCAGAGCTTCAGGGAAATGTATCTTCATTCAGGATTTTAATAAAACATGCTATAATTACAGTGAATAAAATCCCTGCATCTGCAGAGGCATGGGCCTACACCCTACCTCCACTCTGATTTGAAGCTTAATTGAAAATACAGTAGAGCAGTGGACTCTTCTGTTAATTGTCGCACTGTGGGTCAATTTTATTGACTGTGTTTCAGAAGACTTTTTTCCAGTTTAAAGCTAAACAACCTCTTCTCAGCTGTGGTAAACATTTATTGGTACATAATAAAGTTTTATTTATCATCGTTGATGAAAATCATCTATTTGATCCTTATGATCTGAGATATTGGACCCCTCTAAGTGGAGAAACTGTGGTTGAAATATTCATCCGTGTGGGTTTGTTCACTAAAGACTATTGTTCTTTTAGGGTCCTTGGAGATTTTTTTCCCAATGTTTTCAAGTTTTCTTCAAAAGACTACTGGGAGGGTCAACAGAAATTCGTGGAAGTGCTTTACGTGTAAGAGGAAATGATAATAAGGAGGGGGAAAAGTTGATATTGATTATTGTTGCAGACAAACATGAATAAGATTTTTTTTTTTATTTTTTTTTATTTTGTGAATAAAATGGATAGGACGTACAAAAAGTGTATTCCTCTAAGGCTTTGACAACATTATTTTATAAATGTTCCATTGACCGAAAATTATGTTAAATCAAGTTTAATTCATACTTGTACAATTCAGATTTACTCCATTGGTGTGCTATGCCTTGCTCTTTAATTATTACTATTGTTTTCCGTATGCATTACATTATAAAGGTTTCTTAGTCTTAAATGTATTTCACAGTAGCATATGGCTGTTCTAGTCAAAGAGTTAAATATTTATTCATGTTCTGTATTCTATATGAAAAGACTTTCTCTTTTATTTTCTGTCTATGAAGGGTAAAAATCTTTTCATAACTACTTTTGGATATAGCAGTGTGTTTTGGACAAATGTAGCTAACCATACTGGCATACAAATGCAATTCGAAAGAATATGTTAATGCAAGAAGCAATTTTATCTTTTGTATCAACCCGGGTACATGGTGCTCTTTCTGTGCCTGCCTCATCCCTCTTCTGCACGAGCATTTGGGGTAGGGTTGTGGTACAATTGTTTCTCAGCGTAACTCACCTTTGGCCTCTGTACCATCTCAGTCGTGTTTTCTAATAGCAAAATCATCAGTTTTGGCAGCGAGTGTAGGTTCTTTTATTCTTTTTTCCTTTTTTTTTTTCCTTTTCTTTTTACTTTTCCTGAGAAAGCAGTCGTTTTTGGAAAAACTGTGCAGTTCAGTTGACTAAGTTATGTAATTTAGGCAAGGACAAGGAGAATAAAAATTCCATTTTCCAAGAAGGGCAGTAAGGAGGCATGAGGTATGTTTACAAAACAGTATTGGTAGTTATTGAGACTCTGGGCTCCAAAGGGATGAGAGCGCCCTCACCCCTCCCTGCCTTGGGATGTACCATCTCTTTTTTTGTAACTCTTGTGACCCCTTAGGCGTACACTGCTACAGCTGCATCTTGGGCTTTCTTGTCAGAAATTTGGCTGCTGTACAGTTAGAATCAAAATAGTGAAATGGGGAGGTACCGCACCCTGACAGATGCAAAGTTCTGATAGGTGTCCAAGACCTGCCTGGCTGTAATGTGTTTCTTAAGTAAGCTGGCAATTGTAAATAGTATCAAATTAAACAAAAGAGACTAGCTGCTTTTCTGGAAGAACTGAGTTTTACCTACCTGCCTACCTTTGTCATAAACAGATTTTACTACAGTTATTAGACTTCCACCTCCTGCCCTCTTGGGTTGATGGGACCATGTTGGAGATGAGAGTCAGGCCCAATATATGCGTTTGTGTCTCATTGGCTTAACTTTCAGAAGGATAAAAGCTCCAGCAGGAACAATGGCAAAATACTGATATGTTAATTCATAGTTCTGAAGCAAAAACCAGAAAATATGAAGAAATGTAGCCACGTGAATTTACCTTTGTGCACACATTGAACGCCTCCTAGCTTTGCTGCTTTCCATTTATCATCATGTTTTATTTTTGTCTAGAGTAACCATCCTTTGATTGTGTATACATAAAAGTTTAAGGCGTTGGTAGGCAGCAGTAGGAAGTGAAATGGTAAAGGAAGAAATAGCAAAAGAGAAAGGCTGCATCTAGTTATTCACTGTGTATCACAACACAGACTGCCTTTGTATCAGTTCCCTTTTAAAGTTTGTATTTAGCGTGTAATTATTCAGGGCCATGTGTCAGAAGAGCTAGTAGCCATTTCCTGACACAACCAAGCCTTAATTTTTAAAATATTTGAAATACTACAGTTGAGTGTGGAGAGGCCACAATTGTAACCTCCTCGAGTCCTGGAGTTTCGATGTCCCTCTGGCTTCTGCCACGGCAGTGGGTGCCGGGAGGCAGGTCAGCCTCAGCCTCCTCAGGGCTTTGCCAGCAGCGGCTGGGAGGTGGACAGAGAAGGCACTGCTGCCCTCACCTTCCAGCCTCTGAGTTTAGCTGAAGTGACTGCAGGCTTTCTGGCCGGGTAGCTGAAGTGGCCTGACCCTTTGATTCAATACTTTTCCCTCAGAGAAAGAGGAGAATACAATTTACCCCAGCTCAAGCTACTAATCTTCGAATTTTATCATCTAGCGTCAGACTTAAGTAGTAATGAGACATCAAAATCACAGCATGGGAAGTTGTCCCTATTTCAGTTTACCCGATGCCTTAATTAAGAGGAGACAGACAATTAAAGAGCTACTGTATAAAATAACAGCCCCCTGAAAAGAAAGCGGGAGCTAAGAATGAGCTATGTCCTGGGATGTTTGTACGGACAAACCTGACACCCCAGAGGGCAAAAAATGTAGCGTAGCTCTCAGGATCTGCCCTGGATCGTTGTTGCAGGAAGCAGAGGAAACTGTGTTACATGGAATGATCAAAATTTAGAGCATCTGTATTGTTATTCTCAAGAATTATTATTCCCTGTTTGCCAAAGAAGTAGCTGTTTAATCTGTCTTTCTGGACATCCATCTTCTCGCTGTGAATGGCTACAAGTGGCCAAGAGACAGAGGGAGAAACCATTAAATTCCATCGTAACTAAGTGCACATTGAAATGATTAAGGTCCAAAGGGTAAAGAAGGATGAGCATTATTTCATAAAGATTTTATTGCAAGAGCTGCTTTTTTAACTTTATTAGCAAGAGTGTTTCGAAGGTTTGACACTTGGGAAGAACGAGGCACGGCTTATTAACAGACAGTGTCACAAAATGATTTTGATGATCACTCTGAGCATTCTCTAAAGGAGAAGCATTTTCATGTCAAGCTGCTGTGCTCCACCACTGCATCCAGTGCAGAGACCTTGGGCTTCAAACAGTGACACAAAGTGGGCAAATTTCCTTTGTTAGATGCTCAGCTCTGCATACTGAACTTGGGGTAATGAGGGCATCATTACAGAGCAGCCTGGAGCCTTACAAGCAGAACCACCTCTCTTGGTGTTCCCAAGGCTGGAGACCTTCACCTGCTTGATCTTTGCTCTGTTGGTAACCATACTGACTGCGATCGTGACAAACCTGTGTCTTTGACTATCTGTTGATTGAGACCCATTTCATTATTGATTGTTTTTATAGCTCCTCTTCTGTCTTGCAGTTGTTTTGTCTTACATATTATATTAGTTCTAAAAACTGTTTTAATTGGCAGAATTAGCAAAAAAAAGATCACAGCTGAAATGTATCATGGAAGGTCATTCACTTCTATCGCAATTTTTTTAAATTGTGGCAATATATTTACTTTATGATCCCTATAAATGCTCGCTATTGTTTATTTACCAGACAATACTGTTTTAAATTTTGATAACTTTACTCTGGAAATGAAGATGTCTGCAAAGACAATAAATTGAGTCTGCTTACATAGACAGCCTGGAGATTCATGAGAGAAGAAAGGTTTTGGGGGAAGTTTCGGTGGATGCTTGCAAACCTCTTACATGGTTTTTTTGTTGAAGATCTCTACTGATCTCTTTTCAGGGCTTGGAGAACCTACAACATATTGAAGGGTGGACTGTTTGTTTTCTCTGTGTTGTTTTTATGTACTGAAATATTGTAGTGAAAATAGCTGGGTGGGGTGTAATGAATGTTTTCAAAGACCTTCCTTTGAAAGAGGCTTTTTTCCAGCCCTTGGTGGTCACCACCCATTTTCCTGTGCTGTGTGCGCCTCTCTCATTGTTCCTACCCACAAGGGCCCCTTGTGTGAGCCTGTCAGCAATGTGCCACCACCATGAGATAAAATGTCGTGGGATATTGGTTGAGCCTGATGAAGCGCCAGGGTTTTCACCCACAAATATCGGCGGATGTTGCCCAAGAAGTAACACAGCATGAGATCGTAAAACTCAGGATTTGTCAACAGTTTTCGGCATGAGTCTCTCAGCTGTTTACAGTTGAGTGGGTTTGAGGCTGAAGCGTAGGTACGCGTGCCACCGATAGTGAAGTCATGTGATGGCAATGTTTGTCCTTTAGGCTTGAAATAAAGCTTAATTGAAAAATTGTCCTCGTTTACCTCCAGTTGCACCATCTTGATAAATAATGCTGCTTGTGGTTTGGTATGGGCTAGGATGTGGTCGGTACCCCATCTGAAAAATGAGGCTGGTTTTGAGTTTAACTTCTGGGCCCCTCCCAGGCCTGCAAATTGCACTTCGTTCACCTTTAGCTTCAACCCGCTGGTTAAAAGATAAAGCACATCCTTTGGTATGTGTTTGTTAGAGCAGGTAAATAGTTGGGTTATCTGAAAACAGATCTTGGTAATACCTGCTGAGCTTCTGAGCAACAATATGTATGGACCTCTAGATTAGCTGTCAAAATTGACTGATTGCTACAAGAAATGCCACAAGATAAGGATCTGTAATCTCTCAAACACAAATCATTGATAGACATCTCGGGTTGTGCATTGTCATAACCTTATCCCCCCTGCTGTGCTGTGATTCCAGCTCTAGTTGTGCTCCAGGGACTCTTTCTTCAATATGTAAATGGAAACTATGAAGAAAAGCAGAGTGAGTATATTTATCACCCCTAAAAAAATTTGCAAATTTGAAAGCAAGTTCAGTTTTAGCCAACATTGAAACGGACATTTCTGTAGCATTGTTTAGTGGGTTTGGTGGTGGGATTTTATAATCTGCAAGTTATTTCTGAAGCTTGCTGTATCTTGGCTGGTATCAGAGAGTTGATTGCCACAGGGAAGGAATCCACCATCCTGTATGTTGATGGAGCTGAGCAGTGCAAAACCAGTCTTGGGAGGGAAGACTGAGTTTAGATGTCTTTGTGCTCCTCTGATGGAGATCTGACCACGTGCTGGGCTGCTTTTCTCCCCAAAGTTCCTTAATAATTGAGAAGATGGGGGAAGCGTTTCACTGGCCTGTTTTAAGTGTGGGCTGCAGCAGCAGCTTTTTACCAGGAGTACCCAGAGCTGTCCTGACCTTTTTCCATGACCAGTGCTGGGACTTGCTGAACACGCAGTGGCTTGGAGCTGGAAACTGCTCTGCCTGAAAACTAAGCCATGAGTAAAGTTTCTCTGCCTTCTAGTCCTAATGCAGGGAATGGGTTGAAAAGGCAAAAAAGGCAGTGCATCTATGTGCTCTAACTGCTGATCAAGCTGTCTCCTCTGCACACTGTGGGCCTCGTGCAGTTCCACGGGGCTGTGCCTTGCCACAGAAGCAACATGTTCAGCACGTCCTCCGAGGTACCAGGCTCGTGCTGGTGTGGCGACTGCAGGACGGGCTGCACTCACACCATCATAAAATAATCCAGAGCCAGATTAATGGCTGCTGAAATCCTAATACTTATCTTTCTGGTTCAAGGTACTCATAAAACTACAGAGAAAATGGTAGAACATAAATCCTGTAGACGTTGTTTTGCTTACTGTGATTAAATTTATCAGACTCTGGTGACATATTGTGAACCTAAATGCTTTAAAAAAAATATAAGTGCTCTTGAAGTTTCAGTAAGGTTTTCAACATTGAACTCCCAAAATACTATTTAGTCACTGTAACAACTTCAGTATTCACAATGATACTTTAAACTGCAGGTGCAAATTGTTTTTCTTTTAGAAGCAGCATTAAATGCAGCTAGTGGTATAAAAAAGATGCTAGTGGTATAAGCATTTTAAAACTGTGAAGACTAAGTAATTAAAACTAAATATCAGAACTTCAGACATTGGAAAAATTACTGTCTTACTGTGAGAAATTACTGTGGAATTTATCTTGTCTAAAATGCTGATGTGTTCCCCATTCAAGAAAACATATTTCTGGCTGCGTTACTGTTTATGGTAGACAGTAGCTACGGTAGACCACCTATGGTCTATGCTGGTCCTAGTCATAAATACACTCAAAGACACCAAAAGTCTGGTATTCACTGGTATTCTCTTGATACTCTAATCGTACTAGGCAAGTCCCTTATTGTGCTAGGTATCCTTTAAAAAGGTCTAACGAGAATGGAAATGAGTTGGTTACCCTTAACACGAACTATTCCCTGGTCTGTCCCTGAGACCCTCATATTTCTCATTTTCCTGCCTGTCATGTAGCCTTTGGTTTTAGACTTAGATGAAATTATTGCATTGTATGTTGATACAGCAGCAGGTGCCATGGTTTACAGAACTAGCAGTGATTTGTTACTTAATGGGTATGTGCAGAAGCACAAGAAATCCCCCAGTCAAACCAAGGAGCCGGTGCCGAGTTACTGTAAGTTAGGGCAGCTTTAAAGGAAGGGTGGAAGGTATTTCATTTCCTTATTTTTGTAATAGCCCTTTCTGTTAGTAGCTTTTCTTGTTACCTTTGAACTCTCATTTCCTCTATTAATGAATTCCCCATTTTGGCGTTGTTTGTATTTGTTTTGTCTGTGTACTGGGTACCAAATCCCTGTGTGCAGCAACGCTGCTTTAGCACTTAACAGCCATGAGCACTTCATGTATTTTCAAGGCATTTTTTTCCTCTCAATCCAAGAATAACTCTGCATCCTTCCCCTTCCTATCACTCTTGCTGCTGTGCTGAAACTGAGGATCTGGACTCTTCTGAGACTTTAGAAATAGTTATTTTCACTGGATAGAGGTATAAGGAGGGATCTGTATGGCACTGTGTATGGGGTTCATTCACAGCTTCATAGTTTGGCCCAAGTTCCTGGTGAGCGAGTAAATTGCTGCTTGTAGCACTTTTTATTTACTGATGGTCACTTTTATTACTTTAACAGATGGGGGCTTTCAAAAGCACAGCATGCCATCCAGAATAAACTGCTTGTCAGGTAGAATGGTTACAAATACTTTTTAAAGGAATTTTAAGGCTAAAGTAAGCATGACCACTGGCTACTTGGTGTCTGTACAAGCACACCTCTGGGGCTGTCAAGTGGTGTGGTTCCAAGATAGCTAGAGTGCCTCACAGCCAGCGAAACTCCTTTATAGATATTATGCTGGTTTAAATCATCTCAAGATTTTCCAAGCAGAAGGTAAAGCAAAATATAAGCACACAGCAAAAAATGGGTTTTCTAGATTGAAAAAAATCTGTGTTGTTATCTAAGAGTGCTGCCTGGTAAAATATCTTTATTGACCTTTTACTGGTTTGATTTGGAAAATCTTTTTAATGCTAAACATCTCATTATTTTTTTCATTTATTTGTAGTGTAAAGTATTTTCTTATCTTTGCATCCCTAGAATATAGCTCGTTCTGCAAGTTAGCGTTTGAAGCTTTAACTCAAAACCATTTGAAATGCGCATTTACTACAGAAATTTCATGTGACTGCTTAATTAACTGTGGATTCTTGACCTTTAAAGTGCTGGAGCTAGAAACATTTAATAACCCGCCATTGGATATAAAGTAATATGCTTGTTGTTTTTACTAGCTTGCACACATGGCAGTTTGAAGCAAAGTCCAAGGGTCATCAAAATCATCAAGGAAACCGAAGCGAGTCAGTCTGAACTACGTATTTCAAAGCATTACGTGAATGTGTCACACAGTATGTATGTTCAAGTGAAGGCTACCAGATTATATGCAAGGTATTTTTATGCAAGGTGCGGATTACGATTTCTCTGAAAGTTTTTGTGATCTGGAGCCTACAAGGTGGGAGTGTAATTCAGTGTAATTACTGTGCTGCCTACTCTTAAACAAGCAAGCCTGTGTCTACACAACCAGACTTATGGACTTGTTGAGAGCAGTGAAACACTGAGCAGAAGATTGCTATCTTGGCAAGTCCCCTCCATCATTTTAAAGGAGGCCACCAATGTCCTTGACAGCAGGAAGGATCGATGAAGCTGATCACCTGGCACCGTTGTTGGCTGAGTGGGTACCAAGGGCTTTAAGGGGATAACTGCATGCGGGAAGGACCCAGGGAAATGTATGGGTGGAGGTGGTAGGCAGGGATTACTGGTGGAGAATGAAGTACCAGTAGGATTGAGACTGAAGAGAGTGAGTATGGTCATAGCCATTGGAAACAATACCAAAACATTAGGTCAGTTCTCTGCTGAGACAAGGAGGGTTGTGTGGGTATCTAACCCTACTTCAGACCAGAGAGTGCTGCTGTATACCTGCACATAAACTCCCATGCGGGGGGGTGGTCTGTTTGCCTCAGTGTTTGTGGGGTTAGTCCCTGTTGTGTGTGGGTTACCCGTACCTTCTGAGGGTGCCCAGGCAGGGAGGGTGGTGGCAGCAGCACAGCCCCCAGCCCAGGCTGGCTGCCCCAGCATTTCTTCCAACTGCCAGAGTCTGGAGCCATCACAGCAGTGAGTGACAATCCTTAAACTGACATGATGTTTTGCAAGATTATTTAAACCAGGTGGGTTATGTGGGGCTTCAGGTTTTGCCAAGAAGTTGCTGTGCCTGGAGTTTCTAGTCCTGCAGCAAGAGAGGCTTTGGAAAGACAGATTATGATTATCACCCTGGGTGTGCAAGATCTTTTTCTGCAGGCATTCCCACCGATTTCAGTGAAGCCATGTCGCAAGGGGCTGTCAGGGATGAGCAAGGGGATAGGAATCTGGCTCCTGGGATTTGTGCAGAGCATTCCTACACCTGGATGCTTCCATCCAGCGGGTGGGATTGCGTACTCGATTTCTGTGCATGGGTGTACCTTTGGGACTGGTTTGTTGTTTGGGTTTTTGTGAGAAGTGTGGAGAGCTTTCGCTTCTGAAAATTTTGGAGCTTCACCTGAGAAGACAAGTACTTGCCAGCAGTTTGTCATCTTTGCTGACACGTGTTGGCCTGGAAATTCTATTTTCAGAGTGCAAACTAAACATGGCCAGGAGGGAGTGGGAAGTCATGTAAGCAGCCGTCCCCGGGGTATAGTGCCACACTTGTGTTGTGTGGCGGGGAACTGCCTGTGCTGTCTGAACTCTTCCATTCCCTGTGGGCCTGGAGCATCTTCCGACAGCCCTGGAAGAATTCTTGCTGGGAAGCAGCACCTTCCTGTTCCTTCTCCTCCAGCCTCCCGACCACGCTCTGTGCAGCCAAGTCCTGAGAGGAATCTCTGGGCCTCTTCCTCAGTTCAGTCGCTCTGTTTCTAGTGGAGATTTGAGCGTCTCCATTCCTTCCTCATGGCTTCGTAGGGAATGGTCGTGCTGTGATTACAATGTGGGAGGTGCGTGTGTGGCCGAGCGGGGCCTCATCCTGCCGGATCCCGGGGTTCCTGAAGGAACGAGTATTGGGAAGCTCTCAGGAGGCTTCCCCTGCAGTACCTCCAGGCCTTACACCAGTGCATGGGGGATTTGATTGTGATGGCTTTCTCCTCCCTCTCCCCTCTGCACTTTTAAAAATGTGACACAGGTTTGGGGGAGCGAGGTTTCCGCTTCTGCTTGCGTCATTTTCTCCCAGCAGTGACGCACACATGTGCTCTTTTTTTGCCACATAAGTGGGTGGTTTATGTGCTGGGAGGGAATGATTCATACATTAGCTAGAGCCTGAGCCTTTTCTCTACTGCCCTAACGATGTGTGAAGGGGATTTGGTGTCAGCCTTTCCTCCTGGCCTTCAAAGGGGTAGGCTGTTGAGTGGTGATGTTTTCACTCTGGATAGTCCAGTCTCGCCCGGGGTATAAAATGCTAATCCCAGGCATAAAATGGCGGTAACTGCAGAGAGCCTTCATGGCCTGTTTGCCGGCAAAGAAAAAACGTGAAAATACTGCTTTTTTGTGCCAGAACTCTGACACTTGACTGCAATTTTTGGAGGCTTTTGCAACAGGGCAAGTAAGCACAGAATGATTGTCTGTGACAGGGGTGTCCCTGGGTGGAAGGGACAGCAAGCAGGTGTGCGGCTGGAGCACCTCTCCTATTGGGACAGGCTGAGAGAGTTGGGGTTGTTCAGCCTGGAGAAGAGAAGGCGCCAGGGAGACCTTATTGTGGCCTTTCAGTATGTGAAAAGCGCCTACAAGAAGGCTGGAGAGGGACTTCTTATAAGGGCATGTACTGACAGGACAAGGGGTAATGGCTTCAAACTGGGACAGATTTAGATATTGGGAAGAAATTCTTCACTTTGACGGTGGTGAGGAACTGGAGAAGCTTGCCCAGAGAAGCTGTTGATGCCCCATCCCTGGAGGTGTTCAAGGCCAGGCTGGATGGGGCTTTGAGCAACCTGCTCTAGTGGAGGTGTCCCGGCCCATGGCAGGGGGGTTGTAACTCGATCTTTAAGGTTCCTTCCAACCCAAACCATTCTGTGATTCTATGTCTGCCGGGAGAGGGGGGAAGCTGTGTGAGGCAAGCAGCATGGGGTCTTGGGGGTGTTTTGGGCCATTGGGCCCTCAATGTTGCTTGTGCTGGGGCTGGCTACAGTCACAATGTGACTTGAGGCTGTGCTGAGGGAGGGAAGATGGGGAGGAAAATTGAGGTGCAGGAAGCTATAGAGGGGCTTTCAGCAAATTGTTTATTTACAATGATAATGAGTGAGCAAGAAAGTCTTTTGAAAGCAACCAGGCAGGCTGATTTCTCCCCTTGTTTTCTGATGTGAGAAAGCTCTCGTGCAGTGTGTCATAAATGACAATGTCTCTCTGCAGAGAAAGAAGCACAATGGGCAGAAGCAGTGTTGAGGGAAAGCATCTGCAGCAGAGAGGGAAAAAAATCATTCTCTGCTCACAGCATTAGTTATTAGAAACCTTGAACAACCCATGGTTAATGAAACCAGCTTGTCTCATTAGCCACACTTCAACATTATAGTTACAGAGGTTAGAAAAACTAAATATTTTTCTTTGTGGCCAGAGTGGCGTCATGAGAGACCCTGTCTTATACAACCCGTTTTTACTGCACAAATTGCAACATGGATTTGGCCTCGGTTCCCAACATTCTGTATTTCAATGAGGAGGGATTGAATCTTGTTTTGCCCAAGTTGGTCCTAATCTGAAAATTTTGGGTTCTAGATTTAGAGCAGAGCTTCAACATTTATGGTGCAAGTTAAATTTTCTAAGCTGCAATTGCAAATTCTCACAAATATTGCGGTGTAGCTTTTGTTCAATTTGGGTTTGGTTTGTTTCTACTCTTTTATTCCACTTTCTCAGACAGCTGTATTTTTATATGGATATAGTATGACTCTTGGCAAGGATAAAAGTAAGGAGATGGTAAGAGTAAGTAAGGAGAGAATATCTGATCCTTTAGATTCAAACTCGGGTGGGCTTGCAATGCACCTGAAGTCATTATCAAAGTTGGATCCTGCCTTTAGGTACTGCCTTTAGGTCTCATCCCATGCATACCTCCTATAACAGATGCCATGTTAGAAAATATTCACCTCAGGCAAAATAATTGTGAAAGAGGTTTGCTGAGGGATGATCGTGGATCTTGAGAAGCATTTATGAGGCCCCTTGCCCTCTTAGCACATCCACCAGTGAGCACCTACCTGATCCCTAAGCATATGACCAGCTTCACATGTTTTCCAGCACGAGGACCTTACTGACCTGATTGTGAGCACATTTCTGCTTTGGATGATGGTGTTGAATGCCAAGCCAACACCTTACTGTAACTTTACTCTCAGCATTTCATGACCACCCCTGGTTCTGTTTCCTTTCTTTAGACTACCTTACTAGGTATTAATACTCTATTTCTATTTTGTGTAGTTCTTTATGAGACCAGCAACAGTTTCCAGGATTAAGTGATGTGATTAACATTTTCCTTATCTTCTTCACACAAATAATATATTTATTGAAATACCCTATTTTGATAGGATTTTTTTTTTCAGTTGATTTATTTTTATTTTATAGGTCATTATTTTATACCGACATTGGAAAAAGCAGGTTATAAGCTACTTCACTTTTAGGTGGCCTTGCAAATGGAGAGCTGCCACTGGTGATTCTAGAAATGAATGTGCAGCCATGACAGCAAAAACAGTGGGGCTGATCTTCACCCCCTGTTCTGTGCTTATCCAAGCTGTGCTGTTTTCACTGGTATAGCATTACAGGACTCTGCCTGAAAATAAATATATTCTGTGTTGGCGTAACTAAGGTGCAAAACCTCAATTCGTGCAAGTGAAGAAAACTTGTAACATCAGCAGAGCAGGGGGTTGAAACAGTTGATGGTTTTGAATGGATTCAGGTTCTTCATGTTCTGAAATAAGAATTGTACTTTATAAAAGAATCTTAAAGTCAGTGAAGCTCCCTATTAAGCTATCCTATCCCAGATCCATTATATGTATAGCCCTTGTGTTTCTCACATGTTAAATTTAGCTTTGTGTCCCTCGGTGGCTTAATTTTGCATACTTGCCTCATAAAATGCCTTTCCTTCGTTATTTCCTGCACTTCTGTCCTCTGTGGAGTTTGAAGGAGGCTGGTTCTATCAGTCATGTTATTTTACTCAAGAAGGAATCTGTTTTCATAGACAATGGAGAGATGGGGATTTAATTAGAATAGCTTCTACGAGGCTATTCTTGCAAACAACAATATTTTCTTTCCTATTTTGTATCCTTTGTGGTCAAGGAAAGGTGGTATTCCAGCATAATGTTGGATTAAGAGCTGAGATGGTTGTATATACAAACACGATTCAATACCCTATTATTACTTTCATTGTAATGTGGTGTACAGCCATTGAAATTCTAAAATGTTGAAATTTCTACAACACAGTCACATGCACTGTAATTGTTTCAACTTTGAAGTGGATTTTCACCTCATCCCAGAGTATTTTTTGAGTAAATTAATTTAAATCAAACAAATAATTTTTTTATTTTTAATATTTCTTAAATCGTGAATAATCAAATTATTTTGAATCTTTTGCCTACAGCAGATCTTGACCCTGTTACACTCAGTGGGGATTCAGGGTGTCCAAAGGCTGACTTGTGTAGAATCAGAGCCCTTTCCAGTTGTGGCAGTCCTCTCTTCCCATTTTTAAAGGAGCAGATAGATATTAAAGTCTATTTGGTTGATTTAAACCAGCTGGCAAAATGGATTCATTGCTGAGAAGATTTTTTTGCTTGTAAACGCCTCTCTCAGGTCATGAATTGCATTTGAAGAAGTGCTTTTTCCTTTCCCTCCCTTCCAGGAGCAGTTCCGAACGGAGGAAGGAGAAATCAAGAGATGCAGCAAGATGCAGAAGAAGCAAAGAAACGGAAGTTTTCTATGAACTGGCACATGAGCTGCCCCTGCCCCACAACATCAGTTCCCACCTGGACAAGGCCTCCATAATGCGCCTGGCAATCAGTTTCCTACGCACTCACAAGCTTCTGTCTTCAGGTAAGATCTGGCTAAAAGATGTTGTCAATGCTAGTTCATGGCTCTTTGGTAAGAGTTGGGCGTGTTCTTGTCCGAGTACTTGGTCCTAAAGGAGTGAGAACAGGACACAACTGCTTGTGTCGTGAGGATGCAACTAGGTTTAAAGATAGGTTGGTGGGAGGTTTTTTTTGTCATCAGAATTATCTATATTTTACTTGGGATGGAAAAATCTGAGTGATTAGTCACATAAGGTCTTTGTTAGCAAAATAGCAACTGATACGATTTTGCCTCTAAGAAAACCCAACTCTCAAAATTCTTGAATGTTGTTTATTAAGCTCATTTACAAGATTCAGAATTTAGTGCATTTGAAAGGCAGCTGGGAACTTCTGGATGTCCGATACTTTGTTTGAAAGGACTAAGTGTGCTAAATGCTGGTAATGAGTAATATGTGGATTGTTTATGACAAAGTAGACTAAGATAGCTAAAGCAAACAACTTTTGAATTCTCAACAGGGATGCACCCTAATGAGAATCTTGCTCCTGTTGGACTAATAAGAAATGTTAACCAGCATCATTTTTGTACCCTGTGGAAAGTGATAAAATTAACATTATTCTTATTTTGCACCCATATTTGAATAATCTTTGAATTATATTTGAAATTTGAAAAATATTATTCAAATAATATTTGAATAATGAAAAAAAAAAAGTTTTTGATACAAGTCTGTGGTTTTAGTAGCCTGTGAGATCAATGAAAACAACCAATGTTTCCGGGGAAACTTTCACACGGTGACCTATAAACATTCAGAATATGTTAACAAAACAATGCCTGTATTGTTTGTGGAAGGTAAACCCAAAATTTCATCTTCTCCTTCATTAAGGGCAAAACTCATGATAAGGTCATGATTCCACTTCCTCTTTTTAGAAAAGTTGAGTCATGCCATAACAATTACTTGAATAAATGTTATTAGGAAGTATCTCATTTTGTGGAAGAGCATGCTGCTGATTTGTTGTTGGTTAGTCTGAAAAATACGACAAATTCAATTCTGCTTCCTTGTGCTTTGTGATTTTTATTGCTGTGTTGGGTTCTGCTAAAGACTGTTGTATAAAATGTGGGTATAAATGTATAAAAAGCTCATAGAACTTGGTTTTAACATTTACTTCAGTGAAAGGTTTATTTGTTTCACATTGTTTGCAAATGATCTCTGATTTTGTCATGTAATTGATACTTCAAGAAGTTGCAGAAATAGGTAAATGTTCTTAAACCTGCCATACACCAAGCAATTTGTCAGTAACTTTCTCACGAAAACACAGCTTCAGCTTTCCAAATATTTATATGGCATGAACTAGAAACTGGCACAGCATAGCAAATATAGACTTCTTAAAGGCTGTAGCTGATAATATAAAGAATGCATGTGTTTGAAAATTAACATGAAATAGTTTGATGCTGTCATCATTAGCAAAATACCTGGAAACTGCTAAATTTAAAGTGAAATTTTCAAATACACATATATTTCTTGGTGAGGAAAATATCTACAGATAAAACCTTTATTTAGTTCTTCTGTAGTGTTAAAGCTTAGGGTCATATTATTTGGTAGTGATGACAATGTAATACTCATATTTACACAAACATATATGATTTTTCTGTGACCATGTTTGAAAAACAGTGTGATTCATGTAGGTCATTTTCATTTTCTTGAAGTACCACCAAGCCCAGCAGTTAGAAAGGAATCTGGAAATGAAACGTTACAGTAGTGACAGGCTGTGATTTAATATTTCGGGCTTTCTTTGTGTTATTTGCTTAGCCTCAAATCTGATGCACTTTCCCAGCCTAAATACTGACTTGGAGTAAGTCCTGTCATTAAAATTTCTGTCATTAGTCAAGTACGGATTTGTCCGTAGCTGCATCTTTAGACACTGGGGATATAGACAAAGGTTTTAAAATCTTTAGTGCTTTTATTCTGAGGAATCGAACTTTAAAGGGACTGATTTTCTGGAAGAGCTGGGTATTATTTTCTGACAATGAGAATACACCGAGATGAAAGAACTCAAGCCAGAAAACCACTGTTTGCTTGTAAAGGCCTCATCTGCTACTTATATTCTTCTGAGTATAGCTAGTATTTAAATTAGCCACGCTAAACAAGAAGGCTGAAAATTTAACCCCTGAGTATTTAAAGATAAAATTTATCAGGCATTGGAATAAAGTGGCATCAGAGAGAGAACTTTCATTATCATTATCAGAATAATGACTTCAGTATTTCTTCCTCACAGAATTTCCTGAGAGTTTACACTTGCTGAAACTCCTGAGATTCACAGGGGTAGGATACTGCTCTGGCTAAAGCAGATCCGTATCAGGCTGAGAACAGTTTCTTACTCTCAGGAGACAAGGCTGTAAAATTGAATATAGGCATTTCTGGCAGGTGAGCTTTGTTGGAAAAATGCCATCTTTCAGGACTGATTAACAGTATTGCCATGCAATAGCTGCTTAATACAGCTAATATTTGATGGCTGCTTTTTTTTTATGATCTTTTCCTATAAAAGTAGAATTGAAGTCTTTGGTGGGCTTCTGAATAACATTAGTGGTTATAAGGACGCTGGCTTTTCACCAGCAGGCCATCCAATTAAATTCAGAGGGATAGGTTTTCGATACAGCTTTTGGCTCTCAGATGAGGAAATCTGCTGCTCCTCATGTTTTGATGAGAGCGAGGAGCAATCGGGCACTGGGCTTGTGTGACACCTGCCTGTGCTCCATTCTCACTTCTGCTCTAAACCCTTTCTGAGCCCCAAGCAAAGCTGCCCCCGTTTCACAGGCATGGCTAGCAAACTGGGATCTGGCCATCAATTCTGCGTTGCGTTTGAGGAGCCTGATTTGCCTGCTGGGGAGTTTTAGGGGTTACTGTGTTGCCTCTGACGCTGGCCTGGGAAGTGGGGAGGTGGAGAACGCAGTGTGCACGAGAAGCAAATGCCTGCCCCAGCCTCCAGATTCCCCCTTTGCTTCATGTTGTCTTCATGGCAGTAGTTTTGATTGTTTGGGCTAGACACTTAGTGTAAACTGGAGTTAAGTGGGAGTATTTGTTTTGTCATTAATTAGGGCATTAAAATAACATTTACTGCATTTATGTGTATATATACACAATGTCACTAAAATAAGCTTGCAGTGCTTCAAAAGGTAGCAAAGAAAAACATTCTGCTTGATTAGCATTCGTTATTTCTTATTTTTTCTATCAGAACCTACTGATACAGCAGATTTTATTTTATATGACTGTTTGTGGGCACAATTCTCAAACACAAACACATCTCTTTGTTTCGTGGCAGTTTTGCTGGGAGCAGAGGGAGCAAGGGCCTTCCCAGGACTGCATCTTCATCTTTCTGCAAGCTGATGCTCCAGATGGGATTTCAGAGATGGCTGCAGGCATCTTGCCAGCCTCAGCCCGCTGGCATCGAGTGTCTCATGCCCCTTTCTATTCTTCCTTGACTCGGAATAGGGCTTTTCACTTGTGTAACCCGGGCTGTTTTACTAGCCGTGTCTGCATAATGATGATTTATCCGTCAGGAAGCCAAGACCTAGGGGAATCTATGCCCACATTCTTCCAGCAGGTGAATGGCAGAGCCCACGAATCTGAGCCCTCATTGAGAGCTCTCCCGCTACGTGCCTCCGAAAATCCCGGCTCCTGCATTGCGGGGTGCACGTCTCCTGCAGGCGTCGGAGGGGCCGAGCTTGGCCCTTGTATCCTATCATAATAGGAAATAGCTGGTTGTATATCTCAGAGTTCAAAAGGGTAAAAAATACCAGGTTTTGCTTTATAAAAGTCGCTGCTTTACTTAGTAACACGTTTCCCTTTGATTTTCACAGTAGGCAGTTCTGTGTGGGAATGTTGGAGAGGAAGCCTTTAACATTTAGAAATGCAGGCTGTTCGTCTGACGGCCTGATTGAGATTAGTATCACAGGAAGCAAACTGAAACAATAGCTTTATAATACTGTTTCCATGTTGTGCACAGAACGGTACAGAGTATAATTGGAATGCTAAGTAGAAATATTTAATTATGATCCTCTTAAATATTTTTCAAGATGCCTCCTAATTCTGTTGGCATAATACATTTTTGCCATCATCATATTCAAATGTTTGGGATAAATTTAGAACTGATCTTTGCCCATTTCAAGTAAAGATTTTGATCCCGTAAATTTGCTGCTGAAAACAGATTGTTTGATGCTTATTGGTCGTGGAGCTTTTGGGCTTGGCATCTTAGGTCCTTTAGTATAGTCAGAAAATATATAAAAATTGTCCCCTATTATTTTCTAGTATGGCTAGTAAATAAGCCTAATGCTTCTTGAGTAGTTAATAGATGGCAAAAGAGAAATAACTGTCTTTTGCTAAAAATGGATGTCTTGCTTAATAGCTAACACCACGGTAGTTGCTAAGGCTGTCTCAGTCTCTTTTTGTTTAAATATGAGGAAGTTAATTGACTTTAGGAAGCCTGTATAGGCATTAGCATGTGGTACTAATCATTTTAAGTGTTTATTGGGATCACGCTGATGCTAAAGGCGTTGCAGGAACCAGAACTCTTTGGTACTAGTGAGTTTCTGTGTGCCAGGGCTACAGCCTTTTTCAGTCAGGCTAATCAGCCAAACGCACTTTTATCAGCTTTCTTTAATCCCACCCCAATTGTGTGGTCCACCCGGGTTTATTTTCTGTGCAGCAGATCCAGCAAGAGGAAACTGGGTGGGAGTTGGTCCTGTGCAGGCAGACAGCAGCAGAAATGGGGAGGGAACAAGGAAGCAGACGGGAAGTTGTTTGGGAGAAGGGAGGCCACGAGGAAGCCAGTGTGAAGTTGTTTCAAGGGAGGGAGACAACAGAGCCGGAAAGCCAGCAGGGAGCAGAAGGGAAAAAATAGCTTTTCTCTGGGCTTTAAAGGGAGAAGACAAACTGTAGGGACAAGTGATGTGGGCATTGTTTTTGAATGTCTGGACAAGCTGCACCTAATCTAGACCATTGTGGCATAAAACAGTGCTTTAAAAATAGCACGTCTAGTTGTTTGTTTTTATTAAATTGGAAAAAAACGCTTTGTGCCAACCGTGCTGCTGGGAATGAGAGTAGAGCTGGGTGCTGAGTGCTTCAACTGCTTGAAGTGATGTCCCTCTTCTGGAAAGGTGCACCAGAAGGTCCCTCGGGGCTCAGGAAGCCAGAGCTGATGGGGTTCTGCGTCCCACTATTCAACACTGATGGCTGCGGGACTCAAAGCAGCTTCCTGGGAGCAGCATCTGAATGATTTGGCTAGATACAAACTCTGCAATCAAAACATAAGTGTTTTCTTTATCAAAGTTGCTTGTGCACTTGGAGATAAGAGCCCTTCAGGAAGCTTCAAGTTTAAGAGTAGCTTTTTCTTGATGTATCTAAATTGAAAGCTTTTATTGAACACATTGAAAATAACCCCTTGAACAGGATGTACTGCCCTGACAAAACAGAAAAAAAAAATCAAAAAAAAATGAAAAAGGAAAAAAAAAATCAGTGCCTTCCTTTGATGCAAAACAAGAAACCAGGAAGAGAGAAGTCTGCCTCAAAGCTGCACTCTCTGATGCAGGATGGAGCTGCTCTTAGATCTTCCCTGACTTTTGCCTACTGGCATAAGGCAGTTTTCACAACCCTCCTTTGGAGTGGCAGCTGTAGCCTGGTGTCTGGCGTGCACAGCATCCAGACAACTTTCTGGTACTTGTAGGATCTGGGATTAAAGACAAAGCCATGAAAATTCTGTGGAGGTGACAATGTGACCTACAGTAAAAACACTTTTTATCACTCACTACCTCTTGAACTGACCAAAAAAGCCCCTTTGAGTCTGATCAAAAGTGTTGAGAGGAGTACAGGCTGTTTACTAGGAGGTTGTTTATACCTGAGCAATTATTTCTTGTAAGGAGAGCCTCATTTTTGAGCCTTCAGACTCGTTCCAAGAGGTTGGACTGAAGGAAATGAGCAAGCATCTACGGAAAAAGTGTTCTTAAACTTGGGAACAGTGCACATCCTGACAGTGGGAATTAATCAAAGCTTGTTTACAAGAGCTATTTTTAGCATAAAAGGTTATCATAAACACTGCAATAAGCATTTGCCATAACAGTTCAAAGTTTATTGTTGATGAATAAATTCTACTTTGGTGGTTAGAAAATTTTTCAAAATAGAGCTGATTAAAAAATATTTATCAAAATTTGGTGAAGACTGAGACATGAACTGAAAAATACTGAATCAAAATTCGATGCACATCAAGAAATCCTGCATTGGTGCAGTTCGAACAGTGGATGACCCATCAAATTGGGACATGGTTGTTCTGCTCCTGGTTCTGCTGTCGCTCTGACAGGTACCCCAGGGAGGCTGCTGCACTTCTCTGTGGCTTTCTGACATGTTTCAAGATCTCCTGATCCCAGCTAGACAGGGATTCTCCCTCCTTTGTAGGCTTCCCGGTGCTACATGAGCACAATCTTGGCTGGGTTCCATAAATGTAGCTATAACATGAACAATAATACTGCAGTACTTCATTCTGCTGAACGTGCTATTAATTTATAGGTAAACTGGCATATTTGCACTCCAGTGTCCCCTGCTATACTGTCATCGTGCTTGAACTGAGATACTCCCATTCGTAGAGATGGAAAAAGTTGCAGGAAAAATAAGGAACACATCCTTATTTCAAAATTTAGTTAGCATCTGTTTGGAAAGGCATTGCTGATGACAAAGCCTCTACCTAAAAATCAGGGTAAACTGGGTCCATGGTTACCTTTCTTTTAGACCTGGAAAATGCTGTCAAGACTACACAGGGTGCCACCAACTGGATAAAGTGACCTCAGACCTCCTGGAAACCAAGTTCTGTCCCCAGCTCTTCATGCTAACCTACTTTCTTTTGGTCCCAGCTTTCTCAAATTTTTTCCATCTGAAGCTGAAATTTCTTGTGCTAAAGCGAAAGACAATGGGGATTTCTGGGAGTAATTTGCAGTAGCAATGGGTTTATTTGTTTTTCTTCTGCAAAATAGATTTTTTCTAAAGCAAACCAGATTTTCGCTAGTGGCAATAACTGAACTGCATCTGATGGATGAGTCTCCTAATGTGTGTGTATTCTCTGTGTATTAGTAGCTAGTGATTCTCACGGGAGAAAAGGAGCAAGCTATAGCTGCAATGCTGTAACTGCAGCCATATGAGGGACTGTTATTTATTATTTATATTACTATAATTATACTGAGTTACCTGATACAAGGCACACTAGGGCTGCCACAGTGATGCCCAGCATATTTCTTTGCTGCAGGTTAAGGATCCTCAGGTAGTTAACGTGCTTCAGGGGTTTAGCGTAGATGACACCTTCTGGGACTCTGTGTTTGCAACCACCAGCAGAAGATGAGAGCACCTTGGGTGCAACCAACCCCCAGTGCCTGGGCTTCCCAGGGCATGCTGCCAGGGATGGCCCTGGGAGGGGGACGGGCAAGGAAAAGATGGTGGCAGCAGCACAGTGTCCCCTGGAGGTACTTGTCACCTGGCTGATGGTGCCCATAGTTTCCTCCATCCGTTTTTGAAGTGTAAGCATTAAGTACTCCAAGAAAGCTGTGCCTGCCAGCTCCTCCTGCCTGCTGCGGCCGGGGTGCCACGGGGGAAGGCAGGCAGGTGTCCCATGGGATTTGTTGAGTGAGCAGGGAAGCTGCAGGGTGTCTTTGGTCCTGCTCTTGGGTTATGTGAGAGGGGGTGCACAGCAGCACAAACCTTTTTCCCTCCCTCCTCTCAGTCCACATCACAGATCCCTCCAGCTGGATGAAGGTAATTTTAATTAAATAGTTGAACTCTGGTCCAACAAAACCCTGTAATCGTGTGCTTTAAGTGCTGTGCTCAGCTAGGATGTTAAGGGTTTGAACCTGTAGCACTGATGTGAGTGATCCTATGTCATCTCTGTGTGTTTCTGTAAGTAATATAATTTATATACATGGAAAAGCAAACTTAATTATCTGATAATACAAGTAAAGTGTTTGTCTTTCACTGTTGGAGGCATTTAAGAATACAAATGCTTTGAATAGCCTTCCTGCCTTTGAATAGTCATGTTTTGTTAATGCAAACTTAATGAGCTGGGGAAAAAAATGGAAAGGAGGGTCTGGGGTTAGAGCTGAAAAGTCATTTTTTTCTCTGAACCCACACTTGGCTGATTGTCTTGGGCTGTAGCCATGATCCCTCCTGAATAAACCATTTGTTTGCTTCCGGAAAAGTAAAAAAAGACCCTTGACATTCTTTACACAGCAGAAACAAGCTTGGGAGCAGATGGTCACTTACCTTTTTTTTTTTTTCCTTTCCTAAATGTCATTATGGTCAAAGTGCATACTATTCAAATATATTATTGTGTATTTTCTGTATTTTAAATGCTAGCCCTGATGTAATTTCCTGAAGTCAGTTGCTTTGTGCTGAGGAGGAACTGGCCCCTGTGTGTGTAGCTAGAATTGCAGTGCAGGGACACAAAATGACCGGTCCCCAGCCAGTGCTGGCTCTCCCCAGAGAGCATCTTCTCTTCCCTGTTACCAAATGGTCACATTGAGAAGCAAGGGGTGATAAATGAAGTGCTCCCCATGGCTCTGGGGCTGAGCCCGTTTGTCCCCTTGTTTGCACCATGGGTGATGGGTTGCTGCCAGGGAGGGATGCTGAGGAGCAGGGGGAGGATGCAGAAGCAGCATCCAGCATCGTGTTTGTCACCACTCATCTCTTCCAAAGAGCAGCTTGGTGGGCTCTCCATTGCAGATGCTCATCCCTCTGCATTTGCTCACTGTCCATCCTCAGCACATGCAGTTTTGCAAGGTGTATAAACAGAACTCATCCTTTAATTGTAACTTGTTAATACGTCAAAGTAAAAACTGCGTTAGTTTGGCTCAGCCTCTTCTCTGAGAAATGCTAAACCCAAACCACTTCTAATAATGTTTTACAAAGCAATACCCCCCTCCTGCTTCTAGACTTCTTCCAAAATTATTATTTCGACAAGAAGCATGAAGGGAAATGAGGCATGTGCTGTTTCAGGGAGGAAAAGAACAAAAATGAAATACTTTTCTCAAGTGCTAACAGTAACTAGAGAAGAAAAACTATGCTTGCATATAGTTGCAATGTTAAACCAACAAAGAACAGCAACTTCTCCAACAAACTTGTGTGAGTCCCACTGTTCTTGTGAATAAGGCTGATGCAATTATGGCTGGAGCCCCTGGCCAGCAAAATCCGTGGTGGGCCCAGCCTGGAGCACTCTTGTGCCACCAGAGAGGGGCTCAGGGCAGCTCACTCACTGCAGCTCCTCTTGGATCATCCTTGCTGCCTTGGGCTATGGAGCACCTTTATCTAGACGGGGCTTACCCATGGCTTTGTGTTTTCAGCAGTGTATGGTTGGAGTTGGTTATTCTGAGACAATAACGGGGTTTTTTTGTATGTTTGCTTTTCCCCCACAAATTCAGAGCCTTACCACTGCACATATTTGCAAGGACTGATAGCAAACGTGCAGGCTAACTGACAAAACTGTAAAGATAAGCTGTGCTCCAAGCATGTCTGAGGTGCACAGACCACATGCAATATCTGTTAATAGTTTTGTAGAGAAGAAAAGCCCAGAAGTTTCATGTAAAACATGCCAAGAAATTAATAGGCCAGCCTCCTACACAGAAATTTTTTGATACTAGGCAGCTACAGATCATCTCCTGCAGGCTTCTTATTCATGGAGCAAAAACATGCTTAAAAGGAGGAAGGGAAGGCAAGAGTGCTGAGTAGACACTTGGGTGACTGGCCTTAGGAGAAGCAGTGTCCCCTCCCTGCCTGTGGCTTTGCCTCCCATCTCAGGAGATGAGCAGTGTGGAGAAAACACAACGAGGGCATCAATTAATTGTCTCTGTGGCACAGCCAAAAGGCAACAGGAAAACATGTAACCAAAAAAATACTTTAATAAATATTCTAGTGTGGTACTAGATTTCAGCACAACAATGGCATGTTTTTTCTGAGGCTGTCCTCCTCGAGGGACAGGAGAAGCCTAAGTGGATGATGAAGCTTGTCAGAGTTTGGTGGAGTAGCGGGTAGAGAGTTCTGCCATTTGCAGATGAAAAAGCAGATATCAGTGGGATGGAGCTGTGTTTTCCCAGGAATACTGAGATTTATGGGATGAAAGAGATTTCCCTCCTCCTTTGAAAGGACTTCAAGGGAGTGTTTTTTCATTACTAAAGGTAATGTTAGCAGACATCTCCATACTGAGTGGAAAGGCTTATTTAGGCACGCTTTGTAGCAATAGGATTCGAACTTCTTAGGAAACCTGATCTGATGAAAAAAATCTTTTGTTAGATGTTTGTGGCATCACAATTTTCCTTACCTTCTGTAAGAGTTCTCTATGCCCTATGCCTCTTAGGAGATACAGAGTTTGCAAGTGGCTAAAAGAACGTGCACAAAGAAGATGTCTAGGTATATAGGTGTCATGTACTGAAAATACATCTTGCAGAAACACACTGAAGGTGAATACTAGGTCTATTGCATTTGCCAGAAAGTTTAGGAAAAGCTCTCCTGCCTCTCTACTCATAAGGACATCCCTTTTATACACTGTTCAGGAGGCCTCACCCGAAGGGGTTTGTGGAAAGGAAATTCTAACAGAAGAAAAATATTTTGTTGCCTTGTAACTGGACGTGCTGGCATTGAAAAAGGCTGGACAGGGTGCTGAAGGCTTTACACGATTTCATTAGTTTTTTTTCTTTTTTTCTCAGTATGTGCTGACAGCGAGAATGAACTAGAGGCAGACCAGCAGATGGACAACTTGTACCTGAAAGCTTTGGAGGGATTTATTGCCGTGGTGACACAGGATGGAGACATGATCTTTTTGTCAGAGAATGTCAACAAATACATGGGTCTTACCCAGGTAACTTGTTCCCTAACACTTTCCTGTCTTTGTGATACAATTCCTAGAAACGATTCCTATGCCTAAATGCAGAAAAACAGCTGAGTGTCATGGCAAAAAAGACTGAAAATAAAATGTCTTATTTCCCAGGCAGGTATCCTGCACACCAAAGAGCAGTGGGGATTTTTTCCCTCTCCCTTTCTATCAAAGTTGTGGTCTTTTTGGTAACTGCAAACTTGCCTTCCTAGATATTACCATGGAGAAAAGGGACATTTATTCAACTTATGCCTTAAACATATGGGACCGAGGGGATAGAGCTCCTCTTTTGGGTCCCTCCTTTTCTGCATTGTGGGCTGGGGGTTTTATCCTTCTGTGTTGAAAATAACCAGTGGGGCTGACTGTTAACTGCACCACGCAAATCCAAAGATAGGGAATTGATCTGGGAAGAAAATCAGAAGTTATGCACAGGATAAACAAGGGGAGAGTCATGGGGTTTGTGTCTGTGGGCACCTGTCGAAGCACATAGTTCTAGTGACCAATTTCATCTAAATAGGTGGTGTTTAAAAACAGATAAATAGAATTAGTTACTTTTATTTGACTAAATATAGTTCTTACTTCTGCACAGGTGGAATTAACTGGACACAGCATTTTTGACTTCACTCATCCATGTGACCATGAAGAAATTCGAGAGAATCTGAGCCTGAAAAATGGTAATAATGAAAATAGAAAAGAGTCACTGTTTGCTTTTTAAATAACCAATTAAGTAATTGGCTCACAGTAGAGATCTGCTAGTCATGTTCATTCCTAGAGTAATCATTAACTGTTATTCAATACTTTGTAGATTTGTTTTGTTTTGCTAGATATTGCTTAAATATGATAGCACTAAGAACTGTTTGTTTAGTGTGTTCCTTTCATCGAGTTAAGACAGGCGTAATGTTCTCACTTGTAACACTTTGCACAGACTTATGTACTGCAAGCCAAAACGTAGAATTAAATGCACAAAGTCCCATTTAAGTTCCACTTAAAGTTTTAGGTCTGAGCTCTACAAACTGCTCTTCAATGGTCCATGCATCTTTGATGGTCTCTGCAGGTAAATTATCCGAGAATTAGTTTGTTATTTCTATCAAATCCTTCATGCTTATAAATAGAAGAAATCAAGAAATAAACCTGAGAAAACTCATTTGCCATTTTCCTTATACAGGTCCAGGCTTTGGAAAGAAAAACAAAGAGATGTCAACTGAGCGTGACTTCTTCATGAGGATGAAGTGCACCGTTACCAACAGAGGCAGAACTGTTAACCTCAAGTCTGCCACATGGAAGGTACCAAATTTTAGTCACAATAGGTGATTTTTATGTCAGAAGACATTCTGGCATGTACAGAAAGTACATTCGAAGTTTGTTTCTCATTCAAAAATGCTTATTTCAGGTTTTGCACTGCACTGGACAAGTTAAAGTGTATAACACTTGCCCTCCTCACAGTCTATGTGGATATAAAGAGCCCCTCCTCACCTGCCTTATAATAATGTGTGAGCCTATTCAGCATCCTTCAAACATTGATATCCCCCTGGACAGCAAGACCTTCCTGAGTCGCCATAGCATGGACATGAAATTTACCTACTGTGATGACAGGTAAACTCCACTGATTTTTTTTTTTTTTTACTTTCCATCTTCTTGAACAAAACAAGCAGTCCTTCCAAATGTCCACCTTCATGGACCGGGTAAGCAAGGACTAGAAGAAAGTACAGTCTGTTACCAAGATAGGTATTCAGTGGCTCATTTAATCCAATTCAAATCTTAATTTAGGCAAAATGGTACTCTTGCTGTATTTCCTTCTCCTGCTCAGTGAGTAATTCGAGTTCACTGACAGAAGATGAGGCAACTTAGAGCCATAAGTATAAGCTTCTTGAGTTTTAACAAAGTGAAGAGTACACAGGATTTCTCTTCTCATTTTTTAGAGAACATCTCAAACAACATGCCTTACGGACCTTAGTCAAGGACTGTCTTATGGTTGGTTTGGCCCAGGATGCTATTATCAGTTAGCTGGAAAGTACTTTATGCTCTAGATTAACTAAGAATTGCTAAGGCCTCCGGAGCATCTGCAACGTTGAAATGGGGTCGCAGCCTCTTGCTCAATTAAAAGCAAACAACCTTTGCTGGTTATCTATCTGCTCCTCTCAGTGGCAAAATGAAGGGGAGGGCAAGATCTTGGTTCAAGCAAGGGGCTGTGTCCTCCACTCCCCACATTTCCCTCAGGTGCAAAAATGGGGATCCCTCTTGTCTCTGCCTCGCTGATTTCCCTAAGGATCTCTAAGGCATTTCATAATTTCGTCCCACCTATTTCTTCTCCCTATCTACATATTGTGGTAACCATCTTCCCTGTGTGTGAGTGAGCCCAGGGATCCCTTCCCATAAAGTGTCCTCCTGTTCCCCATTTACCCCAGAAACTCATCTGTACTAGTGTGGCTTTGGGGTTTTTTGAAGTTTGTGAGATCATCTCTACATTTATTATGAATTTTTCTGTCTAATGAAACTGGTCTCCTGAAATTCCTAAGTGCTAGCAACAGCTGAGACCTGTAGGGTTATCAGTGGGATTATATGCATGCTCACATCTTGGGCAAAAACTCACAGGTTATTTTTTTTTCACCCTTCAAAGGTTTTTTAAAACTTGTGCTAAGCAAGATTATTATTTTAAACTATGTGATGAAGCACCCATATAAACGAGCGTGTTAGCAGCTGCGGGTGAAAGCATGATTACACGTGTGAAACTTGTGACTGACCTTCTTCTGACCTCTCTGAGAATTTAGCAGCAAGTGTACTGTAACTAGAAAAGTACTCTGTAACCGCAATAAAATATACTTTTTTTTTTTCCCTCTTATTAATACTTTTGGAACTAAACTATTGGGATATCAATAGGATTTTGCTGCTGGGGGTGGGGGAAGCAACAGTATGGTAGTGACTCGTTATTAAAACCTCTGAATTACTGGGGCTGTTCTGTGGCAGGCTAGAGGAGAGTAACAGAGGATTTTGCTGTATTGCAGCATTCATGTGTCTCTGCCAGACTTAATGCAGAAGCAACTATAAATGAGAATTAGAGGGACTGATACTGTCCCCATTAAAGATTTACATACTTATTTTAAAAAGAATGACGTAAATAGTAGGAGTTGATTTATAGAGAAAACTTTTCACATGGCAGTGAAATACAACAGCTTCCTCTGGAGGAGTTACCTTGTAGGGAGTTTCAAAGATTTTTTTCTTTAAAACCAGGCAACAAAACAGCATATCTTTCGCTGGATAGATTTGTTTGGATATTTCATTCATGTTTCATGGAGATTATGATAAAGCTGTAAAAAGCTGGCCAGGCCAGAGGAGGAAGAGACCTCACAAACCTTTCAGTTTCTTTCCAGCAGATCCTCCTGGCTCTCACTTCCCTCCCAGAGGGATGTTGATTTCTCTCCAACAGGCGACACATCACTAGACACATAAAAATGCAAAGCACTCAGCTGTTCTTATCAAATTCAGTGCTGCTAGACAAATTGTATTGAAGGAGCAGCTTATGCCAGGAATGTAAATCCAGGCTGAGGAGTGGGGGAGGAAAAGCAGCATGTGCCAGTCAGATGCCTAAACCCTTTTCAACCTGCTCTGGCCTTTCTGTAGGGGAGCAGCAGGGCTGACACAGTTCGTTTCTCCCTGAGAGACTGTGTATTTCCAGTTCAGGGTTGATATCTTGGAGGGCAGCAAGCCTTCTCTAGCAGGCTTCTGCAGAAATCTGGTGTGGGCAGGTCTGCCTCCAGGGAGCATAAAGTTCTTATTTTTGAAATTTGCAATTAAAGAAATGGGGATTTCTAAGGAAGTGCCTTAATGAATGGAAGCCATGCTGGACTTTACTAATGGAAGCATCCACCTCCAGCGTGAAGCTTAAGTGGGTACAAAAGAGAGCTGCCCCTGTACATGAAGCTGAAGTTTATCCTTGTGGAAAATGAGGATTTACATCTGTCATCTCCTTAAGAAAGCTCATACTCTTGTCTGTCACAAAGCAACATGCGAAATATAGGCTGGCCACCTTTCAACACTTTGTTGGCTGAGATAAAGTGCCTTGAATCTTTCGGCTTTTCCTCGTGAGAGTACAGGACAGATGTGATACAAAGCAGGCAAGACTGGCCATCCCTCATTTAAAATGTGTGAGACAGTAGCCCCTATATTTTGCTTTCCAAAAATAGTTTATATATGTGGGCCTATGACGTGCCAGCAGTTAGGTGAGATATGTTTGTATTCTTGAAACAGATTTTGCAAGGTGATGAGTTTATAAAGAAAGGTTTGCGAGATATAAATAATAAAAAGAGCTTGTTCTGCTAAATGCCTGCTTCAGCCATTCCTGGAGAGCAATTTAAAAATGTTTCCTTGCTCCGCTTATCTTGGCTAAATGGTTTACAGGAAGGATTATTTTAGCTGTAATACAGAAATGCTGATCAGAGGTACAATTCAAAAATCCGAGCGAGGATTTAGTTCAGCTGCACAGTGCTTTTGTGTTGGGGAGACTTGCCAGTGAGGGTGCTTTAGTCAGAAAAAAAGGCAAGTCTTTGTATGAAGGCAATTTTGTTACCTTGGTGGCATAGCTGATGCTCAGCGTATCTTCCCGTGCAGGGTCTCAGGGGTGATGGGTAGAAAGAAATAGCACCTGTATGTTCCTGTGGTGGAAAAATTCACAAAACAAAAGTGAAAACTGTATCTGAGTTTGATAGAAACCCCTGAAACTACTTCATGTGCCCCAGCACACGCAGCCTCTGCCTTCATGGTTCTCAAAGGAAAAATATATGCTGTGTTTTGGAGGGGAGCAGGGTTTTGAAAGCAGGGAGGGTAACGTGGCATCATGGGTGGTGCTGGCTTTTCACCTTCATCCCCACAACCTCTCTGGGGTGCTGGGAAGGGGACAGGGAAGCGCTCTTTGCCTGAAATTGCTGTGGGTGGCATGTGTGAGGGGAGAGAAGGGTAAGGAAACAGATCTGCTCTGCACAGGGTGAGATGTGCAGCAGAGACTCCGAAGGCTGCATCACAAACCAGCTCCCTGGCACCAGCACACTGAAAAGCCTATGTTCTCCATTATTTTGAAGGCATGGCTTGCTTTGGGGAATTGTGTGTTCCTGGTTACAAGAAACCCAATTAGTTATAGCCTTTTTTGCCTTTTCTTGATTGGAACATTCAAGAAGAAAAAAGAGCGGTGGAGGATGTGTGGTGATTCGGAGTCGGATGGCAGAAGACTGATGTATCTAGGGCAGATACACCTGACCAGACCAGCTGCCCCTCTCAGGAGTGGACAGGGGTCCCAAGATTTTGCATTTTATTTTCTTCTTTGGGCTGTGTCAGAGTGGAAGAAGCCATAAATGTTTTCAAGAGGAAATGTAGGTACTTGTCAGGCCTGCCGTGCTGCCCTGCTGCCTGCTCTAGAGCAGGCTGGCAGAGTGCTTTAACACAGTGGCTGAGTTGGGATTTATTTTTTCTCTTTCTTTTTTTTTTTTTTTTAACTCATTCTGCTTTAAGTGAAATTTTGTTTGTTTGTGTGTTCCTGTCAAGACCAATTTAACTTCAATAACTTGGTAACAGTTTGAATACAGAAAGATTTTATTAAGAGATCCACGCCCTCGCACACACAGTCCACACACAGCCCGACAAATATACACCCAGCTCTTTTTTTATGAGCAGTAAACATTACAGCAGTCTTTCACAAAGAACCTGACTTCTCAATCCAGACGGTTCTTACGATACTATTTTAACTCAAGAAATGGTATACAATAAAAAGCTTTGTGCTCCTATAAAGAGACAGAACAGCACAATTTTAAGAAAAACAAAACCACTTGAAATAGCTCATCTCTTAGGACATGTAGCCTTTGAAGCAGTGAGCTTTGTTTGCTTTGCCATTTCTCAAAGAGATAAAGTAGGGCAAGGTTGTACAAATCTAGAAATACAGGATTCGTATCACTTGTTTCTCCATTGTGTACCCTCAGCACGAAACTTTACCTTTAGTCCACATGCCAAGAAATGGGTATATTAAGAGAAACTGAAGTAGCTCTAATTGAGACCAATACATTTCTGCGACGGGCTACTGCCTACCTCTTTAATGTGTTTTCTGAGATTTTGACCTCAGTACATCATGGTGACAAGTTTAGCTCAGAAAACTGAAGGGCCAGTCTGGCAAAATTAAGATTCCCCCAAAGGCATTTGTGTTTTCAGAAACAAGTGGTTAACAGGAGAATAAACAGCCTCTCAGCCCACCTGTCATCTTCAACAAAAATTATTATTATCCTTCTAATTGGCACCAATTTAGCTTTTACAAATGCAAAGGAAACACAAAGCCTACCGTGGCAGGAATGCCATCCAAAACCACCATAGAGTTTGTTTTCCAAATTTGTCATTCCACAGCTTGCACAAAGGGCAATTTTCTGTCTGGTGTCTAAGCAGAAGTAGGTGTCTTGTGTTCTGGACTCAGGTTTGTAAATGACCCTTTGGTCCCACGGGGCATATACAGTTCTGTGACTCTCTTATGTTCTGCACTGCTCCTCCTCCTAACTCCGGAGGGTGCCTTTTTCTTTGCACTTAGTCCACACTGAGTATTTGGTTGCCATTTCGTGTTGCTAAGAGGCTCTGGTGGAACGCACACGGGGAGTTTGGAGGGTGCATCTCACTGGAGAGAGACGCCTCAGGGCGATGCTGAGGTGAGGTCAGTGCAGAGGCCTTTGCTGAAGCACTCGCTGCCTCCTGGCCCAGGTGCTGCTGGGGGTCTCAGCTGTGGCCAGTTCTCCTTCATGAACATCTCAGGAGAGTCACGGGATGGGTGAGAGGGGATGGGGAGAGCTGGTGTGTAATGCGGCGTGGAATTAGCTAATCTGATTTCCAGCCCTGTGCTGCCTGCAGCCCCTGAGCTTTTTTTAAGCTTTTCAGAGTCAGCAGCACCAGAGGAGGGATAAAGGAAGGTGTCATCTGCCAATTCCTGCACCCAAAGACAATACTGCTCACAAGTCTTGGAGAGAGGGTGTTTGTTATAAAATAGTGGTGTTTAAAAAAGGAAACATTGCCAGCCAGTTTTAGGGGGTTTTTGGGAAGAAAGAAACATTCTATAATTTTCTTAACAAATCATTTCACTCCTAGGAGTGTTTAAAGAGAAACGTAATGAACCTGGATAGTGGTAACAGATTAACAGATCAATTAACAAGTGCATTGAGGCTGTTTATTTTTTTTAAAGTTACTATTTTAAACCGATTACTCTTGTTTAGTATTTTACTGTTACCAGGCATGGGTTTAGAATTTGGCCAGTCTTGTGGGACTTGTGGGCAATTCTTTCATATCTTATTTTTATCTTTCTGTACACTTTTAGTTGGTCGTAATAAAATGATATCAACCCACCACTTGGTAACTTTCATCCAAGATTACACTAGATCTAATTATATTTGACATTTTCACAGCAGGATTGCACCACACGTCATTCTGTGCCATGGAATGACAAGAAGAGTAATTTTATAGTGAGGGCGAGCACTATGAAGAGTGAGGAGTGATTTGAGAGGGGAATTACAGGATTGGAATAAACAATTTGGCACGGGGATTGCAATTCCTGTATGATAAGAGTCCTTCAGCCTGCTGTAATGCATATTCTTTGCTTGCTGTCTCAGTTCCACCATTGACACCCATGAAGGCCGTAATGTGGTTTTGGATTTGCATTGGTGCTGCTGCATATATGATGTTGCTTTTTTTTTTTTTTTTTCCCATTATCTTTATTTCCTTTTCCTTCTTCCTGCTCAACCCCCCTCCACTTGGCTCTCAGCTCCCAATGACTGGATTAAGAGTAAATCCTCGACTTCCTGAATTTTAAAAGCCTTCCCCTTGTGACGAGCTGGTTTTATGATACCATGCCATTATATAACCAAAGGCCATAGTTTCTCTTTTTAAAGACTGTATATTTACACTGGTCCTGGCCACTCACACCAGCCTGTCCCAGCTGACTGCATAAAGGCAAGCAGCAACTGTATTTTGGGAGCCTTAGGGGTCCTTCTGTATTTGTTCTTTTCTCCTGATGGTTCGGCTGTGATGACCAATTCATTATGAGAACTTCTGCTTTTGTTAAAAAGGAAAAAGCAATTGTGGTTTCAGAGAAAGGTTACAGATTTGACTGGGGTGCAACTGGAAAGCTCTGAAGCTTGTTAGGGAAGAGAGGCAAAAGAGCAACTCTTTTTGAAACCTGGTTCAGTAATTTCCCCTTTGTCAGTTTGATTGTAAAGCGTAAATAAAACTGCAAACATAAACAGGAGAGTAAGTCTTTGGGGGAACCCAATAAAACCAACTAAGTTCTTTCCTCAATCAAACCATGATAAATGCAGGTTCATCCCATGGAAATAAGGACAGAGAGTAGCTTTCAGAGTGACAAACCCAAGGTGTCCCTGGGGTATTAACTCTTCAGTTCCATGGAGGCGAGGGAAAAGCTGACTCAATGCCTTGGCGTTCAAACCATACACGAAATAGCTCCATCTTCTGTGTCTTCCTTGCCGCAGGGGGATCTGGGAGATGAACGTCACGCTCCTGCTCTGTTTGTTTTACACTATTTACATGTCTGTCTTGTAAAGACATGCTCGTGTCTGGAGGGCTGGGCCAGGGCTGTCCTTCCAGGGAGCACACAAACCCCAGGATGTGTCTCTTAGAAGCGGCGATGCCAGGAATCGGGTTATAGGTGGTGGTGGCAGATAAAGCCTTTCCACGGGAGGTAGTTACAGGGCACAAAGCTTGGGCACTGCCACCCGTGGCAGCGACGTGCTGCAAGACGTGACCCTTCCTTTTGCAAACCCTTCCAGCTTTTCAAGGTTTAGGAAAGCTTAGTGCTCGCTTTGTAGTCATTTTCCATACTGCTCTCTGCAACACTACAGGCTGTTACTGCCGCTTAAAAACTAGGAAAAGGCATCTAAGAGCCTTATGACTGACTTGGAAAAAAGCAATATTTCCTTCTTTCCCCAGAAGATATGGTATCTTTGATTTTGAATGTATACAAAGGATTTTTTTTTTCTTTTTTTAGCTAGCTGTGTTTCCTGTAAAGCTGTGTGCGATGGTATTTCAAATTGAATTTGGGAAAACAGAACCCTTTTCCTCCACCCACTCAGAGAAAATCATCTGCACAGCTCGGTGACCTATTTTCATTTATTCAGGAACTTGGGAGAAATTCTGTCTTGCCTGAATACTCGGAGAGGCCCTGAAAAAAAAGTCTAGTTTTTGAGATCATAGCTCGCTTTGTGTAAAATCCTACTTATTCTGTGGATTAGTCACCCAAGTAACCTAATCTATACGCTGAAGTTCTCATACAATTGAGAAATACTAAGTAGAAGAACTGATTTTTTTTCTTTTAACTGCCCTTAATTTCTCACCTTGCATTTTTATTTTATTAAATGCAATAGCCAAAGTAGCGATTTAACCCTTTTATGTATGATTTTTGAATGTGCATGTACTTTTAAACCCGAAGGTGCCAACCACTTCCCCCCTCATATGCATTTGATTTGGAATGATGGGAGCTGGGGGTGTCTGCATGTAGTGGACAGCCTGAGAACTTCGTCAGCCGTGCTTTTCCAGCTCAGAGCTTCTAAAAGAGATACTATGCAATAGGCCTGGGAAAATTTGCAACACATGTAATGACATCCCTAGGAATTTTTATTCCAGTAGTAGTAGAAGGCAGTTTATTCTGAATGTGGAAATATTTCAGAAGGTGATGAGAAGTCCTCTACAGCTCCCAATGTGTTTGGAAGTTCAGGATTTCTCATATTGTGGTTTTAATTCTGTTAGCCTAAGGACTAGAGCTGACAGCTGCCTTGCACATGTAAGCATAAAGCTAAGGTGACCTGAATTTTAAATATTTGTTTTTTTCTTAACCAAGAATAACAGAGTTGATTGGTTACCATCCAGAGGAGCTGCTGGGCCGTTCAGCATATGAATTCTACCATGCCTTGGACTCGGAGAGTATGACCAAAAGTCACCAGAACTGTAAGTCACATTCTTATTTTTCTTCATAGTTTGTACATAAAGCACAGCTTGCAGGTACCTCCATAAGTAGTTGAAAATGCAAACACACCTCGTCTGTAGGTATAATCTGAGAGCAGTATTTACACTTTGCAAGAAAGCTTATGGGTTACTGTGGGTGTCCAGCTGAAACCTGCTGCTGATCTTTCCCGAGGGTTTGATTTTTGCCATAATTAAGACTAAACTTGAATGGTAGAGAGGAGAATCACTGTCTCTCTAAGGGATAATACAGGGATCAGCTGAAAATTTGAAAAGCTGAGTTAGGAAGCACTAGCCTGATAGAGAACTGCATTCACTGGTGGTATTATCCTTCTGGTGCTGTTGGGCTCAGCAGGAGGAGCGGCTATAAAGGGTAATAGGAATATTGCAGTGTATTTTTGAATGTTTTTCTTCTGCTACCAAATAACAACTATCTTCGCTACCCAAAACAGATGTGTGAGGAGACTTTCTGAAAGGGATATTCATTATACAAATAATATACATTGCCAGGAACAGCTTCTTCTTGTTATTCTTATGCCTATGTGAACTGCCAGTTTTAGCTAGTTTTAATATAAAGTACCCAAATTCTTCTGGGAGCAGAGATCAGAGGCAAGATGTGCTCCCTCTCTTCAGCAGACCACAGGGTTATGCTTCCTCTCTCTCACACATAGGGTGCCCTAAAACTATTGGATTTAAATCTTCAAGTCTCTGTCCGGAGACAGCACTAATGCTCCGATGCCATTTCCCACCCTCGGCTGAGGGAGGGATGGGAGAGTTCTCAGCAACACTTCACTGCAACGTCTGCTGCTGCTCTTTTCACCAAAACAAAGCAAAGCTGTTAGGCTGGAGTCCACAAGCTAAAAACACTCCCACCTTCCAGTTACTACGATCAAAGTCTCTGTCCTCAGGGAAAAGGACCGTGGCTTAAGTCATGCCTGTGGGGAATTGCCCACCAAATAGACTTACAGAAAGTATTTCTGTACTTCCCAGAGAAAAGCAGCATCAGAGAATAACTGTCTGACCTTAAGGGGAAAAGGGAATATGCCTTAGCTCTAATGGCAAGGATTCGGGACAGCTTTGAGTTGAAATGTTACTTGAAAGAACGTTTGGCAGTGATTAAAGTTGTGTGCTCTAAAGCAGTGTTGGTATGAATCATCCTGTTTCCAGAGCTGCTGCAAAAAGAAAAAAAAAAGAAAAAAAGAAAAAGAAAAGAAATCACGCTATACTGGCTGAGAGTTGTCTGGGAATGTATTTGTTAAAATTGTTTCTTATAGAATGTCTTCATGCTTTTAACAGTGAAAAGGAGTAAGTGATGTTCACAGATAGGATGTCCATACCCTATGCTGGAGAGTCATCCTGAGAAATTAATGGGTCTGTTGCACTGTTGCTTTTGAATTACTGCATTGATTTCTAAGAATGGGACAGCACCAGGGAGGGAATGAAATGGGAGTTGGCAGTCGCTTTGGTAACAGGAGGAAGAGGGCGAGCCTTTGTTGGCCAACTCTCTATATTTAGTTAAATGAGACCTCTGAGTTAGGACTTATCCATGTAAAGATTTTTGGAGAGTTCCTAGTACTTATCTTGACCCCGCATTGATGGAGATTGTTCCTTACTCTAGCAATTCAATTCACCTCACATAGTGCAGACTTTATGTCTAGATGCCACTTGTGCCTAATGAAAAGGGCCATGTGCTTAAGGACTTAAGGACTGATCAAGAAGCAGGATGAAGGTCAGGGAAAGTCTAGAGGGGTGAGTTACACCTGCAGTAGTGCTGAGGGCACTGAGCACTGCACGGGTTCTAAACATTGGGGCTCAAACTGTTAAATAGGGTTTACGGTAGCACAGGATTGACACAAGTGATCTTCACTCTTGGAAGCAGGGGACCAAAGCCTGTGCTGTAATAAATGGTGTTGCCCACAACAGAACCACCACTTCACAGTGCCAGCAAGCTGCACCCCTTTAGTTTTTCTAGGATAAGTACTTCCCGTGTCTCCTGAGACAGTCAGGATTCTTAGCAATGCAGAGAACAACCACAGGGGCAAAGTGACAGCAAGCTGTGACTTGAGGAAACACACATTAGCCCTGCAAATAGGAAACCCCTAGTTTTCATAATGTGTGCCACTGAGATGTTGTCTAATGCACAGAGTAACCAAGCTGGTATATAGCTTACACAGAACACATACTAGTTCTTCCTAGCACGTAGCTACACAGAACTTACTAGTTCTTCCTGGCCATGTTAATTTACATATGGAAATACCCACTTCAAAATTAACATTCGGCACAGTTGTATTTATTAAACAATAATTTTTATTAGAAACATGCTATGTCTAGAGTCTATATTCATGCAGTAATACAGTCATCAGTTCTGACCATGCCAACCATTTAGTGTTGTAAAGAGGCATAGGAAATACTCGAGGAAGGAGACTTAGGTTTGAAGAGAGAGGGAGAAAAACCTAAAGTGAGTCTCTTGGATAGAAGCAGAAGTCCTTCCCTTTCTTTCCTTCTAATTTAGTGATAAATCATGCTTATTGCAGTTTTACTGTGCTGCAGTTAGTATCTTTTTGGGGTTTTGTTAGGGTTTTTTGGTCTTGAAGTGAAATAACAGCCTCCCATTCAAGTAAGCCACAATAGTGTTTGTGTTCTTGGCTTGAAGTATAGCTGCATATAGAGTATGAAAGTCTTAATTAGTTCACCGTGAAATGGAAGATTAGAATGCATTTGGCGGTATTTAGCATACCCAGTTTTTCACATGTTATGCAAGCAAGATGAGAATCTCTGTCTTGTTACATAAATCTACACAAAAGATTGACTGCAGAGTTACGTTTTCCAATTCGGTGATTAATAATCTATAATCGTTCCCAGTTGGAGTCTGCTCTTGTTGCTGGTAAAGCCACTGGGAATCTTGCTATTGACTTCAGGGCTTTCAGGGCATCCAGCTAAAGGCACCTCTGGGACCTGCTGGTTGGTAGAACGTAGCAGCAGCTTGACATGGCTTCCAAGTGAATCCTATTCCTCAAGTGTCTCTCAGCAATTAAAAAACAAATTTTGTATTCAAATTCATCCCTGCCTTCCCCCTTTCTCCACCTGATGATAAGGAATATAGTTGGAGCTTATTTCCTTGAGATGTCACTAGTTCTGTAACTAGTAGAGTAGTTACTGGATCTAGGAGTAACTGGGTACAGGGAATGTACCCTTTACAAAAAGAGAAGTGAGAAGTTCACTCTGAAGGCAGAACCTTAAATGTAGCATTGATAATAAAGTCAGCAGTTACAAGTGTATTAGTAATTTATGAGATTACCCCACAGAGGGATTCTGCTGTACTTTATTATATCAGAACATGACATGCTTTGAATAATAATAATAAAAAAGATTAAAGCAGTAAAAAGCTTCTTTGTAATGTAGCAGGCGCCTACGCCGTGACTCTTATTGATGAGCTGATGATTAGGAAGCAGCGTAATTATGTTTCACAAGCAGAGCAGAACAGTCCAGTCACTAAAACGCTTTGAAATGAAAGCCTTTTGATTTTGTTCCACCAGAAGTATTTAATCAATAAAAGTAATGTTCTACTTTGTCTAAATAAATTAAATGAAGGATGATTAAATACTCCTAGGAAGAAAACAAACAAACTTCAGAGACGGGAGGATAAACACAGCAACAATTATCTGCAAAAGAGTTGTTGCATTTCACAGGCCTGGATGTGAACATTTGTATGGTGGCAATACAGGAGAGACTGACAATCAGTAGCTTATGTTAGTGGCCACATTCACAAGGAATTTTTCTGTGAACAAAGACTTCAGAATCAAGTTTCCAGCCTTACTGAGTCAAATTGCATTGTTTTTAGGACATTAGTTTGATCGCATGATGTCTTTGGGCACAAAAGCTGTTTAAGAGGAAGGATTGCCAACGTGGTCAAAGGTTTAGCTGAGCCATTTCCCACCTTTGCTTCTTAGTGCAACTCAATCTGCTTTCCAAATACAAACTCTTATTAGTAGGAGTACTGCTTGCATACTCCAGGCCTAATTATATTGCCATTGATCAACAATATTTTCTTCTTAACTGTGAATTACCTGACACTATTCACTGCTTTTAGGAAAGGCTTTACAACAGACAGGACACCATAAAAATTTACATCTCAGAAGAGCAGAGCTCTGTACTGAGAACTCCTTCTCTTCAAATATTACAAAATTGTGTGTGTGTGTGTGTAGGAATTTCACCCTTAAGACAAGCAGGGAGAGAAATACAGTAGTTCAGCTTCATTTTTTTTTCTCTTAGGTGAAACAGTCTAACTTACAGTTCTTCATTTTGATACTTTTAATTTTAAGAGTGATATTACTTCTTCAGCCTCTTAAGAGCAATGCTGTGCTAGTGCCACCTTCACTTTATTTGTGATGTTGATCTCTCCAGCTCCTAACTCTAAGTTATAAAAACAGAATAGGTATAGATTTAAGCTGTGAGATATTTTTTAATTTCTGTGCGTATAGCTTTTAAATCATTTGACTCTTGGGTTATCCATCACCTGAATAAATCCACTTTTCTGCAGATCAGCTTGGGAGCCTAAACTGAGGCATTTCCAGAGCAGAGAATTTCAAGAAAACTGCAGTCAACGGGCACTACAATAAAGGGGGGCAATTAGGATCTTAAATTAAATGAAAAAAAAAAAAAAATCCCACACTGAATACTTTGACCTTCTAAAGAACTCAAAGGCCAGGCACCTCGAGACCTCAAATTAACATCTCCTTTTGTATTTATAATGGCCAAATTTTCCAAAAGTTTAGCATCCCTGCTAACAAATGTCTTAATGTAGTTTTCCATAACTCGGAAGCGGGTTTATTTAAAACGAGTGTTGGATATAGCACGTTCCTGTCCTGCTGCATTATTTGTATCTCTCTGCCCCCTTTTCTCAGTGTGTACAAAAGGTCAGGTGGTGACGGGGCAGTACCGGATGCTCGCCAAGCACGGGGGATACGTATGGCTGGAGACTCAGGGAACAGTGATTTACAACACGCGCAACCTCCAGCCCCAGTGCATCGTCTGTGTCAACTATGTGCTGAGGTAAGTTCTCCGAGACAGACAGAGAAACCACGTGTGCTTTCATCTGCTGGAAGAAATGCAATAGTCAGAGGAACTTCTGAAGGGTCCGTTTAGTCAGTGTTGTTATTCTGAAATCAGTTTAGTCATGTTTGTTCGGTCTTGTTTACTGATGTTAGACACTGATGAAAAATGTGGCATGCCCGTTCCCATACAGGCTGTTGAAATACACCACAGCCTTTCTCTGCTGCATCACGGCTGCTCTGCTGATACAACAGGGTATAAAGCCTGAACTGAAGGCTTTATTGTGTAACACAACTGTTAATGTGCTTTGTTTTTCTAATGCTGTGACAGGCCAATAAAATTAAGTATGTTGCTAGGAGAAGCCGTTTTCCGTCTGAAAAACCAGGACCAATCAGGAGTCTTGCCTCTGTTTGGCAAAACTCGAGTATTTTTGGTCCTAGATGGGGCCAAAATAGGAAATACTTATTTGAGTGATAGTCTAGGTCATTATAACCTCGACTAGGTCCCTTTAAAAAGCAGAGCTACAAAGCCCTGAGTATTCCCACAGAAGTCCCGGCCGCACTCTCTGCGTCATCGGCCATGGCGGTGCTCAGCAACGCTGGAACCGTGCCTCGCCTCTCGACAGCCTGGCACGCCACCCAGAGAGGCCAAAACGCTTGTAGGGGCCCTAGCTTTAGAGACTTTGTACTGCCTACGTTACCCACGTCTTCGGGGTTAGGCAAAAATACCTAAAACCTACTTTCTTGTTAGTGAAATCGAGAAGAACGATGTTGTGTTCTCCATGGACCAAACGGAATCGCTCTTCAAGCCTCACCTGCTGACGATGAGCACCACCTACGACAGCGGCATCCCTGGCACGGAGAAGAGTGACTTCTTGTTTACCAAGTTAAAGGAGGAACCAGAGGAACTTGCTCAGCTGGCACCAACACCTGGCGATGCCATTATTTCCCTGGATTTTGGTTAGTATTTGTATGAATAATATCTGTGCAACAAAGAACCACATACGAGCCTACATTTAGCAACTTAACAGACAAGGTCTGTTTGCTGTGTGTACAAATCAGGAGTAATGGCTGTAAGAGCCCATGTGCTCACACCAGTGGAAAATTTCTGTGAATGGGAGCAGAATCAGGCTTTCTTGCTGACTAAACAACATGCATTAAGTCTACGCCAACTTATTGTCATGGCAACTAGGAGCAGTGTTTACTTTCAATGAATAGCTGCAATTATATCATAGCACAGCACAACCTAAAAGCATCCATTAATATTGTTAAAACTCTATGCAGGGACACAGAAGTTTGAGGAAGCTCCTGCCTTCCCCAGTGCTGTTTTGACACTGAACAAAGCCTGGCCAGCAGAAGTGAAAAGCCATGCTGCTCAAGGTGAAACACTGACGATACCATCCTTTACAATGCCTCAGAGTGCACCTGGCAGCAGCACTCCCAGTGCAAGCAGCAACAGTAGTTGTTCCACGGTAAGAAGACCTTTAAAAGAAAATGCACGTTATGCTTTGTATCTAAGTCCCATCACCATATATTCCATCAATAGGTTTTCGTGTCTCGTTGCCTATTAAGGAGTGTATCTATATCCCTCCTGTATTATGTGTATGTTAAGAATCAATAGCAAAAATATATAATGGGAACTGCATCCTACTGCTGTCCCTTTGTAATTACTATAACCTATAAAACAACTAGTAGAATATGCTACCCCCTTTCATGGAGTTAGTCTTAAATAAAATGCCAATGTAAAATAGCAACATCTCCCCAGACCCATAGGGCCTCTTTTTGTTGTTAACTAGAAGCTATGGTTTCTGGTCCAGAAATTTTGCCCAACTCGGGCTTTTGAGAGGAGCTTCAGGGAGTTCCTCACTGGAAGAACGAGTGTGCTTTCAGGGAGTTGCTCCCAAGAGCTGGAGCCATTCTCAGCCAGCCTTTACAGGAGGATGTCCAATTCTAATAAAGCCAGTAGGCCTTTATTAGAGGTGGTGTTGGTATGAGGTAGTGCTAAGTGTCTCCCTTTCTTTACACAAGTATTTAATAGTGTCAGTGATCTCAGTTGCTAAAAAAACATTTAAACTAGGATGACAACTAGGTTCCTCTACTGGGTGCCTTTGTCAATCACTATAGCTCTCAAACTTTTTAGTGAGAAATAATCTTGTGTTGGAGAAGAGCATATGAGAGAAGTGGACAGTTTTGGGTTCTGAGCACACTGCATATACAGCCTGGTACGATAGGAAAGGTCTGTTACTGAACAGCACAGATGAACTGCACGATGCTGAGACAATATTGTAATTGCCTTGCTGCTTACAGCAAATTATTCTTTCTGTGCAGCCAAGCAGCCCAGAAGATTATTACAGTTCTGTGGATGAAGATCTTAAGATTGAGGTGATTGAAAAACTCTTTGCTATGGACACAGAATCAAAAAATCAATGCAACTCCCAGGTAAGGAACTAATAGATCTTCAAAAGTGGTAAAATTCAATCTCCTGCTGGCAGGTGGTACAGATGCACGCTCTCTGTGCAGGTTCAGTAACATACATGGAAACTGCATTTGCAAATATACACCAAAACTTTGATGCACAACACCAGCAATAACGTGGGGTGTCAAAAGCTGGGGTGAAATTTTCTATCCCTAACTCTCTGAAGCAAGTGCCTTAGGATGTCACCATGGTGGCACTGCTAAGAAGAAAGCAGCAGAGAGCTTTCAGAATTTGGAAGCTTCTGAAGACTGGATAAGGAATATAAGCAGCAGATTTTCTCTTTTTTTTTTTTTTTTTAATCTGGCCTAATGACTAGCAAGTAAACATCCTTTCTAGAACAAAATATAAATAAACTAATTCTTACAAAACCTTAAAGTGAGAAAGAAATGCACATACCACATAGCACATACCTCTTTCAACTGCAAAATGTAAACTGCCTCTTTTGGTTATATTCCTATTGTCTTACCTCTTGGAGGATTTCAAAGAGATGTGACAATTACTTGCACGTAAAGTAACGAAGGTTGAACTACATGCCTCATTTTGTAGAGTCTTGGCAGACAAGTTATTCAAAGCTTAATGAAATACAAGACCTAGTTCAGCTCACAGTGATGTTGCAGGCTGCACGCAAACTGCTTTAGCAAACACTTATCTGGAAGGCTTTTTTTCTTCAGTTATTGTCTTACTTTGATGATATGATAAAACGTCTATCCTAGTCATAGAAATAAGACTCTTAAATAGGAGGTAGCCAGTTTCGTATAGGTAAATTTGGCATACAATGATTTTTTAGTTTCACATCTACTAGTATTTCATATCACACTAACTGCCACAACTATTATTATCTTTTAGTTTCTTTATCAACTTAATTTATTTTTGCGCAGACTGACTTCAACGAACTGGACCTTGAAACCTTGGCTCCTTACATTCCTATGGACGGAGAAGATTTCCAGCTTAGCCCAATCTGCCAAGAAGAACGTCCTCTCTCTGAAAGTGCACAAAATACCCAGCAGAGTCTCAGTAGCATGAGCACCATCTTCCAGCCCCTTGCTTCTGCTTCACAGAATCAGTTCCTCCCTGAGAAATACATCCCACAGCTATCAAATAAAAATATTAACCCTGGGCACGGGTCCCTGTCATCGGTGTTCTTCGACAACATGAGTAGGTCATCGCTGCCACCGTACCACGACCAAGCCAGCACCCCCCTGTCTTCGATGGGAGGAAGACCAAACACTCAGTGGCCACCTGATCCCCCATTAGAATATGTTCCTGCTAAATGGAGACTCATGGACAAATACTCAGGATCCCTATCAAGTTCCCCTTCAGGGCCACCAGTACACTCTCCCAGCATGCCCATATATAAAAAAAGGTAAGAGTTTTTGGGGTATAACTACGTATTTTACTCAAAAAATACTGGGAGGGGTATAATATTGAAAAATTATTTTTTCTCAATTCAGCTGGAGTGGTTGTTTTGATAGCCACACCAGACTGCACCTTTGGGGAAATGAGGCTGGTGCTCTCCCAGCAGCAGTCACTCTCGGGGAATCAGAAGGGGGCTAATTTTTTTGCTGCCAAGTAGGGATGCAGGAATGGATTTCCTGATGGTCCCTTAAAGATTACCCAAGTAATTTTGCATAAGCCTGCTTAACTTTATGCAGTTATAAAAAAAATCTGAAAAGACATACTGGTCCAGCAGTAAGGACCCATGCATACCTTCTTATTTTCCACATATATTTTGCACAACAGAAAATACAGGAAAAGGAAGGATTTACCGTACTTTTATTGTTGGCATACATAAATAATAAGGTTTGAAATTACAGGTTTTTTTTTTCTACAGCCCTTCTTTGCCTTGGTCACTTCCTTACACGTGACCAGTGTGGGATGAGACGGAGATCAGAGGCTACAGTCCTAGAACTTTTCTGTTGTAGCTAGAAGTTTCTCTGTAGGTCTTGGGTAGCGTGCCGAGTGTGGATCCTTGGCACTGCTCATACTCAAGCATTCAGGAAGTACGTAAAATTTTAAACGTGAAGCAGTGCAGCTTACCTGCAGTTTGCTTTCTGGGATTTCTTCTTGTTGGCCGAAATACTAGCATCTGCATATGCATCTGGAAAGAGAGGGTTTGTCCCCAGACAGCAACCTCTGTGTTTGTGTTTAGTATGCAAAGCAGGGGGGCAGGCAAGGCTCTCAGAATGCTATCCTCAAAAATCACATTCCTTTCTTTTCCACAGCATTTTTATGTCTGTCTGGAGAATCCTAGAGGCTGTTTGTGCTAGACTTTCATTAGTCTTTGATCCCAAAAGTCAAACGTTTCCAAAGCTCTTGCGATGACTAAGAAAAGGAAATAAAAACCCTTGACATTTGAGGTCTGTCCACTGTCATGTGTCAAAGACACCTTCAAATGTCTTTAAATGAAAGAAGAATCTGTGTAAATGAACGAGATGCTTTATATTTGCCTCCCTGCTCACTCACCCAGAGATCTTTTTCTCCACAGACCCCTGGATGCTTTTGGGCAACGAGGCATAGACGTAAACCCGGCAAGAATTGCGCTGTCTAACAGTTTGAAACTGAAACGACAACTGGATTATGAAGAACAAGCATTGCAACAGCTGAGTGGGGTAATCAGAAGAAACGCATCCCCTTCACTAATTGGGACTCACCACATCATTGGTGTAATTATTTGTTTTGCTCTTCTTCACGTTCTAGGGAGATCCATCGGTCATTAACCCATCTCATCTAATGTGGAAGAGAATGAAATTTCTCAAAGGGGAAACCTGTTCCTTGGTTACAGAAAAAAAGTCTCTCAGCACAAGTGTTCTTACCGGTAAGACAAAAGAAAGTGATTTTGCAATGTCACATATTGAAACACAATTTTAAGACAGGTTGAACAGAAACAAAAACTCTTGCAAAAGGAAATGTAAATAAGTTCTGTAAATATTACACTCAGCTAAAATTAAAGATCAGGTTCTCTCACTAAGAGCTGGACAATTTAAAGTACATTTAACAACTACCAGGTAGATGGTTTCGTGTATGTTCACACCCTTGCTTTTGGAGGTAACAGAGATCAGCTTAATGAGATGGGTTTACCTCCTGCTGATCCAATGTGTGGACACCTCAGAGCTAGAACTGACACTTTTTCTCTACAACATTGTGTTTCCTCACACAAGTGTGTCGTGGCTGCAGCACTGCTTCTAGAGCTACTGCTGTTTCTGGACTTCCTTTGTGACAAGATATAGGTATTTCTACGCCGTGTGAACATCACACCAGGACCACTTAGCTTTGGATTAGTATTACCTACTATAGTTATTACACCGGCTTAATTTAACTTTTTTTTTTTTTTTTCCTACTATGTAAATCAGATGAATTTCTCTGTAACTCAAGAGGTCTGAGCCAACCAATGAATCAACTGCAGCAGCAGCAGCAACCCACCTGTAGCAGTCCTGGGGAGAATTTGAAAGCAGGAGCGTTTCCCCCTCCGTTTTACAGTTCCCATTATCAGGACTATCCGGCCCAGCCAGCTCATAAAGCATCAGGTAAGAGCTGTCAAATACAGAAATTGGGAAATGTTGTTAGTTAGTTCCAATACTGATTCCATGAAACAAAATGCTTAGAAAATATGGAGGAAGAGGATAAACTAAGAACCAAATATGTATTGCTTCACAGAATGAAAAATTAGTTGATCTGAAAGTATTTTGATACCTTTTTACCAGTCAGCCTTTATCCATACTCTTGTCTTGGGATGGAATTGATTAAACTGTACTAATTACTTCACTGCAGCATTGATAATGGGAGGTTTGTAGGCTAGAGTCTTAACACATGCCTTCTAGAAGTTAAAATAAGTAATGAAAGGGGGACGTACATAAACGTATGTCCCTTTTAATATAAGGGGACCGGTCCCTTTTAATAAGGGGAGTGGGTGTCAATTTCGAAACTGTGATGTTTACTAGTTTCTTCATCTGTGCTGATGTAATTTTTCTCAGAACAATCTGAATTTGGGGTGGAGGTGAAAAACCACACGTGTCCGGGCGAGTCACTCACACCAGTTTAAGGCAGCGCACAGTGATGCACAGGTTTGCTCTGAAACCTGTAACTGCCGGTGGCTCAAGGCGTACTGACATAAACAACAAGTTAAATTATAACTGGTATAAACAGAAGAGCAAGAAAAGGAAAGAAGTCCTCTCTCTGGTCTCAGCACCACGACTGACTTCATTAATCTCTTCCAGGTATGACCAGTCGCCTGCTGGGGCCCTCCTTTGAACCCTACTTACTGCCCGAGCTGACAAGATATGACTGTGAGGTAAACGTCCCTGTTTTGGGCAACTCGACGCTTCTTCAGGGCAGTGAACTGCTCAGAGCACTGGACCAGGCAACCTGAGCGATCCTGCAATATTCTGTGGCCTATACTGTTCAAAACAGCTTCAGTTTTTAAATATATTTTTGCAAGTAGACAATTTCTAATACCAATACACTTTTACAGGATTTTACTTAGCTATTGAACCTGTTCACGTTACCAAATAGTGGCCTTTTGGAGTTACTCACTTTATTATTCATATTAAAGAAATACATCTACTGTATTTTCTCTATTACAATTAAAGTGTTGTTTAGAGAGTTTGATTACCCTCCCCTTGTCTCATTACATGTAATTTATACTCTGAAATTTTCTTCAAATTTCATGCTTATAAAAAGCTGTGGTGTAAATGCCTCATCACGTGATACTTTGGCTGCAGTACTGCAAAGATTTATTTTTATTGCCAAAGATGAATAAAAGAAATTTGATCTCCAACCACAGTTTTTTGTTGATCTGCCAAATTGAAATCCTTTGAGTCTTTGTTTTCCAGCATTTATCGTATTGTAACTTTAATGATTTTTGAAAAAGCATACTAAGGAAACAATCCCAGCCTTCCGCCTCCCCCTTCCCTTCATTTTTTTATACACTTTGTTGAAAGAAACGTGAATGGTGAACTGCAATGTTTGTGGGTATCTGTGAAAGTTGCACATTGTAAGCTTTTTTTCCTCAGAAGCGAGTCACATTCTCAGTTGCCTTAACCTGGCTCAGCTCTACAGCCAAGGGAGTCCTACAGATTTACCCCAGTGGAGGATTTAGACCTGTGTTTTCATTTGTGTTGCAGTTTCTTGTTTTGTTTTTTTGTTGTTACCTGTAATAGTTGTGGTTTTTTTAAATACAAACCATATTTCTTTTTTAATTTTTAAATTTCTCTCCAGGTCAGTTAACCATCTTTTGGTACTTTTGCTGTATCTAGGACACCACAACTTTAAGAGCTGTTTCTCTTAGAACTATTAGCATTTGTTATGGTGTTGCTGATATTTCAGGAATCTGACCAGCAGCCAGTACTAACACCTCTGGTTAATGTCACCCTTTTTCATCTTACGTGCTAGCTAGCAATGTAATTCAAACATTGAATTGTTAAAACTGAAAGTAAAAGTAATATTTCCCAGCATATTAGGCTAACTCAGTAATAAATAGACAAGAAGAATTAAGGATTGAATAGTGAGATGAATAGCTGGCAGACTATTGTTTTTACTTGCCTTACACGAATCAGTAGCTGAAATGTCATTAAAAGGCAGTCATTTTCAGATTTTTTTTCGAACTATCATTAGTTATCATGCACATATTTTTAAAAATGGGGCTGTGAATGCTTTCAAAGGCAAAGGGATTTGAAAGAAGCTTAAATTACACCATATTTAAACGACAAAAAAAATATTAACGTAATAAAAGGCAGGTGAGCAGTTCTGACTTTAAAAATACATACAGCCCTAGATATATGTTGGGATATATCATCTTGTTTCCTCCACTGGTATAAATCATCGGAGCTTCGTTGAAGAAAATGGAACTGTGGCAATGTACAAAAGGCAAAAATCTGGCCCAGAAACTCAGAACAAAGATATATTCTTTTGAGGTTTCTGATTCTGCTGAAGCCTGGTTTATAAAATTGCTTTATATCATGCACTGACACTTGCAGAGAGGGAGCCTTGGGGTCATTGAGCACTTCAGATTTCGCTGTGTTAAGTCAGTCTTAACCACACCTACTTAGAAAAGCTGAAGATCTTTTGTTATTGGTACATATTATAAAAAATTATGATAGGCCATATTGTAGGCAATCTTTCAAGAGTTTATTACCAAAAATAATCTACACCTAAAAGGAAGTTATTACCATGTGGGAAAAATATATTGTAAACATCAAAATCTGATTAAAATTGGCAAGCCGGATTTGACAAATGCGCAGTGGCAAGGATTTAAAAGGCTTCAAGGATTAAAGACACTTGAATACTGCTCTTCTATTTCTTATTTGTGTAGTTTCAGCATTAAAAATTATATACCCTAACAGTTTACTAAAACACTCTGAAAAAATATTCCATGTCTTAATATTAATCATACTTTTTATCATAATTATTTCATAATCTATATTGCTGAATTCTTATTGACAATATTATAACTGTATGGGAACTTTAACTTGATAAGGAAATGTATTTTGACACTGATACCTTATTAAAGTATACTGATCTTAAATTCTTTGTGACTCGTTTGCTATGAATTTGTTATTTGTTGTATCATTGTAAAACAAAAGTATTTATTAAATTATTTATAGAAAATAAAGGTTTGCATTGATCTTTGAAGAATGAAAGAACAAACCAAAGTTACCTACATTTGAGAGCTGGGAAGGGGCCTGCCAAGTGTCCGTACCACCGACTTGGTGTAGAGTTTTCCCAGCCTTCCTCAAAGGGAGGGTTAACGCCCGCAGGTGGCCCTTCTGAAACATCTCCTGTGGCTTGGACGCCGCTTCCATTCCAAGTGTCTTTCTGTATGAGGAGCTGAGGGTGCCTCTTGGAATAATACCTTTGGGAAAAAGGAAAAAAAAAAAAAAGAAGAAAATTAAGTTGACAAAATGACATTTTAGAGGCTGAATTGCTACAGTTCTCCACTTCAGTTTTTGTGACAGTAACATAAGCCGTTGCCCCCATTCAAGCCTCCACATCACCCACCCAGTCCTTTACCCAGTGCTCTTTAACTTTAAACAGGCCAATCCTTTCCCGTATAGAAATTGCCAGTTTTGGCTGTGTAGTGACACCGCCGCAGGAGGACGGGCACATTCAGACACCCATTTTGAAACAAGCACTTAAATTCAGACTGGACTGTGTGGAAGCTGCCGGTGCCCTAAACACCTGCAATGCCCACACAGGCATCGTTGAGCTTCTCAAACAACAGCAGATCTTCTCAATGACCTGCATAAATGAGCTATCATCACCTCCTTTTCTAGATGGGATGCTCAGCAGGCTTAGAAAGTAACTCCTCGCTTCTAAATCTGTTGCAATTAACAGTAATCAATCAGAAGTGGAGATTGAAAGGTGGTGGGCCTGTTACACTCTCTTTTAAAGCATCCCATTGATCTTCAGGGCGAGGCTGAGGGGTTAAAGAAAAAAACAAAAGCCAATCTTAAATAGAGATTAACCTGTTCAGATCAATTTCTATCTAAAGTTTTTAATCACTGCTAATGTCACATATGGCTGCGAGGCACTATTTTTTGGGGTGTCCCACTCATTCTGAAGTGCTTCAAGCATTCACCACTCCCATATTCAAGTAGTTTAAGGAACACACCAGTAGGGCCTTCACCTTCCCCCGCCACCTTTCTAATACAGCTAAACACTTCTCACTTCAGTGAATTTTAGTGGGTTTTATCTTTTATACTTATAAGTGTCCTGCATAGCTAAGCTCTGACATTGCAATTTATTTACCCAAAAGAACCAAATCCCTGCCAGAAATATAATACCTAGATTACACAACAGCTGAGCTTTGTGCTCTTGAACAGGAGCTTATTACAGCTTTTTAAAAATGTTGATTTCCCTCCAACCCCCCAGTAGGCTGATAGAAGTGCTTACGATTAGGTGTACATCCTCTTTCACTGCCTAAAAGCACCTTTTCTTGGCACCAGGTCTTGCATCTCCACCAGCACAGACAGACCACAACTAGGTTCTTCAACACTACGTTCTCCTAAAAAACAGGTAGTTCTGCTAAATGCTCATGACTGGGACAGATCTTGGTCTCTGGCTGATTTTCAAGTCTATTCTTGAAATCAAACTCTTTATCTACCAAATGGTTACAACAAATTCTCAACATCCTGATATATATATGAGACGATTAGTAAAACCTCAAAAAAGCCAAGATAACTTGGAGCAAAGTCCAACCATCTTTTCAGGTGAGACACCAGCTCCTAAGCAGTACAGAGATCTGCAGGCAGTAGGTGGCCGTCACACTAGCAACAACGGGCAGAGCACAGGAACACTCTCAATGTAACACACAACCACTCCAGTACTAGATGGTGATGGTTTCATCTGTTACTTCTCCTGAGGAGCTTTACGACACTATTTAAAGACATGCCAATTTTCTATTTTATTTTTTTTTTAAGACCTACAGTGGAGAATGGAAATATTCACCTAAATTTAAAAAATAGCATTATTTTCCTTCTCTCTTATAGGCTTCCCAAGAGAGGGAGAAACAATTTCTAAGAGAAAAAAAGAAAATCCTGCACAATATTTTGTTAGGACAACAAAATCTGCCACACGTCCTGGTTCTGCTGCCTTAGTGCAAGCCAACGTGCAGCTCAACAGCTACGGTTGAGTACCCTGGGGCTGTGGTACAGCCCTCACCCTCATGGAAGGCAGGTGTGGACTCCTGCTTCCCTTGGGCTCTGTTCCTTCTTGTTGCTTTCCTTAGCCAACTGAAGCTACAAAAGCACCACAGGAAGGCTCTAGTAATTGGTATCTACCTCATTTTCATGTGTTCACGTTAAAAATGGCTTCAATCTTTTTATTAAAAAAGTGTTAGCTCCTCCACTTGGGAGCATCACTGTCATTTCTTTTATCTAAAAGCAGCCTGCAGTTTTGGCATCTAGCAATGCGCCTCAGGTCTCACATGGGACATTTTTCTTTAAGAAGTCCCGAATTCCTGTAAATCAAGGAGTTAATTCTCTTCAGTCTCACCTCTCAGGTAGTAAATATGGTAAAGATGCCTCATTAGGGAACAGAAGCACAGGGAGGAACCTGGCTGACAAACACCACCCGTGAGCCATCCAGCACCAGCTACAGCAGCCCTGGACACTGGGCAGTAACAGGCAGCTGGAGGCACCAGCAGCTCCATCACCCCTTCCTGTGCTCTCTGCTATGGAAACTGTGGCACCTCAACCCCAGGGGCTGGAAGGACTGCCTAGGCTTGGACGACATCTAATAAAACCCAACTGCCCTTAGCTTCATTTAAAAAAAAAAAAAAAAAAAAGAAAAGCAAAAAGCACACACACACACACACACAAACTTTCCACTTGTAATGGTTGTGTTCAGGTCTTTGAATTACAGACAAAGCTGGCAAGCTAGATCCTCACAGGCTCACGAGTGTGAACCACCCCAGGTATGCTTTTTAAAATGATGCAATTTGTAGGCTAGTGAATTGGAGTCTGGCTCTTGGTCTTTGAAGAACTGGCACTGACTGGGTTTTGCAAGAGAAAGCGTTATACCAACATCTTTAGTGACTGAAGCTGTGTCCCCACAGCACTGGCAAAGGCAAACCAACAGCTAAGTTTCCTGTGACAGAAGAAACCTACCTCAAGCATTCCTTCCTCCAGGCATTTTAGTGTCACCCTCCAGCACGTAGTTCCAGAAAGACCAAAGGTCCTACATAAACTACAGTAACACAGGACCAACAACTTGATGGCTTGTTCAGCCATCAAACATGGAAAATCCTCATCTCTGAACAGTTGAACATGCTTCTTGGCCACAGCAAGCAACCTTTACTACTTAGTCTTCATTCCTGGCCTTTCCTCTAGCCCTGATCCCGTTTCTACCCCTAGCTCCCAGTCCATACCTAGGTCTGTGGTTTCATCATTCTGTCTTCTGCCTCATGCTGCCTTCCCCTTCCCCAGAGAACCTTCCCCTCCCGACAAGCTTGCTCCAATCTGCCCCATCTCTACATGCCCCTCATTCCAGGGAGCAGCTTTTAGCACAGATTCAGGGACTTCCAGAATAGGTTCTCTCAGGCCACATCCTTGCTCTGGTTGTGTGTTTGATGTGACTATCAGCCAGGTGCCCAGCCCTTTTTGCTCAAACCCTCAGCTTCTGTGCTTTGTGATCCAAACTCACATTGAAAATGGCCAAACCCCATTTCTGCTCTAGCCCCCGGGTATGACAGACCACAATCCCTGCCCTGACACGAAAGCAGATTTAATGCTCCAAGCCACAGGAAGCTTGTGCATCCCCCTGCGAGCTGCAACGCCACCACCAATTCCTTTTGACGTTTTCTTTAGCTATTGGATGGCCATTTCTGTCTGCTTCTCAAGCAAGGGATGGTGGGATACGAATGAAAAAGGTTCTGTTGACTCACAGACAGTATCTCCTTCATCATCCCCTTGATGCTGTGCTTTGAGGAAAATCCTAACTAATTTCAGAAGTACATACAGTTTTCCCTGCAGTTTTGGAGATGAGAACAGGGTTGAGCAATTTACCCCGATGGCTGAACTCTGTGTTTTAAGCAAGAACAATTTCCCAGCTGTAAGAGGAGCAGAATGGTTTTGCTCTTTTAGTCTTACCGGCCCCATAGGGCTAACACTAGTGGGAAGAGAATCCGTATTTGTGGTTCCCCAAAATCTTTCTTCTCCCCATACCAATGATTTTGTGTTCAAGACAAAAATTAAGCCTGAGATAGAGGCACATACACTTGTTAGAGCACTTCCAGATACTGCTATGTGCTTGATGGACACCCACAAGCTCGCCTAGGGTGTGATTTCTGACTCCAGCTGATCCCCTGGCATTTTCAGCCCTGGGCAATCCTTATGCACTCACCCCGGAATTTGGCTATTCGGAACTTGGAGAACCCTGAGGTGCCCCATAGGAGAGTGGCCCACAGGGTCAGTCTATCAGGTTATAATCCTTAAATCAGGAAAATCAATGATCAACACTCCCACAGGCAAACTACAACTCACTCCTACATCCACTGGAGAGAGTGACAGTGAAATGATCACACCACCACTTCAGCAGAGACACCGACAGGGATGTGTTTTCCCAGTTACAATTTATGCAACTGACTTTTATTGTAGATTCTCTAGTGAAAAAAAAAAAAACAACACCAAAACCCAAAAACACAGCAGCTTGAAAGTCTTGTTCTCTTTTCCTCCAGGTGTTGGTAAAGGTCAAATTTGAAACGGAAGGAGAAAGCACAAATCCAAAAAAAAAAAAACCCTACAGCTGTTAAAAGCCCAGACCGAAGCCCACAGCTCCCTGGCATTATTTTCTAGCAGAAGTTGCACAAACTCCTACATGGCAAACCACAGAAGTTGCCCTATGATCAATACAAATATCTATCTTTGAATTCAGCCCCTCCTCCACACAGCAGCACCACAACAGTATTACACGGGATCAAAGGAAGCATAAAATGGATGGCGTCACCGTCCATTTTTAGATGGGTCGCATGACATCTATTGGCTTTTTTCCTGGAAGAGGAGGCAATACTAATTGTGTCTATCACCTTACTGCTAACACAGATAGCGCTGCCTTTAACTGCAGCCCCCAAAACAGAGGTAACAGAAAGCAAACCAATGGAAGCTTACTGGGAAAGCATTATTTTGCAACTGCAACTGCAAAGGTTAAGATGAGCTTTTATATACTTTGCCCAACTACAGAGATGCTCATCTTTTTAAAGCATATTTACACCCTTTAACACAGCTTGCTGTTCACAACTTCAATTTCTTTAAACTTTAGTAAGTTTTTGGAGTGCACAGTATCATCTCTTTTAGGGCCAGCCTGATCACTGCAGAAGTCTCAAAAATAAAGGAGACACTAACACTGAATACTTTTTGGTCAACCATGCACTTTCCTCTCAAAACCTCTTTTCTGCAGAAAAGATTCTGCTTAATGATAGGCAACACCTTGAACAACTACACACTGGTTTTGCTCTTATCTAGCACCACATTCTCCTTTCCCCAGATCCACAGCAAGCAAAGTCTGTGCAAAGCCACCCAAGCACTCTGAAAAGTACAGACAAAACCCTGGCTTTTGCAACCATCAATTACATCTTAATATACTGAATAAACACTTTAGGCTTTCATTTTTAGAGTTACTTCTCCAACCTCCTCCCTTACTCGTCCTCCCTCCCTCCATGCAAAAGCAAGAAGAAACCAACTTCAGAAAAAAATGGAAGTCACTAAAATACTCGTCTGGGTAACCAGCAACCAACGAAATATCTGGAACTCATTTAAGTTCATTGGAAAGACAGGGAATGTTGAAGTCAACAGTGCTCTCGTTTTTCTTTCTGCAACACAGTTCCCGCTGGGCAGGGTTTGTTTGCACTGAGGTCTTGTATTAGTTACACACACACAGAGCCAAGTAAGATTTTGTTCATCCAGGATTTCTTCTGTCCTGTTTAGTGCATGAATTCCACAAACCTGTGCTGAAAACTACAAACAGGGCGAAAAGTGCCTGTGCTCAGTGCTCAAGAAGAGCAACAGGTGCCTCTGAACAGCTGACTGCCATGCTGGCCATACTCAAAAGATTAATCCTGGAATCTGCTCAAAGCGGGTCCTCTTCAAAACCTACCAGGAGAATGCTTTCCCTGGCGGGTACTTATTTAGAGGGGAGCCTAAACAAGCCCCCTGGGAGAGCAGGAAATGCTCTCGCTGTCTCCTGCTGAGCCATTCCCCAGGACATTTCCAAGAAAACAGAAAGAAGTGATCCTCCTTCCTCCCCTCCTGATTTCTGCACATTGTGCCTCCTTTCCATGGAAACCTTCGAAAGAGTATTTTGATTCTTATGGGCAAAACCGTGTCCTGACTCATGCCATGGAAAGAAATCCCACGTGTCTGCAAAGCCTATGATACAAACCAGCTACTGAGGGCTGACCATTTTTTCCAAGCCCCTGAAAATCATGTTTTCTGCAGCCTATGGCAGGAACTCGTGCTCTCCATGGGGCACTCCTGACCCCAACATGGGAGGTCCCAGCTTGCTGCAGGACACGGGGCAGCAGGACATCTCAAGGTCACTGATAGTCCTTGAGATGCAGGGGCTGAACAGGCTGTTCCTTTCGTGTGCTGTCCCCAACACAGGTCACCTATACGAAGCCCTTTTGCTT